>CM074922.1:12561421-12575224 GCA_037576815.1 Pangasius larnaudii | reverse complement strand
TTTTTCGTCTTCATGGGAACGATTAAACTTACACCGCGGTTAAGCAAAGATGCCTACAGTGAAATGGTGAGTGAGTGTGTGTGTGTGTGTGTGTGTGAGAGAGATAAACTGCAGCTGCACCTGGACCACAAATCCTGCGCCTCTATTTGCGTCTTCTTGTGGTCCTGTGTTCTTTTTTTTTTTTTTTTTTTTTTTTTTGGTGCATTGGTCGGTCATAGAGAAGGATTTTCATTCATTTTTTTTTTATTACTGGTTAGCTGCAAAAATACACACCCACAAATACACGTCAATGTAGTTTACGGAGAAAGGGAAATCTGAGCACTGTATGTAGAATTAGCTGCAGTGCAACTCGGCATCTTAAAGGCCTTGCTAGTGTAATTGTAACACTAATAATGTAATATAAAGCCATAGTGAATACAGTGCTGCTTCCGGTAGGGCATTACTCCACTGTGCTCTACACACACACACACACACACACATCCCACACAGACCTGTGCGCTTTCTGCACCAACCCATTGTTTCATATTAGAGCTTTGAGGCCAGGAGCTACATCCTACAGCACGGTGTCAGTCCATATACTGTAATCCATGTCCCAGCAGGACATTAGTCTGTGGTTGGTGGAGTTACACTGTGCACATTACTGGGGTTTATTCAGCTACAGTGTGACTGCGTCCGCGTTGTGTTGGAAATGTGACGCCTTCAATGGCGGCGCCTTCGAGCAAATTCTGTGGTGCACCTGCAGCTGCAGCTGAAGCGACCCTGCTCTGGAGTTCAGATTTCACTCGTTTTTGTGCTACACAACACACGGTGTATATTTTAGTCTACTGAATGATGTGTTGTTTAACAGAAAAAAGGATACTTGCTCATGAGTGTTAGGGTGATGCACATTATGGTCATGCATTATGCTATTGTGTAGTAGACAGTAGCTTTTTGGATGTGTGACCCACACAAGAGAGTTAAAAGAAAGAAGAGAAAAAAAAGAGTCTGGACTCCATTTCTTAGAGGAAGGATGGTTCTTTGTCTGGTTTTCTGATTATTCCTGTCTTGGGATTTGCAGCAACCTTCCAGTCACAAGAGCAAAATGTTAGTCAAGGAGCTGTTACTAATAGTTTATAACCAGTGCAGCTCGGACTCTTTTGAAAAACAGGTTTTACTGCTTCAGTACTTCATAGTTATATTTACCGCAGCGACCAGCTCTATAAACGATGTCATCTTCATGCTGCTTTTGTGCTCCTATTGTTAAATTCAGTGTTTCTGTTCACTTTTCAGAAAAGGGCATATAAGAGTTATGCAAAGGCACTGCCAGGTTTGAAGAAGCTGGGCATCACGTCAGTGCTCCTGCGCAAGATCATCGGTACCGTCGAGGTGGCGTGCGGTGTGGTCCTGACGCTCGTGCCTGGGAAACCGAAGGACGTCGCAAACTTCCTGCTGCTGCTGGTCATGCTAGCTGTGCTCTTCTTTCACCAGCTAGTTGGCGACCCTCTGAAACGCTATGCCCACGCACTGGTGTTTGGCATCCTACTCACCTGCCGCCTCCTGATCGCACGCCAGAGCGATGACCGACCTGAGAGAGAGGAACGACGAGAAGAACAGGTCAATGCTCAGGAAAAGAACAAAATCAAAGTTTCTTAGCTTCTCCCTTTCTGACTGTAGGAAATGCAAAACAATGCGGACATTTCCTGAATAGCAGATATGGCGCGACACATAAACGATCGTCGCCAGAAAAAGGTGATTTACATTCTTTATGCCCGTACAAGCTGTCCAGCCGTACAGTTCTTTTAGCCTTCAAATGACAAACCTTGTCCTAAACACTCCATAAGAGTGAATAGTCCGAGTACGATTGCCCTTGTTAACCCCTGCTGTCTTTTTAAACTTGAATTTATGTAATACTGCCCCGTGTAATGCTAATATTATTATTATTACACCATTACCATCAGCTTTAAGGGCCAATTCTTATTATTATTCCCATAGTGACTGTTTCCGTTTCGGACATAGTGTAGTATAGACACACAAAGGTTTCTTAATTGCAAAATATCAATTAGAAAAAATGCTCGTCATTAGATACGAGAAATAAACATCTTGCAAGACATTAACACTGATGCATTGCAAATGATTTCGGATTCTGTATTTTCTCACAGTAGGCTGTCAGACTATTTCTGAGCATGATACTCCAGTGGTTGCTCTGTTACAGACAAGCCACAACATGATGAAACTGTATCTGTTTTATGTGTGTAAACGATTTGCTGTTTTGTGGTAGTACATGAATTATTTTGAATGATTGATTTTATTATTATTATTATTTTTTTTTTTTATAAAAGAGACAATTTCCCCTAGTGTTGCTTTCCTGTTTCTTTTACCACACTCGATTTGGTAACTGTCACTTATAAAAGTTCAATAAAGATGTCCTCACCCTTCAAATCTGTACTCACCTTATTATTATTATCATAAACCACTGATCTCAGTTTTAGTAAAGGGATCTCCATTTAAGTAAAAGGGAATTTAATCTTAATTTAAAAATGGGCAAGAAAGACTTAAATGTTCAGGAGATAAAATGTATGTGGATCATTAGATTAGATTTTGGATCTCAAGGTCACAACTAGGTCAAATGTCCGAAATAGCTTTTCTTAAATGGCTTCCTTCCTATTTGTCACACAGAGATGCTAATTACATATTCATGTTCGGGAACCCAACAACTCTCTAGCTATCTACGATTTATGCCACTGGTCCATTCTTCTGTGTGTCTGTCTGAGATTGTCTTAGCATGATATCTCAAGATATCTCAAGTCTGTAGGATTTAAATGGGGTTTTCAGTATAACCAGAGGATGAACTGATTAGATTTTCGAAGTGATCAAAGTCACAGCAAATTTAATAGTCTGAAATAGTTTTTCGTCAATAGCTTCCTTCCTGTTTGTCAGTCATGTCCTGTTTCCTTGAATGTTATTACACGTTCATGTTGAGACGCTCAAGGCCCATTTTCTGGCTATCCCTGATTTTTTTTTTTTTGTTGGAAGTATATTTTAAAGGTATTTCATGCATGCAATTTTGTAACATGTTGGCAATGAAGGCATCCCTATTCACGCTGCTGGCATTACGCTTTGCTTGTTGTATGTTTTAGCTGTTACCCTAAAATGGACTGCATAATATAAAATATAATTTAAAAACACTCATTAACACGTTTTCAAATGTTTTCCGAATTAGAGCACTGAAATATCACATTACATCCTGTCCTGCTTGATTCCTTACTTAACAACCACCCTGAAGTTGATTACTGTCCAATAACAGCACATCTCCAAGTGTTTTATTCCTTTCTATGCCACTGTAATTTGCCAGTTTTTGTAATTTCATTTTTGCCATTTAATTCACACTATTTATCCATTTATAGTTATGTTTAATGTTGTGGAGGGTCCACAAAACAAGTTAATTCCTCTTATAGCTAACGTTATACAAGTTATAAGCAGTCATTCTGTTAATAAGAGAAGAAAATCCAGCTTGTTATTTTCCCAAGAAGCCATAAAGCCTTCAGTTTTAAAGACTTTGCCATGTTGGAAAACTGATTGTAGCAAAGTGTTGACAAGAGGTTCACCATATCAACAATTGCACGGTTCTTTTTTAAAAATCTGTTTATGTGGAGTATCCACCATACACCTCCCTGTATGTAAGTTGTTAGTATAGAAATAATAATGCTGTAGAACTAGCACATTTATAGAAACCGTGTAACTACTGTCCAAGCTGTGCTGTCCTAGAAGCTTAATCAACACCTTCTGACCAATCAGAATAAAGCGTTCAACAGCAACTGGTGTAAACTGTTTTAATGACTAACTGAAATACATCGGTTTCACTTTCTGTGTTCATCCATTGATTGTAGTCTCTGTCACTTAGTCAACTATTTCTGTGATAAGCATGTTTGAAAAGAGGGGGTGAGACATGCCGTAGGAGCTCCCACCAGTTTCCAATCCCTGTTTATTTACATATCTCTACTGGCCAATCACTGAGGAGGTGGGTGGGCACTTTGGATGTACCCCATCCGACGTGTATTTTCAACATCAGAAGCCTGTTCAGATGCAAGAATAGGTGAGCCTGTACTCTGTACGATGAGAGACGTCTCTACTGCTCACAACTGCAGACCTCGATATCTTAACACAGTGGTAGAAACTGCTTCACAAACATCCTCACACTGTATGGTGCTTCCTGACGCAAGTGTGCATACTCCAGGACTCTCTATGGTTTAATGCCAATGATGCCCCTAGTCACTTTAGTCTTTAAAAAAAAATGCTAGCAGTCATTGTTCAGTTTACACAGTTTAATGTGGAAATACGCCAAAAGAAAAGGAGTGGCCAAAGAACACGGACATGGAGGATGCTTTTGCCACGACCATGACCATGTGTGTGTGTGTGTGTGTGTTATACACTCATTATTTCACTTACAAGTAAGCAGATAAAAGAATTCATTCCAAGTGTGGCCTTTGCGTTTGGAATCTGTTGCTGTTAACTCGCAATGTGAAGTCCAAAGAGCTGACACTGCCAGTGAAGCAAGCCATTAGCCTGAAAAGTCAAAACAAACTCATCAGAGGGAGAGCGAAAACATTAGGTGTGGCCCGTGCATGGTGCACCTTTCTGGGGATTAGTTGTGGCTCCATGAACATCCCACCTGCATATTATCAACCCACTTGTAGTGACAGGGATGTTTAAGGGCTTTGCTATGGCTCTGTAGCTTTTTCCATTCGGGAGTTGTTTCATAATGTTGTCCCTGGGAATTTTAGTACGTTCCTTCACCATGATTGGTACTTGTCGCGTAAAATCTTCCCAACTAATATCTTTTATAAAGACACCTGATACAATTTGCCCAAGAACATTTATTTTTGCAGCATTTATATCAAGACGTTATAGCAACGATTTACTTTTATGTAACCTTTATTTTAAGGATAAGATTCACATTGAAAATTTTCAACATCGCATTTGCACGTTTTTTTTTTTTTTTTTAAGAATTACAAGTTAATGTTCAGGTTCTGCTTGACTCTAATTTCACTCAATAACAGAGAACTGTCCTGTAGAACAAATACAAAGATTCCTTCAGTATGAAGATCAGGACTAATATGCTGGCTAATATAAGTATACAATATAATAGGTTAATATACAGTCAGAGCCATAGGTATTTGGTGAGTGACACAATTTTCATAATTTTGCCTCTGGTACTCCACCACAGTGGATTTGAAATGAAGCAATCAAGATGTTACTGAAGTGTAGACTTTCAGCTTTAATTCAAGCGGTTTAAAAAAATATTTTTAATACTTGGATGCAAATCCTTTGCAGTCAATGACTGTCTGAAGCCTGGAGCCCATGGACATCACCAAATGCTGAGTTTCCTCCCTTGAGATGTTTTGCCAGGCCTTTACTGTAGCTGCCTTCAGTTGCTGCTTGTTTGTGGGTCTTTCTGCCTCTTCAGTAAGTGAAAAGCAGCTCTATTGGGTTGAGGTCAGGTGACTGACTTGGCCATTGAAGAATATTCCATTTCTTTGCCTTAAGAAGCTCTTGAGTTGCTTTCGTGGTATGTTTGTGTCATTATCCGTCTGTACTGTGAAGCGGCGTCCTATCAGTTTTGCAGTATTTGACTGAATCTGAGCAGAAAGTATAGCTCTATACACCTCAGAATTCATCCTGCTACTTCTATCAGCAGTCACTTCATCAATAAACACCAGTGACCCAGTTCCATTGAGAGCCATACATGAACATGCCATAACACTTCCTCCACATGTTTTTACAGGTGATGTGGTATACTTAGAACAAGAGCCTTTCCTTTCCTTTTCCATACTCTTCTCTTCCCATCATTCTGGTACAAGTTAATCTTGCAGCAAACCTGGGCTTTTTTTTTAGAGGTTGTTTAACAAAGTCTATTCTGGCCTTGAATGTTACCAGTAGTTTGCATCTTGAGGTAAACTGTCTGTATTTACATTCATGAAAGGGTCTCTTGATTGTAGACTTTGACAATGATATGCCTACCTCTTCCAGAGTGTTCGTGACTTGGCTAGACGTTGTGAAGGGGTTTTTCTTCAACAAGGAAAGAATCTGTATTCATCCACTTTAGTTGTCTTCCATGGTCTTCCAGGCCTTTTGGTGCTGCTGAGCTCACCAGTGCATTCCTTCTTTTTAAGAAAGAACCAGATTGCTGTTTTGGCCACTCCTAAAGTTTCTGCTATCTCTCTGATAAGTCTGTTTTGTTTTTTCAGCCTAATAATGGCCTCCACTTGTATCGACACCTCTTTAGACTGCGTAGTGAGAGTTCCCATGAACAGCTACCAAATGCAAATCCAATGGTTGGAATCAACTCCAGACCTTTTAATCCCCTTAATCTGTCATAAAATAATGAGGAAACAGGCCACACCTGGCCATGAACCCGCTTATCAGTCAGTTGTCCGATTACTTTTGAGCCTGTGAAAATGGAAGGACTATGTAAAAAATGGCTGCAATTCCTGTAATTCCATTTTGTAAAACCCCCTGAATTAAAGCTGAAAGTCTACACTTCAATCACATCTTGATTATTTCATTTCAAATCCATTGTGCTGGTGTATAAGAGGCAAAAGTATGAAAATTGTGTAACTGTTCAAATACTTATTGACCAGATTGTACATGGCACCAGCAGTCATAAGCAGCGGATAGAGAGCTTGTGGGCAGTAATGAGAAAACAGCACATGCAGGACTGGATGAAGCGTTTTTAGCAGTTGAAGGATTCTAGATTGTTTAACTGGTCATTCTTTGGTGAAAAAGATAATATTATTTACCTTTTTAAACATCGAGGTGATTATCTGTTGACAAATGTCTGCACGTGACAGAGATAGGGCAATTGCGATAGGATTGTAATTGTTTGCAGGTGCACATACACAAGAAATGTTATTGGTTACTCGTCTTTCCGGTAGCTAATTCTGCTGTGTCAGCCACGGCCTAGTGTGCTACACAATTTTGCAGTGTGTGTGTGTGTGTTCCAATGCTTTTGCCCACACGTTACCCAGGTGTGATTGTGAACCTGAGTATGAAAAAGTGAACAGCAATGTCACCACTGTTACACATCTGTAATATGATGCCAGGACTGTGACACCAGTGATATTTTTGAAATGGAGGATTATTCAAAATGGCTGACACATGAGAGAAAACGCTGTCTTGCTAAAATGTCAAGCATCAATTATAGACATTTATACAAATTTTAAAACTGAAACTAAATTGTAACACCAGTGACAGGCAGAAATTATTGCCATCTAAAGTACCAAATAACAGATTTATGAGAAAACAGGGAGAATCTCCTCACACTGACATTTTGACACAGGAAGTACTTTAAAAGAATATGGTCCAGTATATTAAAATGCTCTTAAGTGTTCCAGTAAAACCAGTGACAAAATATTTGGACAAAAACATTTTGAAAAATAATTTTAAGATTTTACAATATCTCAATTATACATTAAAATAACCTTGTTATACATTGTAAAAAGACAATTCCTCCAAACTATTTCATGATTTCGACTGCAAATAAAACTTTTTTTTTTTTCTGTATTCAGAATACAGAACTAAATGTTCAGTCTGCTTTGTAGGACAGCCTTTTTTTTACCATTAAGTACACAGAACGGTTTCAGAAATGTACTCATAACTGATGTTATTTGCTTTAACACTTTCCCTTAATATACAAAAATGGGTCATATTTTACATTTAAAACATTTTTCACCTCACAAACCCCAGGGAAACAATTTGCCACTCTGCTGAGATAATGACCCATATAAAGTCTACAAAATACTTCAGTGAAATACAGACACCTGAAAGAAGTACAATAAGAAATGACATGGGCTACAACAGCAGAAGACCACCATGGCCTTGTCTTTGGTTATTCACTCACTTCCTGTTTACACACTATATAAACCACATGGACTTCAGAGTTAATGTGAAGCCTTGCAGTTTGTTGGCAGTGTGATTTAGGTATTTTGACCCCTTCTCTGCTTTTTGACTGCTTTCTGATCACGTTTTTGGATGCTGTTTTGCATTGTGTGATTTCTTTTTTTTTTTTTGGATTGTTTCTTCCCTGTCTTGACTTCAATAAGCTTGATTTCATTAAGCTTTCTGCATTTAGATCTGCATTTTGTCTCCAGGAGCCCTTTGTTGCACTAATACATTAAATACATTCATAAATTCTTAAAATCTCATTAAACTTATGTATGTACAAAAACATATATTTACAAACCTGCTCCAGTAAAATATTATCTATGGGGCAAAGGGTCATTTTTTTCTCCTTTCACTGACTGAGTGGATATCAGTGGCATTTTTATGAAAGAAGTATAGAGCATTAAAAACCCCAGGCTTTGGCGACACAGTAGCTACACCACAGGAGCAAACCAGAGTCATAAGCTTGAGTCATAAAGATTCAACAAAATAATTTGGCTGAGTACACAAAGCAATGCTCATGAGCCAATGTAGTATCAATGTAACAGCAGCTTAATGTATCATATTAACATTTAAATTTAAAATATTTCTGGCTAATAGATCCAAAAGCAAATATGAAATCGAACAAAACAAAGGGGTTATAAATAATTTCCTTTGTTTTATGCGTACAGACCACTCCAGGGAGACATTGGAGACACTGAAACAATGGTAACAAACACATGAAAAAACTTACATGATAGCAACATGACATTTATTGCTAAAACTAAAGGATCCAAAATGATTCTCCAACCAAAAGATACCTAGAAGACACGTCTAATGATCAGGTCACAGAATTGCAAAAATGTTGCCAGTTTGTTTCATTTTGTTATACTTGGTTTTGTTTGCTTTTGTTGTATCTCTGTTGAAAAAGGAAATACTGCAAAAATGATAAAAGATTTTATTTTTTTTTTTGGTGATTATGGCAGCATTTATCTCACCGAAACAAGAGCATAGCAAGGACAAAGCTTTTTATCTTCAGTTATATTTAGCAAACATAATTTACAACACAGCTTTTACATTCGGGTAAGTAAGGTTCACCTCAGCCATATCTAAAACACACAAATCATACTGATTGCTTTTATATTTTGCTCAGCCCATGCTTGCACAAGTGACTGAACAGACAGACAGACAGAGAGACAATGGTAACACAACAAAACATGTTTAAAGTAACTCTGAGGATTTTAGTCAGGGGTCTTCAATCTTATCCACAAACGCTTTCATTCCAACCAAAGAGGAGCCACACCTGATTTCACTTGTTTAATCAGTTCACTTTAGTCTCCCATCAACTACCAAGTGTGCCTCCAGTTTGACTGCAATGAAAAGCCTGCAGCCACAATGGCCTTTTATGGATAAGACTGAAGACCCCTGATTTTAGTAAACTGAACTGTTTATTAATACAACCAATGGATCTCAAGCAATATAAGGCATGTATAACTAGCAAAATAGTGCTGGACAAAAATTCTGAAATGTCGACACCATTTCTAAAAATATGAACAGATGCATGGAGAAAATGGAGGGGTTTCCTACCTGGAGGGATCCACATCTGCTCCATGCATACTTTCCACTTGTGTCCCACAAGCCTCAGTGCTGGGGCTCTCTTCTGTTCTCCTTCTATACCCTCTCTCTTTGTGAGATCATATCACACTCAACTCATCCTCTCCTTTCCTCTCTCCTACACCCATGTTTCTGCACAGATCTTAGCATGTCTGGCAGACATCAGAAAATGATTCCCAGCAAAACTGAGCTGCTGTACATTCCCAGAGACACATCACAATGCCAAGATCTTATGATCTCCCTGGACAACTCTCAAATCTCACATTCTGTCACTGCAGGCAACATTGAGGTAACCACAAGCAACCAACTGTCCTTCTTGACTCATGTCCCTAAACCGATTTGCATATTTCAACATTAAGGAGAATCTGTCCGTTTCTATCCACAGAAGCCACTCAGGTATTTGTTCAGTCCCTTCAAGTCATTTTTGACCCAAAACTGCAACTCACTCCTGGCAGGTCTGCCTCTGCACACCATCCAGCCTCTGCAAATAACCCAGAATGCAGTTGCACAAATTGCAAAGTTCTGCCACACCACCCAGTTGCAAAGCTGATGGTTGCCTACAAAGCCAAAAACAGACCAGTGCCCACCTACCTTGAAGATCTTATGCCTGTGAGCCTCTAGTATCTGTTCTTATCAGTGTAGTATCTGTGTAGTATCTGTATAGTATCTGTTCTTATCAGTTTAATATCTGATACGTCCTCCATTCGAGGACGAATGGACGAATGGACTCTATATTAAATTGATTTTTAGAGCAGTAAGCTGGAAGAGGGGCTTGCTCCGTCCTCTCTACGCATTGACCTGGTATTGCAGTCGTGGCCTAATGGTTAGCGAGTCTGACTTGTAACCCGAAGGTGAACCTGAAGGTTGTGGGTTTGAGTCTCAAGTCTGGTATGGATTGTAGGTGAGGGGAGTGAATGACCAGCTCTTTTCCACCCTCAATACCACGACTGAGGTGAGACCCTTGAGCAAGGCACCGAAACCCCAACTGCTCCCCGGGTGCCGCAGCAAAAAAGGCTGCCCTGTGTGTGTGTGTGTGTGTGTGTGTGTGTGTGTGTGTGTTCACTATTGTGTGTGTGCACTTGGATGGGTTATATGCAGAGCACAAATTCTGAGCATGGGTCACCATACTTGGTCACATGTCACTTCACTTCATTTTATATATATATATATATATATACATAAATGCTTTGTCTTGTGTTTTTCATACTATACTAATCTCCTCAACAGGGTTTTCGACTGATGGTACTCTTAGATGATGGTACTCTTGAAGATTTGTTTTTGATAGAGTTTTTTTTTTTGAAGATGTGTTTTTGATAGAGTTCAAGTTCAAGTGGAGTTTATTGTCATTTCAGCCATATACAAGTACATAGTGAAACGAAACAACGTGTCTCCAGGACCAAGGGGCTACGTAAGACAACACAGAACAACACAGAACTACAGGGACTACATAATTTATACATAAAGTGCACAAGTGCAAACACAAGAGACAAAGGCAAGGGCATCTGCCAAATGCCGTAAATATAAATCTCACTGTTCATCAGTTTCCTTTAACATGATCAACTTTTAAACCTCATAATAAGTTGTCAGATTTTTTTTTTTTTTTTTTAGATGTTTAGATTATGGTACAGGAAATAAGATGATTGCAATTTGCCTGCATAGTCTCACATGCAAAGTTCACAGGGCCATTATTTTAAAACTCCTACAGTAAAAATTCTTCTTATCAAGTACTTTGATAGTATATTACAGTTCATTTCATATGCATTTGTCAGATTTTTTTGATGCATTCTGAGAAAAAATGGAAATTAATTAGAAACTACAATTTGCCTACATCTAATTGTCTCACATACTAAGTTCACAGGGTCCTTTTTTTAAAAATCCTACAGCAAAATTTCCTCATATTAAGTTTTTATGATAGTATATTAGTTTTATATTCCTTTAACATATGTTGGAGGCGTTTAGAGAGTGAGGTGTAGGAGGCTAATGGTGTAAGAGGCTATAACACTGTATTTGTGGTGTTAATGCGCTTCATGTGCCATCTACAGGCGCGAGCTCAGAACTGCTCGACCTTTTCTTACGTGTCGTAACAACGCGATGATTTTCTCGTTATAACGAGATACTGATGTGGGATTTTTTTTTTTCACGCGTGGCATCACAGAGCTTCAGCGAACGCACGCTGTGGCTCCAGGAGGCATGTGTGTGTTTTCGTGTGAACAATACACACAGCTCGCGGGGTGATGAGGCGCTTTTACCACTGGGTGGCATAACGGAGCAAAACCGGAAGTTCTCAAATGCGCATGCCCAAACGGTCGCGCGGATAATTCGAGTTTTATTTGAATCCGAGTGCAAAACAGTGTCGCGGAAAGACAGAATTATGTAGCGCATAACAATGGCGAACGTCTCTAACCTGCCTGGCTCGGCTTCGGATGCGTCCAGAGAATTATTAGAGTCTTCCAGCTCTGGTCTGAACAGTAGGAGTTTACGTGTGGCAGAAAATGTGAGAAAGAAGGGCGAGACCAACCCGTTTCAGCTGGCGTTGAGTTATCTTTCAAACGGTAAGTGAGCTGCGTAGCTAACGGGAGAGGGCGTTCACGGGGCTTTCTAACGTCTCTAAGCCGAAATGTGCTAAACAAACAAACAAACCAAGACAACTGAATTATTCAGCTTATTAGAAACTATCTGGCTAGTTAGCATAGCCGGTCTAGCATTACTGACTAGTTAGCAAGCATATGTAAATTTAACAATTTGCTTTCTAGCTGAAGAAGTTAGCTAGTTTGTTCTTGAAGTAAATTATTACCTAAGGCTAGCATTCATCATCTTTTTTTTCCGTCTTTGACCCCCTGAAAACTATGTATGTACTGTACAGACATATAAAATAGGTTTGTACTCTGCTATAGTTGGTCATTTAATGGAAAAAGGCCACCACAGGGTGTGTGTGTGTGTGTGTGTGTCAGTCAGTCAGTCAGTGTTTTCAGAGGCATGAGTAAAATTTCTGGTTTGAGACTGACCACAATTTAGCCAACAGCTATCCTGTGGTCACAAAGGGATATTGATGAGGGTTAGAGAATGATTAACAAACATTCTGCATAGAAAAAGATAAACGATACTCTCTAACTGTAAACCAGAAGTGTGCGCCTACCTGGTAGGTGGTCAGTAAAAACACAGCGTTTAAAATCCCAAGCAAAGCTGCTGTTCGGGGAACACCATACCCCTGTCACTGCTGTGCTGAGAATCCTCCATCGAAAGAACATCTGGGGACTTACGGTGCTCGTTTCCACCGACTGATGGGGTATAATGGGGCTGAAAATTATGCTGCGTTTGACTCGGTTTCACAACTTGTAATTCCCAACCTCCAACCTACACCTTGAACTCTTTCTCATACTCCTCAATCCATTCCTGAATAACTTTTGCAGTGTGGCAAAGAGGCCACTGCTATTAGGGAATATCGTTGCCATGAAGCGGTGTACCTGGTCTGCAACAATGTTTATGTAGGTGGTACGTGTCAAAGGAACATCCACATGAATGCCAGGACCCAAAGATTCCCAACAGGACATTAACCAGAGCATCACACTGCCTCCGCCAGCTTGCTTTCTTCCCATAGTGTATCCTGGTGCCATCTCTTCCCCAGGTAAGCAAAGCACACGCACCTGGCCATCCACATGATGTACGTGAAAGCATGATTCATCAGACCACCTTCTTCCATTGCTCCATGATCCAGATCTGATGCTCACGTGCCCATTGTAGGGGCTTTCGGAGGTGGACAGGGGTCAGCATGGGCACTATGCACTATACTACACAGCCCCTTACGCAGCAAACTGCGATGCACTGTGTGTTCTGATTTTGTTTTATTTATTTATTTTTTTTTAATCATAGCCAGCATTAACTTTTTCAGCAGTTTGTGCCATAGTAGCTCTTCTGTGGGATCGGAACAGACGGGCTAGCGTTCGATCCCCAGGTGCGTCACTGAGCCTTGGGTGCCCATGACCCAGTCGCGGGTTCACCGGATGTCCTTCCTTGGTAAACTTTTGGTAGGTACTAACAGCTGCATACCAGGATCACCCCCCCACAAGACCTGCCGTTTTGGAGATGCTCTGACCCAGTCAGAATTTGACCCTCATCAAATTTGCTCAGATCCTTAAGCTTGGCCATTTTTCCTGCTTCCAACACATCAACTTCAAGAACTGACTTTTCACTTGCTGTCTAATATATCCCACCCCTTTACAAGTCCCATTGTAATGAGATCATCAATGACATTTCACCTGTGTATATATACATACACACACACACACACACACA
>CM074922.1:12545602-12561321 GCA_037576815.1 Pangasius larnaudii | reverse complement strand
TGTTCAGGGAGGCTGCAACCAACGGTGACTCTATTAACTTGGAGGAGTACACATCATCAGTGACCAGCTACATTGGAGTGGCCACATACAGTGGAGTGGCCGCACTGTTTGGATATTCCAGACTTCAATGCTTCCACCCCCAGTATTCAGACAGTGAGTCACTTGACTGAGGTGTAAGAAGAAAGGTGGAGTGGCCGCACTGTTTGTAAACAACAGATGGTGTAACCTGGGACTTTACTGTGAAGGAATGTCACTGTTTCCTAAACATTTTACTGTTGGCTGTTGGTTTGCATCCACATTATCTGCAGAGGGAATTCACGGTTGCCATTATGGTCATTGTTTATGTCCCCCCGGCATCTGACACAGAAGCAATTGTACATATCGTACATTCGGCTACCTAACAACATGACGGACTGCATCATGGACTACAACAATTTCTGCATGGACACTATAGTTTTAGTCAGGCAGGTGTGTTGTTTTCCTAATAACAAACCCTGGATCACCAAGGACCTGAAGGAAATAGTAAATAAGAAGAAACAGACTCTCAGGCAGATGAAAAGGGTGCAGAAGGAGTTGAAGGTTGAAAGACCAAGGGAGAACAAAATAACCTACAGAAAGAGGCTGGAGGGCAGAACAACGCAAAAGAGGTGTGGGTTGGCATGAAGCAGATCACCTGCTTCAAAGCAAAATCTCAACCTGTGGGGATACTCTAAAAAGAGCTAATGAGCTGATTTTGTTCATCAATAGGTTCAGCACAACGCTCACCCCCCATTTCCTCCACACTCTCACCACCACTCTTCCCCAACTCCCCCAAGATCAAACATCTTTCCCTACCCTGTTGTCTACACCAATTCTCCCCTGCCCATCTCACAATCGGTCACCCCCTCTCACCCAACAGCCATCCTTAAGAGACTCACATCTACCACCCCCTCTCCTATCTGTCACTACCAGCCAGGTGAAGAGACAGTTGGAGAAGCTGAAACCTGGGAAAGCTGCAGGGCCTGAGAGAATCACTCCCAGAGTACTGAAGCTTTGCACCAACCAGCTGTGTGGGATCTTCCAGCACCTCTTAAATTGAGCCTTCAATAGGAAAAGATGCAGGAAAGGGATGAGCAGACTGTACAGAAGAAGCTCCAGTCCTTTAATGTTTGCAGCAAGATGTTGGAGATTTACCAGTCTGTGGGAGCCAGTGCAGTTTTATTTGTCGCAGTTTTATTTGTGCTGGGACACTATTTTGCACTGAGCTAGTCTCAGGATAAGCTTGCTGGACAAGAGTTGAACTTTACCACCATCCACTATTTATATACATGTGCACTGCCACTTTACTTCTATTCATTTCTCCCTTTTATTTTATTTTCTTTTTTTTCTTTTCTCATATTCACTCTACACAATACTGTATATCTCTGTTCAATTTATGGCTGTTTACAATGCTTACATTGTTGACGATGTTTGCACTGCACTGCATTTTAATTCCACTCATGTCTGCTCCTTACAGTGTAGGTGCTTTTATAGGTGCTATTATTTCTAATAATTTTAATACTGGTATAAGTATTATTTCTAATACTTCTACTAGTATTAGAAAGAGTATTTATTTCTACGTATTAAAAATAATAGCAGTGAAACAAATTATACATTGAATAAAGGAACACTATAGCTTTAATGATTACATTAGGATGAAATTAATAAAGTTAGGATGTAAATTAAAAAAATATATTCTTATGCTTTAGTATAGCAAGTCACCCTATAGCAAATTTTATAGCTATTGTCACCTTTTATAGCTAAAGTCACCTTTGCAGCATGCATTGAAACTCTTTACACAACTTACACATAACTTGACAGCCATTCTTCCCTTTAACATTTGGTAGCATTGCTGCGTCATACCTCCAGAGTTCTCCTTTTGATCCTGATCTTGGACAACTATCTGGCAGTGTGTTGCATTTTCCTCCTGTACATCTGTGGGTTTCCTCAGGGTTCTCTGGATTCCTTCACCTCCTAAAAATATTCCAGCAAATTGCTACTTTAAATTGCTCATCCGGAACCTCATCTTAAGATAGTCCAAAGTTTGGTAAGAGCCAGTATGGCAAAGGTTTTTATGGCAGGTGTGCTCTTGTTGGTTTGGAATGAAAATCTTCAGCCACACTAGTTCTTTGTGAATAAGACTTACCAAACTCATCCACACTGTACTAATGTTAATGTTGAAACCAATCCATCAGACTAGTACACATCTCAAGAAGATCTGTCAAATTATAAACAATAACTAGGACATGGAATATATAAATAGTAGTGTACTGACAAAACAGTAAGAATAAGAATTGTCTGAATATATAGTCCAAAAGTATGGGAATAGCAAGGACGAGTCTTTCCTTTTTGCTATATGCTGAAAACATTTTGGTTTGAGATAAAAAGATCAATATAAGATGATAGATCACAATTTCAGCTTTCATTTCCTGATATTTACATCTAGATTTGTTAAACAGCTTAGAACATGGTACTTTTTGTTTGAACCCACCCATTTTTCTAGTGATCAAAAATACTGGACCATGTAACTGACAAGTGTTTCTTGTTGCCTAGATGTTCCCTGTTAGATTGATTGTTTAAATAATTAATAGCTCTGAATGTGTGCTTTTGGATTGATCCCTGGGTTTCACCTATGAAGACTGCATTTGTTCTTAAACAAATGGATAAACCAACATGAAGACCAGAGAGCTGTCTATGGGAGAAAAGCAAGCCATTTTGAAGCTGAGAAAAAAGGGAAAATCAATCAGAGCCATTGCAAAATCATTGGGCATAGTCAATAAAACAATTTGGAATGTCATGAAACAAGAAAACATTGGTGTACCAACAACCAGACATGGCACAGGTCGGCCAAGGAATACAACAGCAGTTGATGGCAGAAAGATAGTGAGAGCTGTGAAGAAAAACTCAAACACAACAGTCTGTGACATTACCAACAACCTCCACAGGGCAGGGATAAAGGTATCATAATCCAAATTTTGAAGAAGACACTGTTTGAAGAGCAGGGCTGTATAAGACGTGACGTAAATAGTGTTCATTAAACATAAACATGGATCAGGTGGAGACAGTCATTTGACATAAGTATCATAATCAGGTGGCTGATGGGAATCAGATAGAATACCTCACAGTTTCCCCACAGATGATTTGTGCAGGACTATAATAGATATATTCAATGGGAGGTGAAAAACACCATCAAAAGCAATGTTTAGCTGTATTTCAGTTTTGGTGGAATTGGTATTGACTTAGCTAAATAGTAAATTGCATTGAGCAAACTCATTTCTCTCTGGAGTATGATAAAAAGAGGGGCTGGTGACAAAGACAGAAAGAAGAGGAGCAACAATAATACAATGAATGTGTATCAGTAACATGTCTCCATTGAGTGGCTGCAAGGTATCAGGAGCGAGATGCCTAATTCCCTAGTTCTAGAGTGACCACACATATGCTTACTATGTGTCCCCTCAGTTTCTTGAGGTTTGTGATTTCACTGCATTAGAAATCAGTTCAATCAAAGTATTAAGTAGCTATATCATAAATCCAAATTCAAGTCATTTCAATGGAACAGAGAACAAATGTACTGTTTGTTCATCTCTCCATTTAATATTGAATTTTACCAAGTGAGTTGCATCTCAGGTAACTGACAAATAAGCATTAAATAATGCAAACTTAAATGTTCTTGAATAAACTTGTCATTTATTGCAGAAAGTTTAAAATTTACTTCCTAAAATGTAAAATTTAGTAAAATTTAACTGATTTACTTATTAGCTAAGAAGATGTGAGTAAAGGCAAGCAAAATCAACTAGGCCTACTAATTGATATACTGTAAATGCAGTGTTAAATAAGTGATCAAGGTTAATTTATGGGTTGTTATTATGCGTGAGTGATAACATTAGCTTGTTAACCAGCAAACTAAATAGGTATTCCTGCAGGCTAGCTATAGGGCATTTTGCTGCTTAAAACAAGGACTAAGATGGTATTTCATAACATAATTCTAAAAATTTGACTACCAATAACCATTTTAAGTAATATTCCAGACATGAAGGCTGAAACAAAAAAGGAATATTTTTAAATAAAAAAAAATAATAACTGAAATAACTGAAAACTCATGAAAGTTGTAACTTCAAGTCCTTAAGGTTCCTGTAATAGAGAATCATAATTTTACAATTCCTCGGGTGAGTATACATACATTACTAAGTGTAAGAAAATACCAAAGTCTCCTTGAACCATGCTTACACTGTTTTTCTGAACTATAAAGGTCCCCTTTGGAGATGCTAGGTTTTGATGCAGGACTATGTACATGTGAAGCACACACCCTAACACTGAGCTACATCCCCAGCAGGCTATCTACCAATTTACAATACTGTTCCACAACTCATAGATAACTATGCAGGAACTAAGCAGGAACAAATGAGTAGTTCTTAATTAATGCTCATCTTACATCTATTAATTACTCCGTAAGTATGTTAGTAGGAGTTCACTATTATCTAAGCAGGGATTAGTCTTACATTTCTTCAGAACTACTGTAGTACTAAATATAAAATTATATTATCTGATTCCACTGCTACCTTATAACCATCTTATAGGCGCAGTCTAAGGTTAAATGCGTTCTTTTAACTTTTCTGACTCCAATATTTAATTAAAGATCTGGCTCCAGTACTTAATCCACTTTAGTATCTGACTCCAACAATTTCTTAGCTTGATAACCTTTTAGTTAAGGTATTAAATGTATAAAATCTCAGTGTTCAATTGCACATTTAATCTAAACAGCTTTGTTGTAAGCTTTCACTAGAAAGTAGGTTTCTATCAACATGAAAGCCTAGGCCTTTCCTATTTACTTTGTCAGTATTAGTCTTTTATACTAGCTTGTCAGTTGTTGCTTTCAAATGTATCTAAAGTACTAAAACTTCAGATAAAAAAACTATTTCTAGTAATCATACAAATCATGCACTATTCATGCTTTTCTTCAAAAGAAGTACTGAGTATTTAGGGATAAATTAATAACAGTGTTTATTATAAAAAAAAGACAAATAGGAATATAAGATATGTATACAGACAGAAAAAATAGAGAGAATTTACAGAGTCAATGGACAGAGTTGCCAACATAGAATATGGATCGTAGTGCATCAGAGAGAGAGATCAGATGTGAGATTCTCTCGAGAGTAGATGGAACAGCCTCTTCCACAGATCCCTACATATACCCCATGCACCTCTTTGAAGTGTATATTTACATGCACTGATCATAGTTTCAAATGGCAGAGACAATGTATTTTATGGCAGAGTGGACCCCCAGCTGGGTAAACTCACCCCTATGTGTTTTATGGCAATTCGGTTGCTATGAAAGAATTTGCGAAACAATGGCAAAAGAGTCCCCATGCAGACTAGGTGGCTCCAATATGTACACTCACTGAACACTTTATTAGGAACACTATACTAATACTGGATAGTATAGGACTACCATCCCTTTGCTCTCAAAACAGCCCCAATTCTTCATGGCATGGATTCCACAATATGTTGGCAACATTCCTTTGAGATTCTGGTCCATGTTCACATGATTGCCTCACACCTGCAGATTTTTAAGGTGCATTTTCAGGTTGTGAATCTACTGTTCTACCAAATTACAAAGGTGTTTTATTGGATTCAGGTGCGATAACTGGGAAGGCCACTGAAGAACTTTGAACTCATTGTCATGTTCAGGAAACCAGTTTGAAATGACTTTTGCTTTCTGACATGGTGCATTATCAAGCTGGAAGTAGCCATTAGAATAGCCAATTAGATAGGCTGTGGCATTCAAGCAATGATTGATTGGAATTAACAGGCCCAAAGTGCCCAGAAAACATTCTCCACACCATTAACCAGCCATCTCAGCTGTGCCCCACCATCTCTGTACTCCCAGCAGTCTGCCCCACCCCCGCCCCTAGCCTCTCCTGGACTTCTAGCTCACAGCCACCTCCCTCAGTCACTTCCACCATAACCCCATCCTCCACACCTTCTGTCACAACTCCACCCCCCCCCCCATCCACACCCTCCAGCACACAGTTCCCCTGCTCTAGCATGTCCCTCGTTACAGACCAGGTGAGAGCTGCACTCAGGTAAATGAAATAAAGGCAAGGAAGGCTCCTGGTCCTGATGGCATCAGCGCTAGGCTCCTCAATTCCTGTGCAGACCAGCTACGTGGGACAGTGGAGTTCATCTTCACTATGAGCCTGAAACTGGGGAGAGTGCCACAGCGTGGTTCTGGTGCCGAAGACACCACATCCCAAGGACAGCTACAGACCAGTGGCTCTGACATCCCACCTGATGAAGACTCCAGAGAGGCTGGTCCTTGTGTATCTCCGCCATCTGATGAGCCCTGCACAGGGCCCTCTCTCACCTGGACAAGCCTGGAAGCACTGTGAGAATCATGTTTTTTTTTTTTTCCAGTGCTTTCAACACTATAAAGCCTGCAGTTCTGAGAGACAAGCTGGAACACACAGGAGTGGACCAGCACCTTGCATCCTGGATCCTGGACTACCTTACCAACCATCCACAGTATGTGAGGGCTCAGAACTGTGTGTCTGACATGGTAGTCTGCAGTACAGGGGCCCCTCAAGGAATGGTCCTGGCTCCATTCGTCTTCACACTTTATACTGCAGACTTCAGATACAACACAGCGGGCTGTCACCTGCAGAAGTTCTCTGATGACTCTGCAATCATTGGCCTCATCACTGGGGTGGATGACACAAAATACAGAGAACTGATCCAGGACTTTGTAGTCTGGTGCCAGCAGAACTGCCTCCAGATCAATGGCAGCAAGACCAAAGAGCTGGTAGTGGAACCTAGTGAACATCTAGGGAATGGACATTGTGATAGCGGACTCATATAAGTACCTGGGTGTTCGCCTCAACAATAATATGGACTGGACGGATAACTCCACTGCACTCTACAACAAAGGAGAGAGCAGATTGTACCTGCTGAGGAGACTTATGTCTTTTGGAGTGCAATGAGCACTTCTCAAGACTTCTTTTTGACTCTGTGGTGGCATCTGCTATCTTTTATGGGGTTGCCTGTTGGGGCAGTGGCATCTCTGCTGCAGACAGGGAGAGACTGGGTAAAATATAAGGAGGGCCAGCTCTGTCATGGGACGCACTCTTGCAGGTGGTGGGAGAAAGGAGGATGATGGCCAAGCTACCACGTATGCTGGCGAATGACTCCCACCCCATGCATGAGACTCTGGTGGCACTGGGCAGCTCCTTTAGTGCTGCTGTGAGACTGTACAACCAGCACTACTCCCAGCAGACCCCATCACCTAACTGGACAATAAATCTCTTGTACTAAATTGGACAATAAATCTTTGGTAACCCCCCGTCTCATGGGAACAGTGCAATAATGTAGTTTGGTCACTTTAATACTGTTGTGTGTTTGTGTTTTTGTGTATTCTTGGTGTGTCTCTCTTTTATATTCTTATACTTATTTACTTTTTATTTTTTATATCTTTATATCTGCTGCTGTAACAATGCAAATTTCCCCATTGGGGGATGAATAAAGGATTATCTTATCTTACACCACCTCCACCAGTCTGGACAATTGGTGCCAAATTCTGATCCTACCATCTGTGTACCATGCCTGTGTGATTCATCAGACCAGGCTGCATTTTTCCAGTCAACAACTGTCCAGTTTTGGTGAGCCTGTGCCCTCTGAAGCCTTAGCATTCTGCTCTTAACTAACAGAATTAAGGCAAGATGGAGCTGCTAAGGAAGACTACCTACTTTAGTGCACGGAACCCACACAAAACATTTAACTACATTACTTCACAGGTATGTGATATGTATGTGACACTAAAGAACCTTGAACCTTGAGAAATGGAACCAGACATGGTCTTCTGATGTAGCTCATCCACCTCAAAGTGTTGTGTGTTCTGAGATGCTTTTCTGCTCACCACAATTGTACAGAGCAGTTGTCTGAGTTACTGTATTCTTTCTGTCAACTCGAAAAAGTCTGGCCACACTGAAAAAAGTTCATATGCCTTGTTGTTATAGTAAAGAAACGTTTATACTTGATCTGACTCAATAAATTTACTTTTCTCCCTTGTCATTGTTCTAACATAAATTAGTTTTGTTGACTGGTATTTAAACTAAGCCATGCGACCACTGAAATCATCAAGACATGGTTCATATATTTTCAGATCGGTCACCATCTTGTTTTGCTGCATGAAGACACGCAAATCCATAAAATTGGGAGTAAACGTACAAATAAGTTTACTGTTACTACCATACATTTACAGGATATTAAAGTCAAAATTGATAAAGTCAGTTAATGGATTTGTAGCACCACCACCGGCACCTGCCCGCCAGAGGGAGCCCTTGCCTTTTTTTTATCGCCACCCACGAGGAACACTTCCAGGGTTTTACGGACATTTTAACAGTGTGTTCACCACACTAGGACGTGAAGTATTGTTTTCAGGACATTACCAAGCCTTTTCCATCTGCCTTAGTGTTTTTATTGTCTTTTGTGCTTGACCCTGTTCATGTTTACGGTTTTCTGCCTTTGCCTTGTGTTTTTGGATTTGGTTACATCAATGCTTGACTTCCTGGTTTATCGGACTTTGCTTTCTGTTTCTCGACTACGTTTTCTGCCTGCTGTTTTGGATATTATGCTATTAAACTGCTAATGGATCCTACTCAACCCGCCTCCGGCGAATCATCTTCAAAAGAAGATGGATGAGCATTTTTTGAAAGATGATGATGTGAAGGTCAAGTACTACACTGGACTTCCATGTTTTGCTGTAGTGATGGGTGTCACAGCTTCTTCCCTGCCTACCATAGACAGGCTGAAAACATTCGCCTTTTCAGATGCTTCTATTAACTCTGATGCGCCTGAGGCTCAATCTGCCAATCCTCTTCTGAAAAGATTGAAAGACTGTGTCCACCATGTTCAGAGACACCATGGGTGCAATGTTTACATACCTTAGCCCTTGGGTGCACTAGCCAGAGAGACATTGCTTGCTAGGCAGCATTGAAGACTGCTTTGAAATTAACATTGAGAGAGCATCAAATCTGAAAGCTAGAGCATAGATATTTACCCACAATGAACACAAGCACACCCTAAAGTATCTCCCTGGCATTACACCACAGGGAGCTATCTCTCTCATTTCCACAGGGTGGGGAGGTTATGTCAGTGACAAGCATATGACTAAGAATAGTGGTCTTCTTTAAAAACTATTGCCTGGAGACTTGGTGTTGGGAGATCATGGATTTGACATCAAGGACAGTGTCAGACTAATGTGGGCAGAAGTGAAAATCCCTGCATTCACAAGAGGACACTGCCAGCTGGATGCAAAAGATGTGGAGGAGACACACCAGATAGATCACCTCAGGGTCCATGTGGAGAGGCTGATTGGATGTGTACGCACCAAGTACACCATACTAAGTGAGACTGTACCAGTGAGCATGGTACTCCCATGTGAAGGCAAGGACATGATATTCCTTGACAAGAGTGTGAATGTGTGCTCTGCCTTGACTAAAATGTGCTCCAGTGTTGTTATGAAAGTGTAAACCATGACATAAACAATGTTAACTAAATATGAACTGCATATCCTGCATTAACAGCGTTATACATATGTTGCATACCACATTACCATAATAAATGATAAAGTATTTCAATTCTGAATCTCTTTATTTGTGTAACATAGTATGCTGATATAAATGTGTACAGTTCACAGTACCATAAATACAACAGTTAAAAGAGGTAAAATGGCAGTGTAACCTTCAAGTACTAACAACTAAGTTAAAAACAGAAGTGGTAGCTCAGTGGTTAAGATGTTGGATGATTGGAAGGTTGAGAGTTCAAATTCCAGCACCACCAAGCTGCCACAGCTGGGCCCTTAACCCTCAACTGCTTATTTTTATAAATAAGATAATTGTAAGTCACTCTGGATAAGAGTGTTTGCCAAATGCTGTAAATATAATCAAGTAAATACAAAAGGTAAAATGAAAACCTATTGCATTGAAACAACATGTAAATTTAAATAAAAAACAGCAAAACTATTGAACAAAAAAGTGCAGTCAAAAAGGAATATATAAATACAAAAACACACTTGCGCTCCACTGTTTTAGTCTATCTGTGAGCATGTGGCACAGAGCCACGGCTCACTTGCTGAAAGTGCTACTGAGTCCCACACAGCTGAGGTGGAAGGCCATGTCATCCTAGTCTTCAGGCCGTCTGCAAAGGCACCACAGATTGTTTATTTTTTCTAGTTCTATCTAACTTTGTGGAAGAACTCCTGTATGTCCGTCAGAAGTGTTGTCTAGAAGTCCATATCCGGTAAGATCCGAACCACAGCACAGTCTTTCTGCATCCACACTACAAAGTCACAAAACTCTGACCCAGTCACAAAGGTCTGCTTTTGTGCTTGGCTGTAGTACTGGTGTGTCCGCTTCAAGTTTAACTTCCCATCATTTAGGTGGAGACAAAACTTGCTGTCATCTGCACAGCCCTGCAGGACAGCCTTTTCCCCATGTGCAGTGAATAAGCCCATCAGGTGATGCCCCTATTTCAGGAAATGAGGAATTTCTTATAAACTGTAGCAACGCGAGATCACGGATGGGCTGAGCACAGACACGAAGAGACAGAGGTCGGCAAGCTCGGGTGGCAGTTGCTCATTGGCGCTGATGTCTATGTCTAGAGGAGAAAATAGAGCACACATTAGTAAGGCTGAAAAGTGTGCCTACATTTTTTTCCCAAGAGAGGCTGCTGGCTCCTTTTATACCTCCCTGTCGCCCCTGTGAGGGTAGATTAGCGCCGTGGCAATGATTGGGCACCAGCCATGCTGAATTTCGGTGCTCCGTCTTGCAGCCACGCACACTCTGGCTGTCCAAAACAAAAGGGGTCCTGAACTGGCACTGTCCGGTCAGTACCCTACTGACAGTCGTGCGAGGAGCATTGTGTTTCTTCGGTGCGCGGGCTGCTGGCCCACCATCACAAAACCAACATTGCTCCACTTAAAGGTTCCCGTGCTGGGATGCTGTCAGTGTGACAGTCTGCCTTCCTTCTTCCTTGTTGTCTATCCCCCATCTGATGGCAGCTGAGGCTACTGTTTTTTTGGGATAGCAAACTCTCCTCACAGTTGACATAGCTGGTCTGGCAACACTGGTGGGCACAACAGCATGGATAGTAGAAGCTGTTATTTTTCTTGTTCTTGATGTGTACCAGGCAGGTGATCGATGTTGCTATCTCATCTGAGCTTCCACCACAGCCACCTGTGTCTCTGTTACCACTACCACATGTGTGAGGCCCTCACAGTGCTGGAGCAGGACAGACAGTTCACATCCATCCTTTCCTGGGCCACGAAGGTGTAGTAAGGACTTTTGCACTACACATGGCTAACAGGGTCTGCATAAGGTTGGTAGTAGTTCTCCATTTCAGAAAGACAAACAGCCTTGCTGTGAGTGTGTAAAATCTAAAGTAGGTGTGACAGGTCCAAATGTGTGGGCTTGTGCCCACATGGACTCGTGCAGCCAACATAAGTCTGTATCCCTGACATTCTTCTCTCTCCTCTGATGCACTTGTCAAGCGCCTTCTTTTTTTGCTGTGCCAGGGGAGAAGTCAATCTTGTACCCCACCTCTGCTTTGACCTTGTCCACACTAGTGGTCATCATTCCAGGCTGGAACAGCAGTGACTACCTTGGTCCCCCGTATCTGGACTGCTACTTAAATTTATACAGGAGACCCCCAACGTGTGTAAGACTCTGCTATGCCAGCCATGCCTGTGCAGTATGCACATTCCACTTGGCCACTGGAAATAAGAATAAAATGAATAGTAATAAAAACACAATCAAAATAGCCTCCACATTTACACTAATCATCAGAAAAGAATCTAGTCCAAAACAGTGCAGAAAGAACAGCAGCAGCGGCAGCAAGTGTTTTGCCTGGAAGGCACACTTAGTGAAAGTAAACAACTTAACCAAAATGTAGCCTAAGTGAAAGACAAATTGTGGTGATTACCTACCTTTGTGCGAACAATGGTTTTCTGGTCGTTGACGCTGAAAATCTGCAGGTCCTGCACCCATCCATTATTAACGTGAAGGTGGGCCTTGAGAGATTTATAATTTCTGAACTGCTTGAATATGTAAGCACTCACACCACAAACAAGGTAGGAAAACACATCTGGAAATGTTATTTGCAGTAGCTCGTTGAGATCACCCATCCACTCTTTTTGTTTGTAGGGTTTGACCCAATTCATTTCCTTTATTTTCTTGAAGTAGCATTCCTTTCCTTCCTTGTTCAGTTTCTCTCAGTAAGGAATCTTGCACTTCGTGCTCAGTCCATTCGGGTTTTCCGTCTGCCAGCTGCAGACCCATCCACAACTCAAACAAGTGAAATGATATATAATGATTATATATCATTTCACTTGTTTGAGTGAAATGATATATAATGATTATACTTTGCCCATTTGCTCTTGTGATACTGATACTACAGTAATACTCTCCTCAGCTTCCACAGAGTCAGTTTCCTCACAAACTAAACAATGACCAAAACAACATTCCTAAGTTCTCTTTTGATACTTAACTCCAGCCAGACAAAGGAAATGCTTCCTTCAAGGAAAATGGCACAAGGCTGTTTGTCACTACAAAAATGAAATCAGATATTTTGAAGAAGTTAGATGATGAGATCTACAAGGATAAAGCTTTTCCCAGCAGTGGAGACTTTTGCGAAGTGTCAGAGCACTGGTCAAGAAGCACCCCTGCTAGGTGGAAAAAAGATCTTTTAACGATTGCTACAGATGGACACAGAGACTTAATATAAAGTTGGAAACCTTCCTACTTGAAAGCCCTTGGATGCCCTGAGTATGCAGTCAATTCCCTGAAAAACAAAGCTAAAGATAATGTTTTTCTAGTGAAAAAGGTGAAATGGCCTAAATGTGGTGAGGCCAATCATATGCTATCCTTTCCAGCTGGAAAGCAACTTGAAATGGAGCTCCTCAGTAAATCCTCAGTAATTTGACACTTTAAATGCATTAAATGTAATAAAATATAATGTAGGTTAGAATGTAAAAAACTACGCTATTGGACGTTTACTGCAGGAGGAGAAAGAAAGGTAAATCAAATTTTATTTTGTATTGTCTAGGGTGGTCATGGAATTTTTCTTTATTCTCAGACCATAGGAGAAAAATGAAATATTTACAGTTAAATTCTTAAAAAGCCAAGGGTGAATTTCTTTCAGAAAGATAGAGCTTCTCTCTCTAAAATCCCTATTTCAGATTCTTCTTTCATATTTGGGAATAATACCTGGGTTTACTGCTGGTCTGTTTAGAAGAGCCAAACATTTTTTACGTAAACTATTGCTTTGTGTTTTTTGCAGTGTTTTGTGTCATATCATATTGGAGAATTTGGATACCAGATGTAACATTACACTCCGTTACACTCATGCCATCATGAACAATTCTAATTGGTTTTGACATGAGATTCCATATTTTCAGTTACCATATGAAAGGTTTGATTCATTAAATTAAAGAGACACAATAAGAGTTGCTCAAAGCAATTGGAATAGTTGCATGTTTGCACCTTGTTATAATAAATTTGGCCTTAATCATCACTAACTTAACAATCACTGATCATCCAATGTACTTGTCCAATGCCAGCAATTGAAACAACTAATTAACATACAAGTGTCCGGATTCATACTGGTCAAACATATAATGCCCTGGCTCATTTAGTAAATGTGATGAATACCAGCA
Source organism: Pangasius larnaudii (assembly GCA_037576815.1). Lineage (NCBI taxonomy): Eukaryota > Metazoa > Chordata > Actinopteri > Siluriformes > Pangasiidae > Pangasius > Pangasius larnaudii. The sequence continues at coordinate 12,547,598 of CM074922.1, read as the reverse complement.
CTTCCTCACAAAATCCATGATCAGCTGATTGATAGCCACTAGGTGCCCGACACATGAGTGTGTAGCGTCTGGCTCCTAAATGACCTCATTACAATATACAGTCAGGTCTATAAGTATGTAGACTGTGACACAATTTTAGTAATTTGCCTCTGTACACCACCACAATGGACTTGAAATGAAGCAATCAGCTGTATTTGAAGTGTAGACTTTCAGTTTTAATTCAAAGGGTTTAACACAAATATTGCATTAATAACAGTTAATAACTGTTTAGGAATTATATCCATCTTTACATAGTCCCTCCATTTTCACAGGCTCAAAAGTAATTTGACAAACTAACAATTATAAATGTAAAGATTATTTTTAATACTTAGATGGAAATATTTTGCAATCAATGACTGCATGAAGTCTGTAGCCAAAAGATATCTCCTGATTCTGAGTTTCCTCCCTTGAGGTCCTTTGCCAGGCGTTTACTGCAGCCTCTTTCAGTTGCTGCTTGTTTGAATGTCTTTCTGCCTTCAGTTTTGTCTTCAGTGAGTGGATAGCATGTTGAATTGGGTTGAGGTCAGGTGACTGACTCAGCAATTCAAGACAGTACATTTCTTTGCCTTAAGAAGCTCTTGAGTTGCTTTCACTCTATGTTTTGGGTCATTATCCATCTGTGAAGCACCATCCTATCAGTTTTGCAGCATGTGACTGAATGTGAGCAGAAAGTATATCTCTATACACTTCAGAATTCATACTGCTACTTCTATCCTGCAGTCACATCATCAATAAACACCAGTGACCCAGTTCCTTTGGGAGCCATACATGCCCATGCCATAACACTTCCTCCACCATGCTTGACAGATGATGTGGTATGCTTTGGCTCATGGACCCTCCCTTTCCTTCTCCATACTCTTCTCTTCCCATCATTCTGGCTTTTTTATGTTTTCTAGCAAAGTCTAATCTTGATTGTTTACTTTAGCATTGATATGCCTACCTCAAACTCAACACTTGGAAACAACTCCAGACCTTTTATCTGCTTGTCATGAAATAATGAGGCCCATGAAACTTTTGAGCCTGTGAAAATGGAGGTACTATGTAAAAAATGGCTGTAATTCCTAAATGGTTAATGCAAGTTTTTTTTGTTAAACTACTTGTATTAAAGCTGAAAGTCTACACTTCATATCTTGATTGCTTTATTTCAAATCCATTGTGGTGGTGTACAGAGGCAAAAATACAAAAATTGTATTGTCCTTAAAAACTGTCCTTATGTCCTTAATTTATATACTTATCAATGCAATTGTATATGGTCACCTGGTTGATAACCATTAGGAGCGAGACACTTGTGTCTGAAAAAAGAAGAATAAACAAAACAGTGTTTAAGCATATCTTTAGTTAGCAGCAAAAACTTATACCAATCACAATATATAATACTAAAATTTCAGTCACAATAGAAAAAAAGCAGAAGGCTATAAGAGTGATAGTGTTTCTAAAAAATCAGTGGTGGTAAAGTTTAAGTTTTTTTTTTACCTTTTTTTTTTTACCTTTCACAGAAAAAGATTTAAAATTTTTTTTGGAATGACATGCAGAAGTAATCTTTGTTTCTCTATCTCGGGGAATAAACAGGGCCGTGCGTGAACACTAAGTCCAGTCAGTGATCGCGACCTTCTGAAACAGCTGATCACTTCTCAGAACAGTTCATGTCATCAGGTAGCTGCGCTCCAGCAGGTGACCTTGTGCAGAGAGCACGAAGAACCTATGATTACACCAAAGAGGATGAAAAGAGAATGTAGCACGGCCATTGCTGTAAGTTCAATTCTGTAGCACATTTACTGTAGCAAAGTGGCTATCCTCTTATATATTAATAGTCAGTTAACATTTAAAAGTATTTTTGTTCTGTTTCTTCTTCTTCTTTCGGCTTTTCCCTTCAGGGGTCCCCACAGCGAATCATCACTCTCCACCTATCCCTATCTTCTGCGTCCTCAACACTTGCACCCACTAGCTTCATATCCTC
>CM074922.1:12531211-12545502 GCA_037576815.1 Pangasius larnaudii | reverse complement strand
GGCCAAGTGATTAGGACACCTGATTCTGATCATTTGGATGGGTGACCGAATACTTTTGGTAATATAGTGTATATATTAATTAAAAATATATAATAGAAGTAGCAAGATGAAAGTGTATAGAGCTATACTTTCTGCTTAGTTTCAGTCAAATACTGCAAAACTGATAGGACGGTGCTTCACTGTACAGATGGATAATGCCCCAAAACATAGCGCTAAAGCAACCCAAGAGCTTCTTAAAGGAAAGAAAATAAATGTTCTTAAATGGCCGAGTCAGTCGCCTGACCTCAACCCAATAGAGCATGCTTTTCACTTAGTGAAGACAAATCTGAAGGCAGAAAGACCCACAAACAAGCAGCAACTGAAGGCAGCTACACTAAACGCCTGGCAAAACATCTCCAGGGAGGAAACTCAGCATTTACTGATGTCCATGGGTTCCAGGCTTCAGGCAGTCATTGACTGCAAAGATTTACATCCAAATATTAAAAATAATCCTTTTATTTAGGAGCCTAGCACAAAAGGTAGGCGTAGGTACCCTATTGTTGTTCTGCCTTTTCTTTTTATTCTTCTGCACTTTCTTCTTCTGGCTAGGGTGTTAATGGCAGCCCATAGAAGCGTCTGGGGAAAAAGTTGTGAAATTTGACACATTGATTGGGGAGGGTCTATGTAACATTCTGATCAAATTTGGGCCAAGTGTTGCCAACGCTTTAGCGCCACCATCGGGTCAAATTTGGGCCTAATTGGGAAGTACATTTATGGTCATAACTTCTGAAACATGTGTCCAAAATGTAAAATCCCTGGATCCACTGCTGCTCCTACTAATTGTGTCACTGTCCAAATACTGCTTTGCGAACCAAAAGAAAATCAGTGTTAAACTGAAGTTAAACCAGCTGTTCTCAGATGTTTAATTTAAAGCCTTATTTCCTCCAGGCATAACATTAATCTTTGATTGGGAAACAGATTACTTAAACCTGGATTAAGCTCAATCTAGGACTATTTCTTTTATCCCTGACTATGAAAATGATTTCAAGTTAGTCCAGTTTATTTTAATCTATAACTAGGCCTGGGAAATGGCCCCGCAGTGTATCATAGAAATGTCTTCATGTATAGTACATTTTTGTCTCTTTGCCCACCTCTGTGTATGAGTTGGAGCAGAGAAACTCTGAACCTGTACAAAGCAGCTGGTTCCTGGGCCTTGACTTGAAAACCCCTTCTGATCATTTTATCCCTTTTGGCTATTGGACATTCATGACACTAATGACATTAAGACGTCCAGGCAAATGGTTGTCTTAAAGGAAATTGTTCCCATGTGAATAATGAGTTTTTTTTCCCCTTGTCTTCTACAGTGCAGGAAGGCACAGTCGTAAGAGGCAACGATGAGCTAGAAAGGAACTTGGTTGTGGTGGAGACTGTTGCTCTCCGTCACGGGCTTCCACCAGATGCTATCTCGCTGCTTCTGGACTTGGCACTAAGCCTCCGTGCAGGTAAGAGCATTCTTCCGTAATGCTGTCCTTTGTAGCAGAGTGCTCGACTCGTAATTAAACCTCATCTAACAAATAAGCAACGTTCCTACGTTTCGTCTTTACGCTATTCTAGAGCAGCGGTTGCGTTATTGTCTGACCTGTTCTCGTCACTACACAGGTGGTGTGACCTGTCTGCGGATTTTGAAGTTTTTGATACCTGCGTCAGTAGTGCCTCAGGAAGCCATTGTACGGTGTGTGTCATGGCTGTGCGTGGGGAAAATGACGATTAATGCTCAGGTGAAAATCTATACAAGCAGCTTTTGGTTCAGTCGTGTGTACATGTTATTCATTGCTCAGAAAACATAACCGGGGTTTTAATGCTCTCTTCCAAGGTCCTTTTTCTCCGCTGGGCTCTTACTGTTTTTGACCTTATTGACTGCAAAGACCAGCTGAGATCCATCTACGGCTTTATTTTCAGCTTCGTGACTGAAGAAAACCTGGTATGTCCATTAAAGCATTTCAGATGTTGCCCATGGAATTTGCTAGTGCAAATCGTCGATGAGCAGGCTCATGAGTTATTGTTTGTTTCAGTGTCCTTTCATCTGCCACTTGTTGTACCTTTTAACAATGAAAGAGCATGGTAAGTCTTTTTAATTAATGAAATAAGGAAAGCTGTTTGTTGCCATAAACACTCTTGTATCAGACACAGTGCCCCTATTTTGCTGTTTTCCACAGTGCAGCCGTACAGAGTGAGAAAACTGATGGATATTCAGGCCAAAATGGTAAAGGCATTATCTCCTGAGATCTCATTAAGCAAGTTGCTCAGTTAGTATTTTTTTTTTTTTTAAAAAGGTTGCTGAACTGAACTAAAGAATGATTTAGAAAGCGTATTGGATTATTTGTACACCATTTTGTGTGTGTGTGTGTGTGTGTGTGTGTGTGTGTGTGTGTGTTTTTTTTATTTTTTTTTGCGCCAGTGCTAGCTTTCTGTGCTCTGTCTCCCCACAGGGCAGGCAGCCCTTCCTCATGCAGCTGCTTGCTGTGTACAAAGTCTTCCGGCCAGAGCTGGTGACACTCTCTGTGCCATCAAGAATGAGGGTGAGCGTATCCGTTTTAAAAAAAGTGGCAATATACCTGTGTTTGCTGTGCGAGTGTTCATATCTGACATACCAGCTTGCCTACGTGCATGGTTTCAGACTGGATTCAAGAACTACAATTCCACCTGGAAAGCAGCGCTGAGTGCCGTCCAGAAGAAGAACAGGCCTGACGTTATGGCTGACCTTAATCTCAGTGTGGAGCTGAAAGGCAAATCCGCTTCCAGAAAAAGGGTAAGATATGCAAAAAAAAAAAAAAAAAAAGGCAGGGAGCTTGCTTCTCCTCCTTTCTCCGGCGGTTAGATTGGATGAAAGAGCTGCCGACCGCAGCCTACCAAACAGACTACATGTAAAATACTAATAGCCAGGATCCATTATCTGCTTGTTCCAGCTGCCCAAACTAGTGATTTCCCCACCCTCGGAATACATTCTACTTGTAGTCACTAGAAGTCTGCCGACACATGCAGTTCCGTATGCACTCACTGTCCGCTTGATTAGGGAAGACGTGTACAACTTTACATGCATGCAGTTTTCTAATCAGCCAATCATTTGGCTGCAATGTGAAGGAAAAAAAATCATGCACATACAGGTCAACAGCTTCTTAATTTTCACATCAGGACAAAGTGTGATCTCTGTGACTCTGGATGTTGGTACCAGACGGGCTGGTTTGAGTATTTCATAAACCGCTGATCTCCTGGGAACTTCCCACACAGCAGTCTCTCGAGTTTACAGAATGGTGTGAAAACCAAAAAAAAAAAAAAACCTCCTGTGAGCAGAGGGTCTGCAGGCTGAAACATCTTGCTGATGAGAGAAATCCGAATGATTGTGGTTCATTACATTTTTTTTTAAAATAGATGTCATTTTATTATGTGTCTTCTAATTACATATTAAAGTGTGTGTTCTTAAAGTGATGCATGAGGCTGACGATTGGCCATACGATGTGAAAAGGGAAATGCAGGGGTTTAACAGGGGTTAAAAAAAAAAAATCATACTTTAACTTGACACAAAAACCCTTAATCTTTAAACCACTGTGGTCCTTGATTCTATATCAATATTGCGATCTGCCTCTATGACCATTTACAGAAACTGCATCATCTGGAGGTTCCTGGCTTGAGCTCGGCATTCGACACCAACACCGAGAGGAAAGTTTTCCGTCTGCAGGAGCTGCGATCTTTCACCCAGCTGCTGCAGAACATTCACAACGTCGAGGTAACACTGCAGAAACGCACCGATCATCTTTGCATTAGTCCCGTGCCCATCTTTAACCATCCTTGCATACCTGACGGTCGTCACAGTATTTCAGATCTGTCTGTGAACATTAACCTCCTGACACTGCAGCTCTTAATTGGTCCTGTATATTTTTAAAATTGAGTAATTTAACTATTAATCAACTAGTAATGATGTAAAACGTAAGCTACTAGAGTGCATGAAGGCTTTCTCCCTGTACTGTTTCTTTAAAGTCTAGTTCTAAATAAGAGGAGCAGCAAGTGAAAAGAAGTGTGCAAAGACAACACCATTCTTTTAAGTAGAAAAGCCGTTACCTTTACTGTCATTCTTTGGAAAAAGGAATCGAGGTCAAATAATCGGACAGTTTGTTTTTTGCTTTTGCTTTGACCTAGGTGTTCATTCTGGTGCATCTCTAGTTTCTGTCGAGGAGGAGAGCAGGGGTACTAAAACTGAGACGACATTAAATGAAATTTCCATATAGGGAGGCTGTGGAAATGTCATTTTACTGAATATAGAAATAATGGAGAATTCTGAACTAAATCTCCACCCTGCAGACAGAAGCCTAGCTAAAGGGAAGCATGCCCTCAGATTGATCTAAACAGCAGTTTCGTTTTTTTGTCTCATGGTGGTGCTCTGATATCACAGGACTGTGGAAACTTCTGCATTACTATCATCTGTATATGATATTGTCTATATTGTAATGTTCTCACTTTTTATATGAGAGCATTTTTTTTTTTTTTAAGGTGATGGAAATAAAATATGGATTGCAACATTTACAGCACGGTCAATAAACATGTTACAAACCTTAGTAAGCTGCCTTCAGAGGCTTGGGAATTGTTGCAGTAGATGCCAATAGATGCCCCAAATCATATATGTGTAACTACTAATATGCGATTTGGGGCAGAGAGTTTAGCAAAGCGAAGGACAGGCTAAACTAAAGGGATGAGTCATTCATACACTACAGTAGAGGATCGCCGATTTCTTCACTAATTTTGCAGTGGACTCCCTCAGTATTACACCAGTCAATTGTCAAAAGAGTACAGGATACTCCTGCTTCTCAATTATGAGAAGATTGAGTCATGTCTATCAGCAGTCTGCCGCTATTGTTTATTCATGTGCTTGAGTCCCCATGCTGAGATGGGGATAATACCTGAATAATACTGTGCAGTTTGTGTTGCGTTTCTCTGCTTGCTGTCCACATCCCCTGCAGCTCAGCAGTTCCTGAAGAGAACCGAACATGACCCTATTGTTTGCTTATGACAGATGTTGCGTACGTTATGGCTCCTGCAGTGGAAACTAGGCTTTCCTGTTTGTTTAAGTCGATGAAATGATTCCGTTTATTCTGTTTCTTGTGTTCCAGCTGCCGGCCCAAATGGGCTCTCTGCTCGGATCCTCTTTAGCCCTGCACTACCTGGACTGTGTACAGGACGAGTCTGCGTTCCTGCGCCTTAACTTCTGGCTCGGGCACTCCCTTCAGGAGGGTAAAAAAAAAATAAAAAATCCCCAAAATCTTTAGCTTTGAGCATAACGCCAACGAAGCACTCTTGTTCCTCTTTCAGCTGGCTCTTCTGTTGCGATCTTTCCCGTGTCTGTTTCACCCTGAAATTAACCTGGATTAAGTACTGTGTTTTTCTTCTCTCGCTGTCTGTGGGATAGAGTTTTTGCTCTGTCCTGAAGATGGCGGCTCAGACAGCCTTTCCGAGGCATCTGCGTTCCTGAGAACCATCCTCTCCTCGCAACAGTTCCTCCAGGTGAGTCTAAACGGGATGGACACTCCTGCTCAGACACGTGCTCTATCGTTAAGAGACTGTTCTGAAGAAGGCACGATACTACCATGCAATAAAACAAAGGCTAGGTGTTGTCCCAGTGGCATTCAGGTTTGTTGTAGGGATGTTTACACTTAGATTTTTAGCGTTTTGAATTTTTTTTTTGCATAAAAGCAGTTGGATAGTAGCCCAGCTATATTTCGGTTTGTCCTTGAAGCTTGTGCACGGCCTTCAGTTCAGTTCAATTTTATTTATATAGCACTTAATTACAACAATGGACATTGTCACAAAGCAGCTTTCCAGAAATCTGGATATCAACTTTAAATTCATAAATTGATCCCTTTTATTGTTTCAAGTCAAATGTGCTGTTCTCAGGTCAATTGTGTTGAGAGGTGTTTTTTTTTTTTTTTTTTTTTTTTTAAGATAAAAGCACAAACTCTTGTCTCCTAGGCCGCCTTTTGCCACCAGCTCCTCTCTTTTATTTCTCCTGGTGCTTCTGTAGGACTATGTAACCATGGATAGCCCCTATGTTGCTAATTAATGAAATCTCCCCAAGGCTTGTGTTTAAACTCGTATTACCGCCTGCGCTTTTCAGGAGGGTTTCTTCAGCACAGAGAGCTTTCTCTACAAGTTCCTGAGCGTGTGGGATGGCTCCCTGCTGCGCTCCCAGATTTTGGATCTTCTCAGCCACATCCCCCTGATGTCCAGCCATTGTGAGTACAGCTCCGTTGCTCTTCCCAAGCTTGCTCCCTCTCAGCTTTTATTGTATAGTTTTAGACTTTTGACTGCAGGTCATGCTTTGTAACTAGATGAAGTTATATAAAATGATTAACCAGCCTCTAAAATGTACCCTCTGTAGTGGTTCCAACAAACCTGAATTTAAGAGGTTTGACTTTTAAATACCAGCTTTGGCTCAGTGTATAAATATGAAAAGTTTCCTTCTGCTAAGGCTTTCTGACTGCACCGGGCTGGCTTGGAACGAAGCTGGGAAACTGTGTTTCTTTGCCTTTTAAAAAGAATTTTAGTGCGGTTCTAGTATACTGTGACCATCATGTGGACAGCTGGTGCATGATTTTACTTGAATATCCACAGATATCCGAATGCTGGTCTTTGAGCCACTGATTCAGCTCTACTTCACCTCTAATGTGTTCTTTAAGGTGAGTGTCTGACTCTGTGCTTTCTTCCTATTCGTTTAGAATGTCAGTTGTGTTGCGTTCTACAGAAATAAATGCTAAACAATGTCTTGCAATATCTTAATTTAATGACACTCATGTCTCACTGCGCTTGTCTGTACATAACTGCTCTTAACTGTACATTCTGTTACTTACTAGTGTTTATACATACTGTCTATACTGTACATTCTGTCTATTTACTACTCTTTATATTGTACATACTGCACTTGCTGCTTTTTGCACTTCTGGTTAGATGCTAAACTGCATCTCGTTACTCTGTATTTATACATGTGTAATGACAATAAAGTTGAATCTAATCAAATCTAATCGAAACATTTATTGTTTTACATAAAACCAAAATATTGCGCCAGGTTCGTGGACACCTGACCATTACATCCACATGTGCCTTTTGAACCTCCCATTGCAGATTTAGTCTGACGTTTCTGTCGTCTGGCTTTCCAGCTAGATTTTGGAATGTGGTCGTGGGGATTTGTTCATTCAGCCACAAGAACATTAGTGAGGTTGGGAAGTGATGTGAGGCGAGAAGGCCTGGGGTGGAATCGGCGTTCCGAGTTATCTCAAAGGTGTTCAGTGGGATTGAGCTCAGGGCTGTTTGCAGGCCACTTGACTTCTTCCACAACATCTTGCACAAGGGGCAATTTCATGCTGGAACATGTTTCGGCCTCTTAAGTTCCAGTGAAAGGAAACTGTAATGCTACAGCATACAAATACATGCTATAAAATTGTGTGCTTCCAGCTTTGTGCCAACAGATAGGGGACGGCCCACATATGGGTGTGATGGGCAGGTGTCCACAAACTTTTGGCCATATTGTGTGTGTGTGTGTGTGTATGTATGAGAGAGGTGTAAAGCCTGTTTTTTGGGAGTGTAGCATATTTATTTCAATTCGATTGTATTTATGGCATTATGTCTGTAGTACCTGAGAAGATTTTAATCCTTCACTAGCTGTAACTGTGTGCTCCTTGCTTCACGTCCTCCCCACAGTGCAGTGTCATCGAGTGTCTGAACAGTATGCTGCTTAAATGGCTGACCTGGCATTCTGTCAACCCCCTCACGGAGTGCCTAGACCCCAGCGTCGTCAACAACAGTACAGCGTGAGCATCCCTGATGGGTTTTTTTTTTTTTTTTAGGAATTCCATGGTCCTGTTTTCAAATCAATACTAACATCAGACTTGGGACTCTCGGCTAATACTAACCTGGTAGTGACATCCTTCATAGTTGTCTGATTATGTTAATGTCAACATCACAAACAGTACGTTCCAGGGCATGCATGTCTGTAAAATGTCATGGGATGTGAAAATACATCAAATCCAGTCTGATAGAAGCCAATATTGGTCTGGTTGTTATGCTTAAGTATCAAGTCGCTATGCTCGTCTCCTGTTTGACCCTATGTAAATATATACCTTACATCACTGTGATGCTTCTGCTTCGTTTAGAATAAATTAGAAGAAGAAGATTTAGCACCAGAGGGGAGAGAAAGAATGCTTCGCACAGGTTATACAGGTTACACTGTTACCCAGAAGTGCTACTTGTAAATGCTCTCTTTAAAGTGTTCTCCATTTAAAGCTGTCCTGAGAAATTAAAGACGTATTTGTGGAACCTCTTTGTCTTGACCGCTTTTAACGTGAAAAAGAAGAAAAAGGCAGGCAGTATTAATCATGGTCAAGCCTTGTTTGAACTTGCTTATACCTTGAAAGTGCTCTGTGGAATCAGGTGTAATGGTGGTGGATGGGCCAGTATATTGGCTTGCACTGCCTGCTGGTGAAAAGACGAATTAAGGGCAGTGCTAAAAGTACAACTTAAATGCTTTTATAGGGCACACATCACTGATGTCTCTATTATTTCAGTCCAGCTTTGGGCCTGCTTGTTTTGAGTACGCATGGCGCAAGCTGCAGGGAATGCCTTTTGTGTTAGAGAAAGAACGTCTCTTTCATTCTCTACTGTTAAAAAAAAAAAAAACTGGTAAAATGATAACGTTTCTTTTAAAATATGAAACTCTTTCTGCAGGACTATCACCCTGTCCGGGTTTCTAGATACAGTCACAGAGCTTGTGAGCTTCGTGGGACGCCTGGCTACTGAGGGACTGCGTCTGGAGAACTGCCACATACTCCTCCTCAACCATACACTCAACTTCTACGAGACGGTAACGCAGTCATGTTTCGTTTTTATCAACTCGGATATGTTCTGGAGTTCGATTATATGAAAAGAAAACCCATAGTCATGTGAGATTCGGATAGTAATGTCAGTTGAATTGTAACGCTTTTTATTGTCCTGTTCTTACTTGCGTGTCATTTTCTCGACATAAAATACAAAATAAAATTGCGTCGTCTATGGTCTTGTTTCTAGGTGTGTGATATGTTGGTAAAGTACGACTTGCCTCTAGTTATCATGCCCCCAGCTGGTGTGTTTTATCCAGCTCTTCTTGCCTCCGACTCCCTCACCGTGGATCGACTGGGTTACATCATGTACAGGTAAGCTGTGTTCATATGTTGGGCAGCAACAGTTCATTGGAATTAGCTGAAATCAACGTGGATGCCATTAACAAGCAAGCATGCGCTATAATGCAAAGATATAATGTAGTGGTAGGATGCCATACGCTACAGAAAGTATCGGGGCGACGATGTGCACATGCACAACAGGAGATGATGTCACTGGAAATATTAGTTTTGCTATTGGTTTTTTTTTTTTTTTTTTTTCTCCCCCAGTTACTGCAAATGGGTCTTAACATGTTACTCTTCCAACATTATTCTTCTCCTCAGATACCGGAAAAATCTGACCTTGGCAAAAAAACAGGAACAGCCAAATGAGGTAATAATAATAATAGTTTCAGCTCAACAACATGAAGAAAGCACGTAATTGCGACGGTGTTGTATTTTGTAGTTTCAGTGAAATTTTGTCATTCTAATGCGCTACTCATTCATTCTAATTTGTGATTGTGGCCAAGTGAGCAGGATCATCTTTAACACTCATTGTATAAATGTTTTAGTTGGCCAAACTTAAAAAAAAAAAAAAAAAAAATATGCCAGCCTTCTGACATTTATGTATTCCTCTTGTACTGTCAGCTAAATAATCTCAAACTATGCACACACACACACTCCACATATGCCGCATAGTACAGTATCACAGTGCCTGCTGAATAGAAATGTGTGTCGTCTTCTTGAATTGCAGCGAACCTTTCACATAAGCAGAGCAACCTACCAAGATTTTAATAAGCAACTTGTGGCCATGGTGAGCTGTCTGTGGAACTCCAAATCGTTCTTGCCTGGCACAAACAATGAGATTGACGAGCACCTGCTTATCCAGAGCAAGGTCCCCAAGTACTGGAGCCGCTTTGATCTCGTTCACCATCCAGCCTTCTTCAAGTACGCCATTGAGTTTCACCAGAAGGTGAGCACGTGCTCTTGAGATTTGAGAAGGAAACAAAAAAAAAAAAAAAAAAAAGTATTCATTAAATCTAAAGATAGCAGGATTTAACTGCATACTGAGTGTTTCGTTAATGATCCAGGATTTAACGTCGCATTGAGTAAACCAGCGATTTCAATGCTATAGTAGTTACACAATGTGTGAGGCTCAGGAAGCGATCAACAATTTCTGCAGCTTAAATAAAATCGGATACAGTTCATAGTGTAAACTGACCCGCATTAGTGAATGTTCCCTGCACTATAAGACACGCCATCCAAATTTAGAAAAGAGAAAAAGACCTGACCTCAACCCCACCGAACGCCACGGAGATGAACTGGATCCCCGGCTGCACCCCAGGCCTCCTCACCCGCCATCAGTACCTGACCTCGCTATAATGCTCTTGTGGCTGAATGAGCAAATCCCCACAGCCACGCTCCAGTACCTAGTGGCGAGCCTTCTTCCCCCGAAGAGTGGAGCTTTTTAGAAAAATCACAAGAGGGATGTTCAACCAGCACATGGGTGTGATGGTCAGGTGTCCACAAACCTTTGGCCCCATAGTGTACGTTAATCAAGTATTTTCCAACCCGGTCAAGAAAAATGAGCGAAGATGGGCTTTCGTTTTATTATTTACAGGAGCTAAAATAAGCTTGACTTTGTATAATACTGAATAAGATCCTTCTTTGGTCTAAAAACTACACCAACCGGTCTGTTCTAATGAGATTTAAAGGAGAGTAGAATTATGAATATTCATGCTTGCCTTTTTTTTTTTGTTTTTTTTTTTTTTTTTTTTTTTTTTTGGTTGTCAGTGCTGGCCAGAGAGGACGTGTGTGGACCTGGCCTCCATAAAGGTACTGTCATTTCCATTGTATTAAGGTCACAGGTGCAGGTTTAACTGTTTTTAACTTTGACCCAGATTTAAGGCCTCTGAATGCTGGAATGGCTGTGTGTGTGTGTCTGTGTGTCTGAGCACATAAGTGAGTAACCTGTATGTTTTGTGTTAAGGTTGGAAGATACTGGAGCTGGTATATGGAGTTTCTTTTCTGCCAGGGCTTTGACGGCCTGAATGACTTCATCCAGGTCAACACAGGCCAGAGCAGCTCCTCCAGCTCTAGTTAGCCGCGAGTCGGGACACTCAGCGGCTTAAAGATCACGTCTTACCTGGGAAGCCGCACAGAGACAATGATTCTTTGTTTGAAAGGTCATGTACATATTTTATGGTCTTTTCTAGAAGGACGTGGAGGAAACCGCAGTGGAACTGTATATAAAAGTGTATATTATTCCTGTCGTGTGGGTCCGAGAAGAGAGTTTGTAACTTTTTTTTTTGTCTTTTTTGCAATGTGTAGCTTATGATTATTTTTATTTCTGCTGTCTAACGTCCATTGCACATGTCTGTTTTTTTTTTCTTATGTAATCTCTGAGAGGTTGCAGTGCAGTGCTTAATGAAGCTTAACTGCTCTTTCATTTGACCATACGAAGCTCCAATTTTATGCTGTCTAACCAGTGCAGTTTTCATTTGAACAACGAATTATGGTTAAGTTGTGAACTTCCATGCATGATTTTTTATTTATTTATTTTTTTTACTTTCTTGACTGCGATATTTTCCTCCTTGAAAAAGTAGTGCACTGTCACAAGTGTAAAACCTTGGTTCTTAGTGCCATTAAAACCCATGCACACAGTAAAAAAGAGTCTCTGCTGTAGAGCGCTATTGCTCAAGCTGTTTGTGAGCAAAGTTTTAGTTACTTTTGCCAGGATGTAATTACAGGTTCCAGAACCGAATGAGCAGTAACAGGGTAGGCTTGGAATTAAAAATGCACTCTACAGGAAGGGAATATTGCTGAATTGTTCATCAGTCTTTCAGTCTGTCATTGCACTCCACTGCCATCTGTTTCAACTACAGTCTTTCATCAGTTCATTAAAACTTATAGTCTAGTGGAAAATCCAGTCAAGTAGCAACCAGGTGAACCAGGTTGGTGAGGTATGTCTAGTTGGAGCCATTAACATGGTGGTATATGATCTCTATATTTGGATTTTAATTGGCAGTCTGGACGTGACAGAAGAGCTTCACTGAACAATCTAAGAATAAAGCCGACTAGAAGTATGTTGATTCCGTTTCTTTTTCATATTAACATGCTTTCCCTAATAACTGAAGCAGTTTTTCATCTCTATAGTGCCAGCTTGTGCCCTGCCAACTGATCAGCTTGGCTGTATTTATGATGTTAAGTCGCGTTCCCGTTCCCATTTCCATCAGCCCTGTCTAATGAGCTCCGGAAATGCACAGCTATATTTCCCCTGGCAGTGTTGAGAGGTTTTGTGCGCGCGCGCCTGCCTGCCTGCCTGCCTCTCGGTGCTCACGGAGCGAGATTCCGCTGAACAGCGCAGTTCAGAGGAGAAGCGCGCAGTGTAGTGTAGTGTAGTGTAGTGTAGTCCCAGCTGCTCGTGCTCCTCGAAGCCTCCGAGCTGAAGCCAGTGTGCAAACGGTGTTAATGCTGTCCGAGCTCCAGCTTTCAGCCCGTCTCGGAGGTCATCTCTAGCGCACATCGCTGGGGCATTCCACTCACCTTGCTGGAGGAGGTAAGACTTTTATCCGTGTTGGGTTCGTGTGTTTGACTACATCAGGACGCATGAAATCAGCGTGTGTGGATGTTGTGTCAGTATCCGGAGCGCTGAAGGAAACGGGTGACTGACGACAGTCAGCTCGGGGTGTGTGTGTGTGTGTGTGTGTGTGTGTGTTAAAACATCCTCATGCCGGGAACCGACACCACTTGTCTCACTTGATTATTCCGGTACTGGGTTAGCACAGCTAAGTGCACGTATAGTCTGCTCCTGTATTTGGGGAAACGTAGAGAATCTGACTGTTGATGTCTACAGACACGTTCTAAGCTTCGCGCGCCAGCTGAGCTCTGTGCAGATAGAAACACTGCTGCTGATGCTGCAAATACGGGCTCCACTTTTATTTTTTTTTTTTTGGGAGATAACCCGGTTTATTTATTTAGTAAATTAAATCATAACATCCCTTTGTTGCGAATCCCTTCACAACAGGTCCTTTTTGCCGGTTACTGCAGCTGATCAGGACCCAGCATCCCTTTCCCCCCCTCAGAATTGCTGTGTTTCCGCCAAGACTCCTTTGGGCTTCTTGACCTCCTCCATCAGCATATTAGGTGCTGGTGCCTGTAGCAGCTCAGACCGACACTGGAACGGACAGATGATGCAGACCCCAGAGAGGAGAGCGATTTCATTAAGACTACATCCGGACAATGCTGTAGACCCCATCCGCAACCTCAGGAGTAACTCTTCTGAGCTGGCTCGTGTCAATCCGTACAAATCTGCTGTCGTGTTCCACGCAGACCCCGGTTCCTCATTGTGAGTCTGTAAGCCTCCTTTGGCTTTATTGATATTCAGGATGAGTGAGTGACTGACACGTTTGTCATTGTCACAGCACCTCTTCCCCTGCAGTCACTATTCTGATTAGCCTAGTCTGAATAATTTCCCTCTGATGCCATAAAACGGCGTCACCCTGTAATTTAACGGGGATACCACTAGTAGTGTTGTCTAATCGCCATGACGGTGCTTTCATACCTTCAGGGAGCTGTTGTGACAGGAGTGTTTTGAAGGGAATTGGCTTTTACACTTTACCGTCTTGCCTCATGTGTTCCAAGATAGCGATCAAATGAGTGACGGGGCCATTTTCTTTGGGGATGCAAGAAACTCCCCATTTCTCTTTAAGGAGTTTCTTGCACGCAATACTGGAGAGAGCATCTTGGACATGAACCGGACCAGAACACGTGCTTGGGCCACTTTAGGCCCAAACAGAGGTGACTGGTGACCAATGATTTTGATGGGGCTGGACAACAGTAAAGAACGACAAAGCCTCAAACAAAACTAAATCGAGAGGCTATCATGCTATAAAAAATAAAAATTTAAAAAAAAGAAAATGCTGACTTATAGGCTACTATGTAGTCAAGGGTGTAGATTTGCTCTTGGCATTGGTGGGGACCTAAGATTCTTTCCTTGAGGTAATATCAACCAATAAACTGTGAGATTAGATTAGCAACATTATGACTATACTTTTATATATATATATATACAGCATATCAGGTCACATTCATCATTCACCTGTGACCCTGTCTCTCCATCGCTGTCTGAGCTATTTG
>CM074922.1:12513982-12531111 GCA_037576815.1 Pangasius larnaudii | reverse complement strand
AAAATTATTGGTGGGGACAATTTAGTAATCGCTGAACATTGGTGGGGACGCGTCCCCTGCGTCCATGCTAAAACTACGCCCTTGTATGCAGTGAATTTTCAGAGTAACTCCAATTTTCAAAGAAAGAACAGAAAGATGTAGTCTGGCTTAAAATCCAGTGCCCCCATTGCAGACGAATAGCCTAACAAACGGTCATAATAATAATAATAAATACTAGTTTGCTTAGCTGAACATCTCTGACACAACACTGTCACCTCACTGTTTAATTTTTCCCTCAGTTACAGTTAGAGATGCACAAACGTTTTGGTGGCTTTAGTGCAAACGGACATTATAATTTTAGAGGCAGTTGGTAAATGGTTTCTGAGGATGTGCACCTTGCAGAAACATGTTCCACATTTTTCTGAGTACTGCTGCCGAGTTTCCCGTTCTTTCATTGCACTCTTAGTGGTGATATTTTACAGTTGGTGTCTGCAAGAGCTCCCAAAGATGAATGGCAATGACCTTCGTTGTACATGTAAGAAAACTTGCAAAGCCTCTTCTAGCAAGCTGGGGAAAGGTTTGAAACTGTATGTTTCCTCCTGCATACAAAGATAAAATAATAATAATAATAATAACAATAATAATAATAATAATTAATAATAATAATGCATAAACAGAAGCAAACTCCTAAGCAGATAGTGTGTCTAATGTTAGGCCACACAGTTCCCTGAAAAGTAGCTTGTGCTGTTGCCAGCAGGGTGTTTTGTTCAAATGGATTTAAAAAAAAAAAAAAAAAAAGAAGTTCAGCTGTGTTTGATATAGCAGGTGTGGTTCCTGTCACCATTGTCACAACGTGCCAGATGAACACTGAAAGAGACGATATCGTTAACCGTTCTGCCTGTGGCCCCTCCCCCACTCATTAACAGAATTTTCATAGATCGATCACGGGGCAGTGCGATTCCTGCCCCAGTGGGCCTTTGTTTTTGACCAATGGGTACAATAATAACATCTAGAAAAGTGCAAACCAATGGAACTGTCAAATAGCTTTTTTGTATAGGGTTTGAATCATGACTTGATGGACATTAAAATATTTTTTTTTAAATGGCTGATGTACACTCCCCGGCCACTTTAATAGGATCACCTGTACAATTGTTTATCCAATCACATGGCAGCAGCACAATGCAGATACAGATGAATAAGAAATCAATGTAGTAATCATCAGTAATCAATGAATGAATAATCAAAAACCGAGTGCATAAAAATGTGATCTGAGTAACGTTGACAGTGGAATGTTGTTGGTGCCAGGTGGGTTGGTTTGAGTAGTTCAGAAACCTGCTGATCTCTTGGGATTTTCATGTATAGAGTTTACACAGAATGGTGCAGGGAAGAAAAAAAACCAATGAAACAAACAAATGAAAAACTTCCAGTGAGTGGTAGTTCTGTGGGTGGAAATGCCTTTGCTATGAGAGAGGTCAGAGGAGAATGGCCAAACTGGTTCAAGATGACAGAAAGGCTACAGTAACTCAAAAAAAAAAATCTGTGCCCTCCTAAATCAGCCCAAAGCGTGTGGCAAAATGTTCCAAGTACAAGTGTTTGGGCATAATTCTGAAAGATGTTTGGTACAAAACAAGACAGTTTATCACTCAAAGAAAACCATACCCACAGTGAAGCATGATATTGGCAGAATCATGCTATGGGGCTGCTTCTTTTCAGCCGAGGCTGTAGTGAACATAGAGGGAATCATGGATAGCTCCAAATACCAATCAGTATTGACACAAAACCTACAGGACGCTGTTAGACAGCTGGAGAAAATGTTCACCTTCCAGCAAGGTGACCCACAGGACAAAACCAAGTCACCAAAGGAATGGCTTCAGAAGAAGAAAATCACTGTTTGGAATGGTCTAAAACCCAGATCAAAATTCGATCAAAAAGCTCATGGAATGACTTGATGATGGCTGTGCACAGGAGATTCCCTCACACTTTAATAGATTCGGAGCATTTTTGCAAGGAAGCGTGGAATGAAATGGTCCAGTCAAGATGCGCTAAGTTAGTAGACTCTTACCCCCAAAAGGACCGAGTGCTGTTTTACAATAAAGCTTTAATAAAGTATTAGTAAATTAAGTGTGCATACTTATGTAAGGTTTTCTTCTTTTTTTCTCTGAAATGTTTTTTTCCCACTTGAATTCTGTTGGTTGCTAAATCACATGAAAGATGGAAAAAAAGATCTGCCATGAATGATCTTGAGTTCATTTTTTTTTTTACATCACAAAAACCTGCCCTTTTTTTTTTTTTAACAGGTGTGTGTAGACTTTGTATATACACTGTACCTGTATGATACCAAAGAGGATGCTCAGAGGTTAAGGTTCTTAGCTAGTAACTAGAAGCTTATGAGTTCCCATCCCAGGAGTGTAGCCGTATGGCTTCCCTACAGAACAGGAAATGGGGCAACATTAGTATGCGCATCACACGGAAACTCTGGAGGGAAATTTGGATGGGTATGACGCACAAAATTTTGTTTCTTCAAAACAAGAATGCAACGAGACAGTTCATGCACTTATTACACAGAAAAGAACACTTTAATGACCAAATGTAAAAAGGTAACGTGGTATGGCTGAGTGAGACTTTTTCCCCTTCACAAGTTCCCATGTACATTTCGCAGTTTCATTTCTCCTGGTAAGCATTTAGAAATTGCCGATTCAAGGGTTTAACTCGGTAATTTGACCTATAACCGTTTCAAACATGACGATATAGTGAAAACGTTTCCAATATACATACTGTGAATTTTCCTACTGTTCCATCCCTCATCTCTATCATGTGCTAGTGATCCCAGGCGTCGCCTCCTGAAAACCCCATCACAGACAAAGCGGCCGTGCGAAGGACCTTAGCAATGGAACACGCTGTGAATGTTCTGGCTTTGATTAGCATCTTTGCTCCCATTTTTCCCCAAGTACCAGAGAGTCCCATCTGTCTCAGAAATGCTGCTTAAAAGCACAGTCATACCCTGCCCTTCCACCATCCAGTTGAACCGTTGAAAAAAGAAGAAGGGTCTAAAGAAAGAGAGAGAAAGAATCAACATTTTAAGTAAATCCAGTTACATGGGAGCTTATGCCTGCAGGCATACAGCCATGCCAATATACAGCTTGACAAGGGCAGGGGTAGACATCAGGAAAGAAAACAAAAAGCACACTTGCAGGGTCATTATACATCTATACATTATTCATTTGACTTGGGTTATAAGTGCTCAAACTGCTTTTTTTGAAATTAAGTGAATTGGTTTCCAGCAACTTTTGGGTCATTCTGCAGTATTGTTCTTTTCTTTTGGTCTGGTTTAGCATTGGCTTTTTTGAACGTTATGATCTACAGCTACTTTTGTCAACACCCAACAGCACTGTCTCAAGATCTTGCAGCGGACACTAGGTCCTTCTCCTGGTATGCTGCTTGGTGCCATTTGTATAATTTGAAATTAAAATTACAATTGGAAAAAAAAAAAAAAAAAAGATTGTCTGCAGGCTTCAAGATGGTTTTTGATTTTGTTGGGTTTTTTGTATAATATTTACCCAGTGACAGGCTATAGACAGGATGAGAATCAAACTATTGTGTGATGATGAATGTATTAATGAGTACTTGTAATGATTTTATTTTTGTTTGTAATTCTAGCATTCGCTTGGTAACCGGCACCTGAAAGGCAGCGTGATTTAGGGATGAACTGTAGTGGAGACCTTGGAAACACTGATTCTGTCTGACAATTCTGTGACTTTAAAAATGTCGATTCATGAAGTTTGGATTGAAATTTGTATACTTTTATTAAACCCTGCTAGAATCTTTTTTGCCTTAGTTCCTGGATATATGGGGTAGCAACTTCATAGAGGGGTTCTATAGTAGCACTATATGACGAATTTATAGTTTCCTTACGAAATCAGCTGTATTGACGTACAAAAGAAATTGCAGAAATATTTATTAATTTCATAGCAAAGAAATAATCAGTAATGGAGATCTAATTGTGGTTCATCTGTAAAGTTTTTATCCTTTATCCATTGGATATAAAAGTGTTACTGCCTTTAAAGCTGTTCTCATTAATAATCCTTCTGAGTCAGCAGTCATTGTTGTTAAGTCATGCCAGCCCACCGTATATATATTTATAATAACACTAAATTGGCTTCATAGCTTTGGCTTCGTCACGTGCAAAATTAGATGCCATGGAACCCGGAAACTAACGTTAGTGTTAAATAAATCACTTGGTCAAATACAAGCTAGTGGGTTAGCAGGCAGTGGATTTGCACATGAGTTTGTTTATCAACTCTCTCTCTCTCTCTCTCTCTTTTTTTTTTTTTTCTTGGATGACCACATCTCAGACTGTCCCATTCATTTAATGAAGAATTTTCTATTTGGCATGCATGGCACACACCTCTTCCATTTCTGAATTGCTCCAGTTTTTTTTTTTTTATTGACTTTAGACTCTCCTCCTGTGTTTCTTCACTCTGCTTGTGTTAAATCAGCCGCCTCAAAGTCATGACTGTATTTTCTGTAAATAAATTGAATACGGTCCCAGGAAACGCAGGAAAAGAACTTGCTTAAAACTTGTATCCTCTTAATTTAAGACCCATCCGGATAGAAGAGCGAGAGCCTGTTTCCTACTTTCTCAACCATTTATCAAGGTCAGGGCGTTTGCCTTCTTCCTTGCACGTAACCGGAGTGTGTCACCAGAATTTGTAGGGAATTGAAAAAGAGCAGTCTGTGAGGGAATAACAAAGCAGCGTTCTGTGTTGGTAGGAACTGTAGGAATAATGAATAGAAGTCCGCATGGGCATGCCTTTGTTTTGCAAGTTTGTGGAGACAAGAATAATGCTAGCTAAATAAATAAATAAAATGATGGAAAAGAGAGAAGGAGGAGGAAAAAAAAACACCTTTCATGGTCAATTATGAACCAAATTAATTCATACCGAAAAAAAGCAAGTGTTTTCACTCGTCTTTATTAAGCGGTATCGGGTGATTCGTGTTTTGAAGCAGTTCAATTGAACTAATGTTCAAATCCATAGCTTTAGCAATCACGAAATAAAAACTTTTTTAAAACTGTCTGTCATTTACATCACCTATATACTGGCTTCCTGTGAGGCTCCTGGAAGAAAAGAGAGTGTGCAGTCCTGCAGGCTGATTAAATTGGCTGTTGTAATGATCCCTACAGCCAGTATAAAGCCTCTCACTTTATACCTGCAGGCGCCAAAATGTCATGACTGTAGTTTTCTGCAAATAAATCCATGATACCACATTGTTTTAATATTGTGGTAACATGAAATTCACTCATGTTAATTTATAGCTGGAAAGATGTCATACATATGATATGATACATTTTATTACAGACATCGCACCAAGAAACCAACAGTGTAAACAGCGCTGAACTGATGCTTAAATAGAATTTTTTTTATCAATTTAATTCACAAGCTTTTATGTATTTTTTTTATGACCACATTTTTTCAAAAAGAAGTGATCATTTCTCAGCCTGTGGAAGGTGGAAAACACTATAAATTTGAATACATATTACTCTAAAACCAGTGGAAGAAGCGTCCCAACATGTGGGTATGTAACAGGACAGATCTCAACACAAATATGTTCCAACATAGACGTGTAACCTGGTCTTCAGTTATGCCTACAGCTTAGTCTTGGATTTAAATCCTGGCATTCACACTTAACTTCACACTTAACATCACACCTAACTTAATTGCCATGGAAGTCTTGCAAAAAGGGCATGTGTGAAAGGGAAAAAAATCTTCTGTGCTATAACATACACTCACTAAACAGTTTATTAGGAACACTATACTAATACTGGGTAGGGCTTCCCTTTGCTCTCAAAACAGCCTCAGTTCTTCATGGCATGCATCATGGATTCCACAAGATGTTGGAAACATTGCGATTCTGGTCACTTTCATTCTGCTAACCTCTCGTTTGACCACGTCCCAAAGGTGTTCTAGTGGATTCAGATCTGGTGACTGGGAAGGCCACTGAAGAACACTGAACTCATCGTCATGCTCATGAAACCAGTTGGAGATGACTTTTGCTTTGCCATGGTGTATTCTCATGCTGGAAGTAGCCATAAGAAGATGGGCAAATTGTGTCCATGAAGGGATGCACATGCTCAGCAACAGTACTCAAATAAGCTGTGGCGTTCAAACGATGACTGATTTGGTATTAACGGGCCCAAATTGTGCCAAGAAAACATTCCCAAACCATTACACCACCTCCACCAGCCTGGACTGTTGACACAAGGCAGGTTGGGTCCAGCTGTAGGATAAGACTGACCAGCCGCTGTTGATTGCATTGTATGCTAGTCTAGCATTCATTTGAAACCCTAGCTAAGATTCTCATTGACCTGCAGTGTACATTTTGTCACTGGGAATCTATCTGAAATATCAGAAGATCATGAGATTTGTGTGTGTGTACTTTGGGACTGTATAAATCTGTCAGGTGGAAGTAATTTTAGATATGAGTGTAAGTATAAGTAATGAATGTGTGTTCAGGTGTGCGAAAGAGAACTTGGGAGACAGGCTAATTTTGATGGAGCTTTGGGTTTCTTTTATTCTTTTTTTTTTCTTCATGAAATGAAATTGCTTTTCAGAGCATTTCTCATAAACTTAATAGAAAAGCAAAAAAAAAAAAAAAAAAAAGAGGCCCAAGCAGTTTGCTGCTTGTTTGCCATTCAAGTTTGTGTGTTGCTTTGGTTCGTCCAGCTCTGTCTATCTCTGGCTCACTGCCCTCCCTGAAAGGAACACACACATAAGTAGTTTGCAGGCACTAACACATTAGGTGGGAACAGTCTCATGTTTGTATCCTACTCATAAAACCATATCATTTACGGGACAGTTGAAGGCTGGAAAAAGACGAGGTGAATTTTTTTCTCATCTTCTAAAACTGTACAGTTTGAGTGAGCCGGTGCCCATGTAGCCTCAGCTTCTTGTTCTTGCCTGACAGGAGTGTAGAACCCAGTGTGGTCTTCTGCTGTTGTAGCCCATCCACCTCAAGGTTCGATGTGCATCATTTTGTGCACGCCGAGATGCTTTTCTGCTCACCACAGCTGTAAAGAGCAGTTATTTGAGTTACTATATCCTTCCTGGCAGCTCGAACCAATCTGGCCATTTTCCTCTGTCACGCATTCAATGTATTTTGTTTTTCACGCCATTCTATGTAAACTCTAGAGACTGTTGTGTGTGAAAATCACACTTTTTTCCCCCCCACTCTGGTGTTTCATGCGAACATTAAACTGAAGCTCTTGACCTGTATCTGCATGAGTTTATGCATTGAGCTGCTGCCACATGATTGGCTGATTGGATAACTGCATAAAGGAGCAGGTGTATGGGTGTTCCTATTAAAGTGGACAGTGAGTGTAGTCAGTGAAATTTCACTCCACCACTTTCAAAGGTCTTGTACAACCTACGGGTTGCCGCCTTATGGGTTTCTACAGGGAATTTCAACTAGCAGCCATTCCGTTTTTGGGTCTAAAGATCTCAGCCACTGTATCACTGCTGCCACCTCTACATGGTTTATGTAATGCGCTTCCCTTTCATATCCTCCACCTCAGACAAAAGTGCTGTCTTTCTTGATTCCATCAAAGATACAAGAGGAAGACGTGCCAAGGTTCATGGTTCCTGTTCCAAAATGCTTCTGCTCTGCACAGTCTTGTAAATCTTTTTCCTTTATCTAGTGGGTCTATGGAGAAATGTAGTGCTGTCTTACTCGATTACTTACGCTCTTCCAAAGAGGTCATGTATCCAGACTGGTGTGTCACCCTGGTGGTATTCGTGTCTCAGTAAAGACCAGTTTTTCAGCCCTGCCACCTTGAGATCAAGTGGTGTATTCGTGTGCCTTTGATCTCCCAATTTGTTGGGCATTGCCTGAACTCAATAATTGCCTTCATGATCATTTGGTAGGCTATGTAGATCTGCTTTTATTAAGTATAAAATAAGAATATAAAATATTCCTTGTGCTTGGCTACCTGCATGATGTTTCTACTAATTATATTACTAATATATACTAATATATATTTTTTAATGCACTGGAAATGTCTTCATTCTTATCTCCGCTCTCTTTTTTTTCATAGCTCATATAAAAGTATCCAATTAAAATGAAAGCTTATTAGCAGTGCTTTCCAATATTTACACATTACATCAAAGTAGATCAAATCAAATCTAAAAAAAAATGTGCATGCTTTCGTATAAAAGTAACCCTACTTTTTCTCAGGAAAATGTATTCTTTCTTTCTCTTTCTGAAAAACCAGGGATAGCGAAAGAATTATCTGGGTATGGCCATTTAGAAAGAATGACATCAACAGAAACAATTACAGTGAGTAGAGTACTTGGGGTCCATTACTTTTTTACTGCGAGGCTTCAGATCAATAGTTATAGTGCATTAGTGTAGCCAGTTGTCCTGGGTTTTGGATTTGCCTTAATGGC
Organism: Pangasius larnaudii; assembly: GCA_037576815.1. NCBI lineage: Eukaryota > Metazoa > Chordata > Actinopteri > Siluriformes > Pangasiidae > Pangasius > Pangasius larnaudii. Next base: position 12,522,691 of record CM074922.1, on the reverse strand, counting down.
TGCTTGAATCTAAAAATATTCTATCTGTCATATGTTCAACCTCTTATTCTACAAACACAGATGAATCTTTTAAGAAACCGCTGTTTGATTTACTCCCGTTTCTCTGTGGAAGATGTGAAGGTGTCATTCCTCGACAGCCTGACACGCTACGCAGTTTATGTTACTGGGAAACTCCGTCATCCTTCATCTGCTTTTATTGCATTCGATAATTGCCGTTCATTCCGTTTCATACGGCGAAGTTTGGCAGCGTGCTGGGATCGTGTCGACTCGGAGTCTGATATGGTAAATGATATGCTAACCGAGCATAATGAGCTTTGGCGATCTCGATGGTTCTGTTTTCAAACTGTGACGCAAAGGCAACGCAAGACAGTGATCTAAGGCTGATCAGTTAACCAGTGGTGCAAAATAGCAAGCTGTAGACGGTGACTAATATTTCAAAAGGCTGAAATACATGTGCGTATACCTGTGTTTATTGGGTGAAGAAAAATCAAACCCACACGTTCAGTTTAGAGTTGGATAGATGATCATATACCTGAGTTTGTCGAATACCAAAGCTGCTTACTGTCTGATTGACAGATATCCCAACCTACATTTCTTATCTAAGAGATTATTACTGGATTTAACTGTCACATTCCACCGCAGATTAGTATTAGAGTTAATATGATCATGAAACATTTGCTATATTGTATTGATGAATAGTAAAAGCTTGCCTTATCAAGTGTCTAGACTACTTGTCATTGTAGTCTATTATTACCGAATAGGCTGGTGTTCGAATGTTATATTTAACATTCTGAGATTTGGTTCCCTTGAAACAGTTTTATACCTCTAGTTTACAAGGTACCCCTCCTTTTCCCAATTAATATTCCCGGAATGAAGCAGATATTGCTGTGTTCCATTGCTACGCATGTGGAATACCAGTGTGATAACTGTGGCTTGGGGAAATGCTCCTCTGTGTGCGGTGGAATGTTTGACCTGCCCAGTCTAATCAGTAGGCCAGAATTGAGGGCAGCCTTTAAAAAAAAAAAAAAAAAAGAAAAGAAAGTGTTTGCTATGGTTCCTGGCACGCAGCTAAGGGATTCGTGTACCTTCAGAGCCTGAGAAAAGTCTATCAAATCCAACCTTTCAATATCTGCTGGCCCTTAACGCTGCTCTCCCTGGCCTTATGATTTATCATGCTAAAAGGTCACACTACTATGCTTCAATTAATGTTGTCTTGTTTTATTTGGAGGTCTGCATGGGAGTGCCTGTTTCATTAGCGGCCCATTAGTGGATTATGTTGTCGCTAGGCGGGTATGAGGATAGAACAGCATTCATTAGAGCTTAAGGGTCTCACATCATTTCCCCTTGCCTAACGTTTTCTGATGCAATGAACGATGTAAGCACTACTGTTGTGTAGCGGAGGAGATGCAAATTTCTGTTAATTAACTAGTATAAGACGTCTTGCAAATGGGGTTGCAGTTTTTCGATCACGCCGATAACAATGATTCATTCGTCATTTGTTTCAGTCAGCCCAGGAAGTGACATCATTTATAGGCATCTATAGCGTGCGTTCAATATCTCTTTTCTTCTATCTGTTCCTCGGTGGCAACCTTAATAGTATTCGAGTAATTGAGCTGTAAATGCTCATTTCATCCCCCCCCCCTTTTTTTTTAAAATGATGCGTTACATTTCAGATTCCTACTAAACAATAATATATAATAGGTTGGTAAACATTTACACAATATTACCACAGTGTAACAAAAATGCTCAAATACATATAGTTGATCTGACTGTTGGCATTGTTCCGAATGGAGGTTATTGTCTTTCATATCTCTTAAATAGTGTTCCTGTGGAAGTGGTGAGCACGCAAGGGTTTTAAGTTAATCATTATTCAGACCAATTCAGCAGTAGGATGAATATCAGTGATGTTGTTATTATATGTGCACCTTGTTCGGTGCAGGGCTCTGACCTCCATCCTTTTCCATCCTGCAGTTTTCAATTTGGGACAGAACACAGAGTGCATTTTTTTTTTTTTTACATCCCAACCCCCAAACTTTCTCTCCCAAACACCTGGTATGAAATCAGGGATTTCACGGTGCTCATTACATGGGCAGTGGTGTGTTTCGCCTCAGGCTGCCGAGCTCAGGAGAGGCATGACATTATGAACAGTGTGCCACCTTTCTGTCTCCTAAGATGTTGTCATCAGTGAAGAAGTACAGTATGTGACGCTATGCTAATCCAGCCTCTTCTATTTTATTTTTAGACCTGATACCCTGTCCTTCTCCTTCTCTCTCCTCTTGAGGTCAGTGTAATGAGTCACAGGAATAGGAGTAATATAACTCTAGCTTAAAACGACATTGTATAAAATCCCTTGGCTTGAGTTGTGTTTCTTGCTCAGGAACAGACACATTTTGCAGTGTGTTTTTAATGAGAATGCCAAAAATTGGGTGATGACTGAATCTTGCTCAGAGAAACAAAGCTTCTGAATATTCTGTGTTAATTAGCATTCCCACCAAGTATTTCATGTTTTGAGGGCATCTTGAGTGACTGCCAGAATAATAACGAATTTTCTACATGAACCAGTTGTAGTTTCATAAACAGGTGACCAGTTAAGTGTGTACTGGGCATAACATGGAGGTTTAGTACTTTAGGAACCACAAAGTGGACTTGATCCAATCAATGGGGTGCACATGAGAGCATACACAAGGAAGCAATAGTGGAAACCACGGTCTTGCTGGCCATTTCAGGCCCACAAGCAGGCCTCAAAATGTCCATCTCTCTTCAAGAGAACCAAAATATAACCTCCATCCTTTTCTAACCTGCAGTTTTCACTTTGGGAAGAAGCGGAACCAGTCCTGAATTTGACCAAAAATTGTTTGACCAAAACAGTTTGACCAAAATACCAAATACCAAAATCAATCTGAGGTCCACCTTTGCCTTGCCGAACCATTCCCAGATTTGGGAAACCACAGATTTGGGCAAGGACGCCACTCTTCTGGGTGTATGTGCTGCCTCGACAGCTACACCAGTGTGCTATCCTGGTAAGTGAGTTGTGATGGATTTCTCAGAATTCCAGTAGGCCCAAAGGAACTTTTTTTTTTTTTTGTGCATTCAGATTTTTTTTAGGGGTCAAGGCATGAAGTGCTGGAACTCTATTGTTTTTCTTCTGGTCTGAAATCTGCTTTTACAAACCCAGGAAATTTAAGACAGATCAAGTTGTAATTTGTCATACCACCTCAAGGTACTAAAGATTTGCCTTGGCCCGGCCACTCATATTTACGATATTTTATGTAATACTTTTGTTTAGTCCTAGTTTTTTTTTTTTGTCATATCTCAGAATTGAAGTCAAATTACTCAGCAGAATCTGAAACTCAATAATTATCAAAAACCTGCTCAGATTTTGTAAACAATCTGGTCGCAATGTGGCAATCAATTGTTGTCTGTCAGCGTGCTTATTTTACTCATTGAGTTGCAATGGCTTCCAGTAAGGTATCTTTTTATATAATATGTTTTATTGAGTCTTCACTGTATTTTATTTGTATATGCTGAGTGTTTGTTGTGTGCTTTTTTCTTGTGTAGTGATTTGTATTTTTATCTTTTATTTTTGCCTACTTATGAGGTGACCTTGGGTGTTTTCAAAAGGCGCCATTAAATAAAATGCATTATTATTATTATTATTATTATTATTATTATTATTAACACCTCATACAACATGCTTCTCCTCAGAAAGCGTCACCAGACCAGAAGTAGTAATGTACACGTTCCTACCCTGGAAATAAGAGGGCGCCATCTTGTGAAAGTAGCCCATTGAGCTTTGCCAGTAGATAGTATTAATATAGTCCCTGGGAAATTGCTACTTACATCTTCTGACAAGATATTATGATTTAAAACCAGTGAACTGTAATGAAAATAGTTAAACTGGCTAGTCAGATAGCTAATTATTGGATCAAATGTCCATTTTTAGCTCATTTGTGTGAGAAAGCTAACATCGTTTAGCAGAAAATTGTTGAAAAATTAAGAATTGCCTGAAGGAAGCCATTAAACTTGAGGTGTATGCCAACAAAGAGGGGTCACTAATATCATCTAAATCTTAACTTATTTTATTAAGGGTAGGAGCTAATACAGTTTTTTTAATTATATGGAATGAAAAGTACAAAAATGTGAAATATTTACATGAATTTCAGAATTTCTTAGTATTTTACTTTAAAAACACCACGCATTGGAGCTAGCAGGGACTACACAGGTTTGTGTAAAAGCTGACACTCCATGTCGTCATGCCAACGCTGGAATCGTTGTCCAACTACATCTTCCATAACACCACGTGGCCTACAAACATGGCCGCCATGGACTCCAACTCCCAACACATACACTACTTCATACATATATAGTACACACACGTTCTAACTCACCTGGTTACTGATCACAGACACCTGGACTCAATCACACAGCCATAGTACTTAAGGACTCTCATTCCATTCACTCATTGTGAAGTACAGTGTATGTGCTGTGTTCACATACCAGTTGTTACCAAGCCTTGTATTTTGTCATAGACTTTCTGGTTTTGATCTTGTTCCTGGTTTCCTCATTTTTGCTCTTTGCCTAGCCCAGTTTATGTTTTTTGTACATCGCCTGACCATAGCCTGTTCTCTGACCTTGATTTTGACTTTGATCTTGTCTCACAATTTGGACCGGTCATCTTTCTAAATAAAGCTTTTGTGCACCTGCGACTGTATCTGCCGCCTGACATGTGCCATACACCCGGCTAACTATCAAACTGAATAGTTATTTCTTGAGGTATTCATTTGAGTTTTTCTGACACCAATGAAATGTAGAAAAACAGCAAAAATGTACCTAAGGCCCGGTTAATTAGTGCAATTAGGGCCCAGTTAATGCCCACCAGGAGCCCGTTCACAGCTGTTCATACAACCCAGTCACACCCCACTAAATCCTAAATCCTCTCTTAAACTTCTGTGAACATGTACCATATGTGCAGGATTTGTGGACTGAATGTCCACTGAGCTATTCTACTTTCAGGAAGCAGAAAAAAGGTACTTACTGTAATCCCTAGTAATAAATACAATACACATAATTAACATTAAAAGCAATTTCATTTGCTTCTCAAGTACTGCAGAGAAAAGATTAAGCCTCTGATCAATCTTGATACTGTATGGAAACAAGCCCACCAAAGGCTGGGGTGGGCCCCATATGGCTTTCTGGGTTGCCCACTTTTAGCCTGAATATACATTTTCTGGGCAGCTTAGCTGGGCCCATGTGTGAACCCACTCAGAGCCCATGCTAATGTGGAGCCCCGCTGGCCCATATTCAACCCATGTGGGCAAGCTGGTGGGGATATAACAGTATTTTTGAATATTTTACCATATATTTCTGTACATTCTGGCATTAAAAAGTGTACATGTGCACAACTTCTGTTAGTTCAGTCTGTTAGTTGTCATTATTATTTGTTATATTTAACTGTATAGTAAATGATGTAGTTGTAAAATGAAGTATTTAGAGTGTAACATCTACACCAGTCTGTAACCCCTGGCACTAGCCTTAGTAATGCCTGAAAAGCCATACGTAACCCCAGCATCAAAAACATCAAGCATCAAGAATCTCCAAAATTCAGTCTAACGGCTGTCATTTGTTGGCTTTCCTGCACTTCAGGGCTTTGGCAGTTCTTGTTTTGCAATGACAATGTCATGTAGCGCAGATATAAATTTAAACATGGCAGTAGCCCACATCTCAGCATTTACCTAAAGACAGATTGGTGAAAGACACATGGACGATCCAATTCAAGTAGCATTTCATTTTGTGTTTTGTCCTTTTTCCTGAAGCTGCCACAGACAAGTGGAAGTGCAGGTGTAGAGAAGGGAACATCCTAAGGTGGCCTGCGCACAGGGGGTAGTAATTGGCATGAATAATGAATAAGTGTTCTTGTGCAATATAACAGTAGACAGCACATGACAGGTAACTTTGCTTTTTTAGGTCATAAGCTATGATTCAAATATGACTAGAAAGCGCCATGAAAAAAAAAGAGTAATGGAAGATTCTTACAATTATCACTGCACTTAAGAACAAAAACATTTAAGACACCTCAAAGGAAGTCTTAATGCCCTTTTTATTTTATCCTTTGATTAATAAAAAAGGCCTTTTCTGTCTGTCATTTTCTCTTCTTATTGATATATGTGTTGATATGATTCATTGTTGAGCAATTACCTTTATTGATTGTTTCAGTCAAAGAGGGAAAAAAGGAGGACTGACTTAAATAGGAATCCACTAAGCACGCACACACCATTGTTGTGAATTCAGAGCCTGTCCCAGGAACTCTGGGCATGAGGTGGGAATTCTATGTACATGCACTTTCAAAGGCTTACTCTCACCTAAGGGCAATTTACTGCAACCAAGCCATGCTTTTGGGATGCTGGAGGAAACCCATGAGGACACAGGGAGAACTTGCACAGAAATTTCATACAGACAGTAACCTGATCTCAGGATCTAACAGGGGACCCTTGAGCTGTGAGCCAGCAGCGCTACCCACTGTGCCACCGTGCCATCTTAAACGCTTTTTATTTATGCTTTATCTGGGTCCTTGGAGGACTATTGGTTAGGTTGCTCTCACTGCCGCAGCCTGGGCTCTTTTCCCAGCCAGGGAACCAACCCCAGCAACTGGGGATGCACATGACAGTGCACTCCCAGTGCTGGTCCCAAGGCCGGATAAAATTGTGGAGGGTTGCACCAGGAAGGGCATCCGGTATAAAACAGTTACAATCAGAAAGCATCGCAGCTGTCTCATAGTTAAGGCTAAACATTCATACAGATATGTGCAGTCACATGACCATGAGCAGACCTATTAATCTGCATATATCTCCTGTAGTGATGAAAGAGGATTCATTTTCTGAATTTTTTGGTGTCCTACACTTGTCATGGGATCATATTCATCATGTTTCCTCGGAGAAATCACTGCATATTCGCGGACTCCTGAACAATGAAATTCACACAATTGACACAATATGAGAAGAATCACAGCTAGCACTAACAATGGAAGTGACCTTCGTAATACTGTGTATGGTATCCCCATAATCCTAATGAAAAACCCATAAATCTGAACCAATGTGAAAAGTTTGATGCTTATTTGATTATTTATTCTGCTTAATCTTCCCTTGTATGTTTAGTTTGAGGGCAAGTATGTTGTGTCCAGGATGGCATAGCAGGATCGTTTGTGTCCGAACTAAAGAAATTTAACTGCTACATCCTCTGTGCAAATGCTGGTGTTAAAGAAAATCTGAAACAGTAATTGCACTAAATGGAAGGAAGTCGACTTTGCACACTCATTCTCCTGACATTTTTCCAAGAAGCACTTAAAAATATCACTGGTCACATGGTGTTGGGGCGATAGAGTAATCTCGGTTATCTGCGGAGAGAATAGGCGAGGGATAGATGTGTGTGTGTGTGTTTGTGTATGTGTTTTAGTGGGGGAGGGTGTCCAAAATGTCCAAATGTCCCCACAAGGAATTATTTGACAGTTTTGACCTTGTTGGGGACATTTGGCTTGTCCCCACTTCTTACACTTCTTAAAAAATTAAAAAACTAAAAAAGCCAAAATTCTTTTTTTCTGCAGAGGGTAGGTGTAAGCATTACTTAGCTGCATTAATAATGAGGACAGTGGAAGGTGTGTGTTTGCATCTTTGTGCTGACGCTCAGCTGAACCATCGTCGGGCACACACAGCCTTGATAGTCATCTCCATAGCAACACTTCCTTCTCTTCAAAGCTCACCCAGTCACACACTCCAACCTGATTCAGTTTGTTGCTGTAATATGCAAGGCAAGACACCAAATTTAACTGGAATTAAAGCAGTGACAAACAGATCTAAGAGGTGGTTGAAGATCAATGTACAGGACGTTTTATTAACAAAACCAAAACAGATTCCAAAACTCAGTGTCTTAACGGTAGCTATGGTCAAACACAGAAAGGCACAGTTTATTCCAGTGGGGGTGGGGCAGTTTGGGGGAGACACCTCTGCTGATGAAGAGGTATACTGTCCCAGGATGCTGACACATAAGGAATGATTTATACCGATTTATTCTGTGAGCGTGAATCTGTGAGCACATCAGGACGGATGGACTCGCTCCCGCACAACGTGAAGTCTGTGTACTTGCACGTATGGTGAGCGTGTCCTCTAGGGGGCAGTGTCGCATGAGCCATACCAGAATTGACCAAATTAATGAGCGAAGAAGAGCCAAAACAATGATGAGTTTTGTGTTTCACTGTAGGGATTCTAAATAGAAGATAACGCAGGCATAACTTTGTTTTGAAACGTGTTGGGGAAAAAGAAAGTTTGCGTGGTCAATTATAAAGCGAGTGAATTCTCAGCAACGAAATTTCTGAAAAGTTTTCATTCATCTATATTCAACAGTATGAGCATCTTTTGTACAAAAGCACTTGCATTTACATTTACATTTATGGCATTTGGCAGATGCCATAACAATAGTGCTTTGAAGTCTATCAAAAATACATTCTGATATAGGCTCACTAGGCCACAAACTAGGAATACCATCAGTCCAAAACTCTGTTTTTTTTTTTTTTGTTTTTTTTTTTTGTGTGTGTGTAAGTGATAACTTAAGTACTTTACGAAGAGATAAGTCTTTAGACGTTGTTTGAAGACTGCCAGTGACTCAGCTGTTTGGACATCTAAGGGAAGTTCATTCCACCACCTTGGTGCCAGAACCGAG
>CM074922.1:12489091-12511578 GCA_037576815.1 Pangasius larnaudii | reverse complement strand
TTGTTGCCATGATATTACTGCTTCTACCTTATCTTTCCTCTCTAATAATCTAGGATGTGTCTGATGAACTTTGAGGAACTCACATTTTCCCAATTTGATGTGTATGTGCTCTTGTAATATCTTGATGAGGATTTGGCAGACCTGATTTATACTGTATGTTCTTGTTCTGATGCCAAGAATATCAGAATATCATCAATAATGCAATGACAAAATGATTTAGAAACTCACAAATCACTTTGTTAATGAAAGCTTGGATGATAGAAAGGTCACTGATCAGACCATATGACATTAATAAATATTTGTAGTGCCCAGAAGTGGTAATAAAGGCTATCTTCCCTCATACATATTTCCAGGTCCAAGCCTCACCTGACTTGATACTATTGTGCTCTTCCATGGCTGAGGAGATTTGTTGTAGTTGCTGGGCATGGGCATCTAGGCAACTGCTGAACCATGGTTATTGGAAGTCTTGTGTAAAAACACGACTTGGGAAGTGGTTGAGGATCCATGTGCAGGAAGTTTTATTTAGTTTTGCAGCATTGACAGCACAGAACTTAAACATATTAAGGTTGGCAAGACTTTGCAATTAGGCAATGCATATGTTGCCGTATATACTCCATTTACCAGTAAACAAACCGGACGTAGTAACTCAGAACTCTGGAGAGGTCCTCTGTTGATGGTGAGGTGTAATGTTCTGGGCTGGTATGACAAAAAAATAATTCCATTTACATCTTATTAATTAATTGTACATCGCTGAGCCCTCTCCTGCCCAATGTGCAACCTGTAGATACTCATCCATGAGTAGTGTTATTCTGATTTCTGTTGTAATTACAGGTGAACCAACAATGGCTGCCCTTGTCCCCAATGTTTGATTGACACGGTTAAGAGCTCTGTAATGCCGGTAAAAATGCTTATGTATGTATGCTTATGTGATGTGTCTGGTATAATTTTGGGGTAAGGGTCAGATACTCAAATACCTTTTTAAAAAACTTTATTCCAACTATATTGGTGGCATTCATAAATTAATAATGAACACTACTCCCCCAAGTTTTTTAGTCAGTATATTTATTTTTGCTTTCTCATATAAATTGCATTGCTTCAAAATAGTCTAAACTGGAATTAATGATCTGTGATATGCAGTTGGCTCCCAAAATTCACAAACTGTATTGTGACTGTTATGAAAAGTTTTTTCTTTATGCAAGTGTGGCTAGTGTTTCAACAGTCACATACACTGAAAATGGTGTCCCTCAATTCCAGACTATCTGAAAGAATTGTATACAATTGTATACATATGAAATGGACATTATTATTAGACTCAAAAACAAATTCAAAGGAAAAAACATGTTTTAGTAGTCCTTTTGGAGTGCTCTGCCTTAAGGCATCATTGTACAGTAATGGAAAGAAGTTATACAGGATATCATATGAAAAAGAATTAAGCAATTTTTAGAATAGTCATACATTTACTTCTGAAATATTCACTGGGAGACGCAGCAGGTTGGCAGAGTTTCGTATGTTTTCCCTGTGTTTGTTTGGGTTTCCTCCAGGTTCCCTGGATTCCTCACACTGTTCCAAAACATGCAAGTAGTTGAATTGGCTATGCTAAATTGCCCATAGGTGTGAATGAGTGTGTGAATATGTGTGTATTGTGCCATGTGACAGGCTGGCATTCCACCCAGTGTGAATTCTCCTGCCTGTTGTCCAGTGTACCTGAGAAAACATCCGAATCCACCATGACTCAGACCTGGATAAATGAATGAAAGGATTAATATTGAGAAGGGGCTACAGGATTTCTCTCTATGACTGTACAATAAAGTGAAAAAAATTTACTAAATCAGTGTAGATATGAGGTAGATATACCTAATAATCTGGCAATTAAGTATATGTTCCATCCATCAACGCTTCTATGCGACATGCACAAGGATGTGTATAGAAGTATTGCCTTTCTGGAGCAAAAATGTGTGACCTCCACAAACTGCACAAATATGCAACTAAGCATACTTAAGTCTTTTTTTAAAAATAGATTTATATAACTTCCTCATAAATGCACCAATCAGCCATAACATTAAAACCACCTGCCTAATATTGTGTAAGACCCCCTTGTGCCAAAACAGCTCTGACCCATGGACAGTTCTGATGCTCATGAGCCCATTATAGGCTTTTTTCGGTGGTGGACAGGGGTCAGCATGGGCACTCTGACCGGTCTGCGGGAACGCAGCCCCTTACGCAGCAAGCTGCGATGCACTGTCTGTTTCTATCATAGCCAGCATTAACCTTTTAAGGAAATTGTGCTACAGTAGCTCTTCTATGGGATCAGACCAGACTGGCTAGTCTTCACTCCCCACGTGCATCATTGATCCTTGTGCGCTCATGACCCTGTCGCTGGTTTTGTGCTACAGTAGCTCTTCTATGGGATCAGACCAGACTGGCTAGTCTTCACTCCCCACGTGCATCATTGATCCTTGTGCGCTCATGACCCTGTCGCTGGTTCACCATTTGTCCTTCTTTGGACCACTTTTGGTAGGTACTATCCACTGCATACCGGGAACACCCCACAAGACCTGTCATTTTGGAGATGACCAGCCAGTTGTCTAGCTGTCACAATTTGGCCCTTGTCAAAGTCACTCAGATCCTTAAGCTTGCCCATTTTTCCTGCTTCCAACACATCAACTTTAAGACCTGACTGTTCACTTGCTGCCTAATAATGTTACACCTCTTGTCAGGTGCCATTCTAACAAGATAATCAATGTTATTCACTTCACCAGTCAGTGGTTTTAATGCTACAGCTGATTGGTGTGAACTCATCCTTATTCATTTCTGACACTTAATATGTGTTGTGTGCAGGAAAAAAATGGGTTTGTTACATATGTTTGTAATTAATTTGTAATTAATTAACTAATTAACGAATTAACATGTGCTTGATTGATTGATTGATTGATTGATTGATTGATTGATTGATTGATTGATTGATTAGTTGGGGAAATGGTGGGATATGGGGACTGTGCATCGGTCATAGCATACACATGATTTTATAAACCTGAAACTTACTGTACACCTGCTCACCAATGTATTTATCCAATCATGTGGCAGTGGCATAAAACCATGCAGCTACAGGTCACGTGCTTCAGTTATTGTTCACAACAACTATCAGAATGGGCGAACATGATCTCAGTGACTTTGGCATGGTTGTTGGTGCCAGATGGGCTGGTCTAAGTATCTCAGAAACTGCTAATCCCCTGAGATTTTCAGATTTTCAACAGTTTCTAGATTTTACACAAAATGATGAGGAAAAACAAAAAACAGCCAGTGAGCAGCAGTTCTGTGGGTCAGAAACACCTTGTTATGAGAGAGATCAGAAGAGAATGGCCAGACTGGTTCGAGCTGACAGGGAGGATGTACTGTAGTAACTAAGATAGCCACTATTTACAACTGTGGTGAGCAGAAAGCATCTCAGAATGCACAACATCTTGAACCTTGAGGTGGATGGGCTACAACAGCAGAAGACCACATTGGGTTACACTCCTGTCAGCCAAGAACAGGAATCTGAGGCTATCATGGGCACCGGCTCACAGAAACTGAACAGATGATGAAGGAAAACATCTCTGATGTTTCATGACGAATCTCGATTTCTGCTGCGATACACAGATAGTAGAGTCAGAATTTGGCATCAACAGCATGAATCCATGGACCCAACCTGCCATGTGTCAATAGTTCAGGCTGGTAGTAGTGGTGGTGGTGGTATAATGGTGTGGGGAAGGGTGTCTTGGGTGTCCTGGGTGTCCTACCTAGTATTAGTATGGTGTTCTTAATAAAGTGTCTGGGGAGTTATTCTTGCCTCAGACCTAGGTGTTTCTGGTACAGGCTACTTACATCCATAACAAAATTCAAAATCTAAATCTTTGTTAAAATATAATATAATTAAATTACAGTAGGACAGTATTCGTCCTGTGAGTTTCTAGGAAAAGCACAGGCATAGTTATATGGTGAATTCTTAATCACATTTTATAAGTCATTTAGTTGCATTTTTCTGTTTAAATATCACACCCATAACACTGAGATCTCTCTACTACTTATGCCCTGCATACATCATGCCTATGGCCATGAAGACTCCCTACAGATGACCTTTATTTGCGCAGTGTATCAAGGACAGAGGAGTTCACAGCTCAGTTTTTTTCACGTTTCACAGGCAGTTGACTGCGAATGAAGGAGGATCCATGAGCATCTGACTGCTGAACAGACTCATTACATTCACTCCCAGTGATCTTGAATTATAGTGTGTCTATTCATCAAACAAGAAGAAAGCCTTTATTAGTCACACATACATTACAATACTGTGAAATTCAAGTCTCATATTCCAGCTTGTTAGGAAGTTGGTGTCAGAGTGCAGGGTCAGCTGTTGCCCCTGGAACAGAGAGGGTCATGGGCCTTGCTCAAGGGCCCAACAGTGGCTACTTGGCAATGCTGGGCCTTGAACTCTTAACCTTCGGATGTGTAACCCAGAGCCTTAACCACTGCCACATATGAATGGATTTGAAAAGTGGAAGGTAACAATGGGAGTGGGGTTTGTATGTTTATTGTATTGTAATCATCTTTAGTTTTCATTTGCTCTTATATTGGAGATGGGAATAAGTAACAATTTATAATGTTGAAATTAAACAATATCAAGGTCAATTGAATATGGAATGGAGAACATTCCCTTAAAACAGCACGGTTTTTGTTTTTTATTATAAAGTATGAGAGGCATTTCTAATTTTTAAGTATTCATATTAGATATAGTGTAGAAACATTTCACTTCTGAGGATTTGTATGTGTGGAATTTCAGAATTCCCAGTACATAGCTCTTTAGGGCTCCCTATTTTCCTTGACCTGTTATCATGATAGATGGCTTTGCCTTTGTGAAAACAATTGGAAAAAGGGATGCTGTGAGCGAGTCAACACCCCTCTGCCACTCATTTATACTGCCACAATATACTTGAAGCTTAGTGGTCAGCCCTGCATGTGCAGAGTTTGCATGGTCTCCCCGTGCTTCAGGGGTTTCCAAAGACATGTATTGTAGGCTGGCTGGCATTTCCAAATTGCCCGTAGTGTGTGAATGTGTGTGCGATTGTGTCCTGTGATGGGCTGGCACCCCATCCAGGGTGTCCCCAACCTTGTGCCCTGAGTTCCCTGGGATAGGCTCCAGGCTCCCCTGTGACTCTGTGTAGGATAAGCGGGAGAGAAAACGAATGGATGGACGATATACTTGACCAGTGCAACCTCAGCTCAATCTGGAAATTCACAAAACATGTCCAATCCATAAATATTAGGGGAATTCCCAAGGCAAAAGACCTGTCACTAAATCACCTGTAGATGAAAAAAAAAATCATATCCAGGATGATTTTACAGTGTTAAATCTGGGTTCAGGGCATTTCTACTGTACATTTCTACTGAAGGGTCATTTCTGTATGCAGTGTTTGCTTAGGGTCAATGAAGCTTTATGCCACTTTTTGGGTGTTTTAAAGAGTACAGTTCTTTTTTGAAATACAGGGTTTTCAGATTCTATTGGTGCTGTGAAATAAAACTAAGGCTAAAGAAAAAAAAACCCTCTGTCAGCACACATGTAAATGTTATGAGTGCAACCCAAATTGTAGACTTGTAGGGTAATGCAAGTTTAAAAACTTTGTCTGGAACTGACATTACACAAGAAGTGTAGTGACAAGCTTTAAAAAAATAATGAGCACATGCAGTACTATTTAAAGCCTTGTGTGGGCACAACAAATGGAGACTAGATAGTTCAGTGGAGCAGTAGAGCAGAAAATAATATCTCTCATCATATATTCCAGTGAAAGCAAATTTAAAATAGCTATTTCGTACCGAAAACCTTTTCCTTCTTTGACTTGTATCTTCATTATCAATCCCAACTCAGAGTGCCACATTAGCCTTTTCCATGGTATGAGGTAAGTGTGCTAGAGTGCTTGAAGGCCTGTTTAGTATAATGACTAATGTACATCTAAATGTCAGTTGTCACAGCAAAAGAGCACCTCTGTGGGTTACGTGAGAATAAAAGAGAGCTGCTCAGGACAACTGCAGCTCCATATCCAAGGTGTGTATAATTGTTTAAGATGGTAGTGTTCAAATCTCCTTGCACAATACTAGCAAACAGAAAACACAAAAGGTCATTTTTATGTCGGATACACTGTACCTTTAAGCCCAAAGGTTTGTGGTTATCACATGAAAGAGACTCTGAAAATCTCGAAAGAGAGAATACACACTGAGTGACATGGACACATGGCAATAGCACTGTTCAGTGCTTTCACTCACAGCCTGGGAAAGGTTTGGCAATCCTGAATGATCTTGGCTCTGGTTTCACACTACACTAGTGTCTATGACGATAAAGTAATAATATGTGGTACTGCAAAAGACTGTCTATCATAGATTTGACTGCAGCCTTTGAAGGAAACGCTGTCATTTTCTTTGGTTTGCTTTGGTGTTCATGGCCAGAGAGTTGTGAGCATGCCAGCAAGGTAGTGAGATGGAGAATGGTAATGGTGTTGCCACCTGCCCTGGAGAGAGATCAGTGGTATAATTGAATGACCTCCATTACCATTACGACTGGGCTGCAAGGATGACATTTTATGATGACATCTGTGATGAAGGTCTTCATTAGCATCTGGCCTTTTTCCTCCTGAGACGAACAAAAAGTCAATGAGGTGGAAGCTTTACATGATGTAGTCTAACTTCATTTTATAATTTCATTTTCAGTCATATAAAATTCACACTCACAGCCAGGTTCTTTTCATCAGTCATCAATTTAGGCGTGCTGGATGCAAGTTAGAACCCCAAAGAGAAGAGATAGATAGAGAGAAAGTAGAAATGTAAAAACTTGATATTGTTACTTTATAGTGAACGTCACATTTCACTTTACAACTGCTTCGATTTCCATTCCGTGTTACTAACCACTACAATCAACAGTATGCACTTTTGAATAACTATTGAGTAACTATGGTAGTGTTCATGCTTTATGTTTTCATTCAGGTCCTTTGGATCAATGCACACTCTCGGATCTCCACTCTTTTTCTTTGCTCACCATTGAGTTTACCGAGTCTGTTGGTTCCTGAACCTTTTTAATCACACCAAGGGTGCTCATCTTGTTGAGTTCTTTCCTCAGACAATCACTCAGTGGTGCAGGAACTCTTCATGCAGGGTGTACAACAGGCTGTGCATGCTCTTTTAGTTGTATTTTCTATGTGAATGGCAGTGTACCAAAACTCTGAAGCCATCAGAAAAGGATTGCACAATGGAGTCTGCGTAGTCACTCACACTGTTCACTGTGTTGATGCGGTACCCTCACAAGCGCTATCACCAAGTAGTGAATCCAGTTCTTCATTTACAACAGAGAAGAACAGATTATGCATTTTGTTTTTTACTGTTACTTTCAATTCAATTAAACAGTCAATAGTTTGTCCCTTGTAGTCTTTCAGCACTACTCTCTTCTACTATATTCTGGGCTTTTCAGTCATTGCTTTAATATCAGACACGCTGATCAAATTGGCTTTTGCACCAGTCTTACTTGAATGTGAGATTCGTGCAATCTCTGGTTGCATGAATTTGATTCTGCACATTCATACTACCGCTTTTGAGTTTTAGTACTTTTTCACAGTTCATGATGCCCACAAAAATATATCAGACAGATCCGTGTCCTCAACTACATTAACAGGTGTTACTTTTTTTTTTTTTTTTAACCAAAAGCTAGACATTGTCTTGGCTTGTGCTGTGAACCACAGTGCTTACAGTTGAACTAGTCTTCGGACTGGGATGTACTGTCGGTTCCTTCTGTAGCTGGGTACAGTACGTCTTCTTTGGTTGGTGTCCTTTAAACCGGCAACTTTACATGACTGTGCTTTAAACTTTAGGTCAGTCAGAAAACGATCAAAGAGTTCCTGCTGCAGTTGCACTCAGGAAGGTGATATCTCTCATTTGTCTCCGACTTTTTAGGCGAACAGTGAGCTTTCAGTTTTTTCAAGGGATGTGTATTTTATCTTTGTCATCAGCGTTATCAAACACAAACATATTATATACTTCAACGACTTGACGGCCTGCTACCATTAGCAGTAGTGCTAATTTCGTTGGGACCAGATAAAAAACCCGACACACAGTCATGATGTACAGTTGCTTGAAAGAGTGCCAATTGCTGTCCACATTCCCCATTAGTTTCAAATTCTCCAGTGGCTTATGCACATCAAGCAGTTGATTTTATTCCTGGTACTATGTTTTGTTTGTTGTTTTCACAATGATGACCCTCTTAAACTAACTCCTGACCTTTATTAACAGACCACACTCACTTGCAATGTGTGTTACAGTGCTGTTATTTCTTGTTCTACACCCTTTCTTTTGCTTCACACTATACTGTGTCTGTGACATGAATTATTAGTGGACAGACTGCATATGCACTGAAGGATTACTGCTTATGGTTACACCTAGGAATTCCTGAGCCCACTGTATAATCTCTCCAGTGGGTCCTGGGTCTGCTACAAGGTTTCTGTCTGTTGGGACATAACTGATGCAGTGCTAGAGGGAACCGAAAAGGTTGAAAAGCTTGGATAGCATATGAGATGAGGCAAGATATCCACACTCCTAATATTCTGAGGCAGAATTAAGCTCAAAATAAACAATTCTCCAGTTCATTTGGACTATGTTTGGCCAAAACTGAGATTTAAGATTTCAGTAAAAAAAAAAAAAAAAAAAAAAGCAAGGCAACCATTTTGTCAACCATCACCACATAAATAAATACATTTGTATGATTTGGAAATATGCTACAATTAATACTGAATAACTTTAATAGAGAATATACATGTCGGTGTGTATATTCAGTGTGTCACAATAATGTTTATAAAGTAAAATATTTGCTCTGTGTGTGTACTGTGTATGAACAATGAAATTTTTTTGACATTATAGTTTGGGGAAAAGCTAAATCCTGACTGAGGTGTGCATACATAAAGTAAATTTATTCATATCTACCATGATCTGGGCAGACATTTCTGTTGAGTACGCGGATGTCCTATCACATCATTAGAATGTTTAGACTTCGGAGCTCATCCACTCCAGTACCATTTCCAAAGGTGGGCTTTTTGGAAACATTTACCTTTTCATGTGAACCTGAAGGCAGGCTATAAGAAAGCAGTGTGGGTCTAATGTCAGATGGGTCACAAGCCTCCTCAATTAACCTCCATTGGCTTTGTCACAATTTGCAGTGTCATGTGGCAGGAGGATAAATATCTATCATATAAAGAACATAAAAGGCTTATGGTAGGTCTCTTGGTCCAGCATATAGTTTTAAAATGTTAATAATTTTCCACAAAATGTGTGGTGATGTGGGTTTATGCAAAAGATATGGTAAGTTTTCAGGCCCCATCACATTTGACTTGACTTGAGCCTGCCAGGAAGGCTCAGGCACTAGAATATTCCAGTATAGTCCACTATAAGTCACTGTACAGCATTGTCAGTTAATATCAGTTTGAGCTGAACTTTCAGTTGTGGAATGGCAGGCTATAACGACCACAAATCAGCTCATCATCAAACTTTTGATGAATCCAATTCCAATGTCAGTGTCTGGCCAAAACAAAGAAGAGTGAACAAAACCAGGGCATGCTACGTGGGTATGAGGGATGTACTATTTATTCATATCGCTCTGAAGGGATCTGAAACCTAAATGCATGCTTGAGAAAATTTCATGGTAGTTAGGCATGGACCAGCATGCACTTCAGCTGGTTACCATGGGAATACTGACATGCATTTGAGTAAGTTATAGTGGCAGGAGGCAATCCCCAAGCTTCACTTTTAATTTCACCAACGCGGTGCTACTGCATGAATTCTGGCATTCCCAGTCTTCTTCCTTTATCTCACCTTTCAATTCTGCACTGTAGTCCTTGGCCCCTCTTTCTTTCCCTGCATGATCATAAAGAAGAAATACATCAGGTGCCCATCTACAATGGTGCTGTTAATGGGTTAGGCACTATCTCCAGTTCCCTGCCTGCTTAATGGATGCTGTTGTAGCTGTTTGTTTACTTCTGGCCTCCTCAATTAACTGATGCAGGCAGGCCAGTCCACACAGCCCTCTATGGTGAAGAGCATATCTATGGCTTTTAAACAGTATATTTATTAGAGAGAGTGGCTATGGCCAACCAGACTGCACATAGCAATATCAGCAAGCATGGTCATAAAAGTGGGTGCGAGATATAGTGAATTGTGTGCACATGTGCAAGAACTTTTCAGTTCTGTGAGTACTGAGCACTGAGCACACTTGTGTCCTTTACACTTGTTTGCAAGGGTCTACACTTTGCTCTGGAGTCAAGGTTATTATTTTTGAGACTTTGGGGCAGGGATAAGACGTACATATGTTCCCACAGCTATGATTGGTCACTCTTAACCAGTTTCCCTTTCTTCTGGAAACAGACATTGATTTGGGATTAAAAAATTCCCAAGAAACACAGAAATGTGATCACAACAAACTTGCACTAAAGCTGAAATAAGTACGTAGCTAACATATGTCAAATAATGTTATACAATTTATTCGGTAGCTGACATGAACGAGTAAGACCATTTTTATTTGCAGTGTATGGAAAAAGTCGACACCGCCATGTTAGAATTGTAAGTTTTTGTTAAGTAAAAAAAATGAAACCGAGATAAATCACACCAGATCTCTTTCCACCTTTAGTGTGATATAGCAACGAACAAAATTCAAGTGAAAAGCAAATACAAACATTTTAGGAAAACTTACAATAACCTTAAAGCTGGGTTTACACTGTACAATATTCGGCCTGATTTTGCAGCCACCGACACAATTGCACGTTGTAAAGGATAATCTTTAGTTAGACAATTGGTGGTCTTAGAACGAATATTGTGACAAGCTGATTTAGTGCCACTGTGACCAGCCGATGACAACGTTCTGAAAATTGTGCTTACGATCTCAGAGTGTGAGCACTGCTACGACACTCATCTGAAATCTACCAATACAAGGACGGCATATGATCACACAAAACTCACGGGACAGCTACAAACACTGGCGTTGCTGAAACTTAAACAGAAGATAGAGCAGTTTGTTGAATTGTAGCAGCAGACAAAATGTCTCATCACAGGTATATCATGACAAAGGGAACAAGGGATGTGACATGGAAAGAAACAGAGGGTGAATTAGAGCTTCCAGGGGTGTAGCTAGCTAATCAGCACACAGATGCTCTGTTCATAGAGTTTATTTACTATTGACAAACTGAAACTGTTTTTATGCTCTCCAGTTAAAGAGCTACAAATCGGTGGTGTGTCGCTGCGCACCCAGTATAGCAAAACATAGCTCATTTAATCTGACATGAAGAACATGTTATCGCACAGACTGGTAAAGAATTTTTTATTGGGATCATCTTGTACAGTGTGACAAGTAATAATCGTAAAAGACCACTGGAATCGGACGGTGTAAAACCAACATCACTGGGCACACCCTTTTATAGTGAGACATGTGACAGTGCTCAGAATGAACCAATTCCATTGAAAATCTTGTCTAAAAGTAATTATCACACACCTGTCATCAATGAGGTGATTCTGATTAACCCCAAATAAAGATCAGCGGTTTCGGTAGGATTTTCTTGACATCTTGGTTTCCTCAGAAGCCATTGTGTGCAAAGAGCTTACAGCGCATGTACAGGATCTCCCTGGCGTAACGTATCGATCAGGAGAGGGAAGAATTTCCAAAACAGATGTATAAATAACTGAAAGAACAAATTCCACACAAATTTAGCCATTCAGTCATTTACTTCAACAGGAATAATGACGCGAATGTTTTGGCTTTAAGCCTTTATCAGCGTGTAGACTTTGTATATCACAGTTTCATTTCTTTATAAAGGATATATTGCACCATGTAACATACTTAATGAGACATTGCCTTGATTACTTAATGAGACATTGCCTTGATTACTTAATGAGACATTACCTTGATTACTTAACAAGGTTGCAGAACATCACATGGCAGCATGCAACAATAGTAATCCTCAAACAACACCTGGACTCTCGGTGAAAAGAGGTACATGAGGAAGTGTCATGGTTTAAAGTGTCATCAGTTGACAGCGTGTGCCAGTGGTTATGTATAATTGATCTGCAGTTATCATTAAATGTCAATGTACACTTAGCAGAAAATGTTCTTTTTTTCTGGATATCCTTTGAGTAGAAGTTATTTTGGTCATCATTTTAAAAACATTTTTAAAAGCTTTAAAAATTTCTTTAACCATATATTATGATATTATTATGCTTTAATCTGGCTTATTGGTAGGCTTTTTTAAAGGGGAGAGGGATGGTAGCTAAGTACTGCTAATAATATAGTATTATCTGTCGGTTTATGATAAATAGATAAATAAATTATTAAAAAGACAAAATTAAAAAAAAAAATGTTATTAGGAAAAAAATACATTCACAGAGCACTTTATTAGGAACACCTTTACACCTACTCATTCATGCAATTATCTAATCAGCCAGTCACGTGGCAGCAGTGCAATGCATAAAATCATGCAGATATGGGACAGCAGCTTCGGGTAATGTTCACGGCAACCATCAGAATGGGGGAAAAATGTGATCTCAGTGATTTTGACTGTGGCATGATTGTTGGTGCCAGATGGGCTGGTTTGAGTATTTCTATAACTGCTGATCTCCTGGGATTTTCACACACACCACGTTTTCTAGAAAATTCCTAGAGTTTACTCAGAGTGGTGAAATAAAAATAATATCCAGTGAGCGGCAGTTCTGTGAATGGAAACTCCTTGTTGATGAGAGAGAGGATGGAGAATGGCCAGACTAATTTGAGCTGACAGAAAGGCTACAATAACTCAGATAACCACTCTGTACACTTGTGGTAATTAGAAAAGCATCTCAGAATGCACCACACATTTAACCTTGAGGCGGATGGGCTATAACAGCAGAAGACCATGTCAAGTTCTACTTCTGTCAGCCAAGAACTGAAAGCTGAGGCTGCAATGGACACAGTCTCACTAAAACTGGACAGTTGAAGACTGGAAAAACATAGCTTGGTCTGACGAATCTCGATTTCTGCTGATGCACACAGATGGTAGGGTCAACCATGAATCCATGGACCCAACCTGCCTTGGGTCAACAGTCCAGGCTGGTGGAGGTGGTGCAATGGTGTGGGGAATGTTTTCTTGGCACACTTTGGGCCCATTAATACCAATCCATCACCACTTGAATGCCATAGCCTATTTGGGTATTGTTGCTGACCATATGCGTCCCCTCATGGCCACAACTTACCTGTCTTCTAATGGGTAACTAATGGAATTTTTGCATTATTACTAAGGTGTTTGTTCCTGTTTGGTTAACCATTTATGAGCCAGGCCTAATTCTAACAATTAAAAAACACCCATGACTTGTGATTTTTAATGTTACTGATCTCAGCCAAAAAAGATCTGTAACATTAAATGGCATAAATGATAAGCCTTATCAATGTGGTGCACCGTTAATGGAGCACCACATTGACATTACCAACAACTGGACGTCCCTCCTGAATTTACAAAAGGACAAGATGAAAACATATCAGGGAGGCTGCCAAGAGACCTACGGCAACATTCAAAAAGCTGCAGGAATATCTGGTACGTACTAGTAACACCCTGCATGGAACAATAAACTCTCGTATTATCCATATGTCTAGGTTGTGGGGTAGGATGGCTAGATGCTAGCCCTTTCTAAAGAAAAAAGGGCTGAGACCAAGATTTTGGGACATACTTCTAAAAGATATGCAGTGGGGTCCAAAAGTCTGAGACCTCAATAAAAGGTTTCACTTTAAAATTGAAACTTAAACAGAAGGTTTTTAGAATTTTGAAATATTTAAAACAAAGAAAATAAATGTTTAATAAATTTGATAATATTCAAGATTCTACACTATTTCTAGGTCCCTATTTAAATGTAAGTAATTTTGTGGTATTGACCTTCTTAAGTGCTTTGTACAAAAGGTCAGATTTTCCTAATGCCTAATCTCTTCTACCAAAGCACGTGTTTAGATGTGTTTTGACTCCAGTTGTTGTTAATAATATAATTTGCAATGAATGTTACTGGATTAAATTTGAAACTAATGCAAAATAGATGCATTTTCACTGGTGGTCTCAGACTTTTGGACCCCACTGTAATTGGCACAAAAACAAGACCCCATGGTGGTGGCAGCATCATGCTATGGCACTGCTTCTCTTCAGCTGGGATAGAGGCAATCATGGATAGCTCCAAATTCCAATCTATTTTGGTGCAAAACCTGCAGGCCTATTTCAGACAGCTGAAAGCGAAGAAAAATGTCACCTTCCAAGCACGACAATGACTCTTACCCCAAAAGACTGAGTACTGTATTACAAGCGAAAGGTGCTTTAACAAAGTATTGGTTATGGGGTGTGCATACTTAGGCAACCAGGCTATTTTAAGTTTTTCTTCTTTTTTTTTTCCTAAAACATTTCTACAGGTTCCCTGTGAAAAGTCAGTTGGTGAGTATAAATGCCCTGCTGATAGGCGAAAGTCAATTAGCCACAGATATGCTCTTAATCCACTTGTCTTTAAAATGAGAGAGAAGAACTATATGAATTTCATAGTGGGTTTTGGGACAGTTATTAATTGGATTGCAATGTTCTGTGATCGTTTCGAGTTAAAATCCATGTTTAATGGTGGCATATTTCAACCACGAAACATAACATACCGCCACCAAACATTCGAAATTTCACTACATCTATCAGTAGATTTCCTTTAATGGTTACTATTTGATTTATTTACCTTTGCATGAGAATGCAATAATTGTAATCTAATTTTGTGACTGAGTGATGAATACATTAGCCTGTCTCTTTGGGGAATTTTGAATGAGACCAGAGACTTTTTCACAGAACTGAAATTCTCTTGCACGCAACAGTTTCCTTGCATGCTCGCATCACTGCTCCGATACTTTGCGATCATTTTTAATGACCATGCTTGCTGATATCGCTGTGCACGTTCAGGCCAACCAACCGCTATTAAAGATCTGTTTAAACAGCATACATACGATGCTCCTGAAATGGTGCCAAAGATTGACTGAATTAACTCTTAACAGCTGCTGAGTTTGCGTGATTCGTGACTAGACTGCATTGGTCTGCCACTTCAGGAAAACTGCTTTCAAGTTCATTTGTCTGGAAAAGGAGGAAATATCCCAGTCTCTTAGGGCTCATCGCTATTTGTCCTGTGTAGAGAAAGGGGGAGGCAGGGGGGGTCCAAAATAAAGAGAATGAGAGAGAGAGAGAGAGAGAGAGATCGCTTTCTCCTCAACTAAAAATAAATTCTGAATTATAAATGCCAACTACAGCTTTAAAATAGCTTATCTCATTGCCTCCTTGCCAGCTGCACATTAAACGTTTATGACTGTTTTGAACTTTGGCAGCACTCTACATTTTGTCTGCTCAGAAGTGTACTTTTAGCACACTGATTTATTGGTAAGGACCGCTTTTTTGTTGCATTGTCATGATTGCCACGCAGGCAATATTAACCAGGACATAGTAAACCAGGTGCAGAAATGCACATCCAGGGACTAATTAAATCTTGGCCTGGCCTTCAACACCAGCATTGGCCTTCGTTCTCCAACTCCAGTTCTCTTGCTGTCAACAGTTTATGTGTATCAGTGTGTGTGTGTGTGTGTGTGTGTGTTGGATCTGGAGAGTGAGTGAACAATGGAGCATGTTGTCCCCTGAGAGAAGGGGACTGAAGCCCAACTTGTGTGGAATTTTGTTTGTCATGCCAGGAGCCATTGGGGATTTACTGAATGATATCTGTTGGTTTTGGAAAGTCTTTGTGCTGTAACCACTTGTGATGTCCTCACTCAGAGAAACTCTTTGACCTTCAATTCCCCTCAGGTCACCCTGCCAAGGATAAGAGGTTTTGCTGAGACTTTTTCACCTACTGCTCCTCACGCATTCCAACCTGCCCTCCCTTGCTCCAGTTCGGACACGAAGAACCTGCTGCCACGTCAATCACGTCTTCACAGCTGGGTAATTAATGACAACGTCCTCATCCTCACGTACAAAAGCTTGTTTACAGCTGAGAGAGAGAGAGCAAAAGAGATCTGTCTTGGTGAAAAACGATTCTTCCAGCCTTTACTTTCATGTTTGCTTATCGACCATCCTGCCTTCTGTCACATTGTGTTCAGAGAGAACCTCCTTCTTAAGACGTAGAGCTGACTCTGAATCTCCTGGGAGGAGATAAATGTTTTTTATACATTTTAAAGCCAGTCAAAAGTAGCACTTGGTTCGCAAGTGTTGGCTTGGTTGTATATCAGACTCACCTGTGAGATCCCAAAGCTTGTACTTTAGGAGAAAAGTGCAGACCCTTGTGAATAAACCAACAGCTGAACAAAAAAGGCAGCTTTTATAGTTTCACACTGTAGGGAGACCCAGAGCTCTTAAGCAGACCCTGGCCAGAAGAGATGCTCGGCTACAGCGTGCTAAATCACACAGCTCTGGTAGCGTACCTCCTGCTAGAGTCTACCTACTTGATGAGGAGTCTTCTCTGAGATTGTCTTTGACAAGGATAATAATGAATAAAGCATAATCTAAATTTGAGGTTTTATTAAAATATCTCTCTCACCTGTGGAACCTGCTGCTATTTCATCCTCAATGCCTCTGCATTTCTTACATCCTTTTCAAGCACATAGTACTCGTAGTGTTTGACAGGAATAATAACGAATATAATGTTGCCGAAAGGTAATGTTTTATTTAAAAGCCCGTGCCTGTGTTTCACGAGTATGTCAGTCACTTTCATAAATGTTTGAGGAGGATGACTGTCACATACAGTCTTGCATAGCATTGAATAATGAGTGAAGCCATCACATACATAAATATTTGATGTGCTGATCAGTATTTGCATGTATGTACATTGCTCTGTACTATCATACAGTAATTATTCTCATTCTGCTCCATGGTGACCATACTTTATATTCTGAATGTGTGTTTGTGCCAAAATTACAGGTGTCAGGTTCAGCACTAATAATAATATGTAGCGCATCTGGTTTGCACTGTGATTCAAATGAAAACAGTTTAATGATTTCGAGCAGTTATCAGTGAGCATTAATTTACACACTGTTGGTAACTACTTATGAGCAAGTAATCATGTATTTGCTTCAGAATGGAACGTACTAAAATGATTTAGTCTAAATGGGTAAGAAACACAGAAACCACAAATAGAGGCTATGAAGGTTCTGATTTGGAGTACAACAATGTGCCTCCAGTAAATAAATAAATATCTGATAAGGAGAGAGTGGCTACAGTGTGGATAATGCACACTGAACTTTTTTTTTTTTTTTTTAACATTTGTCCTGCTGTTCTGCAAGTAGAATTTACTATAAAATTTATTTCATTTGCTAGTGAAAATGGTTCTCTAAAACTACCTAATGACCCACTGCTGAGATAACCATCAGATTACTAACACTACATGAAAGCATTTGTTGGGTAACATTGCAGGCTATCAAGCATCTGGCTATTATGAGATCATATCTAAGCGTTTTAATTGGAAAAGTAACCTGAGGCTTTTGTGAACAGATGGTAAAAAAGGCAATATGAGTACAAGGCAGTTAGTTTTTTTTTTTTTTGCTTTCGGTTGCAGTGAATGTTGTAAACTTTTACTTTTTTCCATGTGGTAGCACAGCATCCCTATTACTGTGAGATGAGAATCCCTATGCCTCTAACATGGAGTTTTGTAGGAGTCATGCAGATGTCTAAATGCAGTGTCCAGAGACAAAGTGGAGAAGGTTATGATAATTTATTTATTTTTTTAAAAATATTATCTAATTTGTGAGCATTTTATTTTCTGGAATATTGCATCTGCCTGAATGAGTGTGTGAATGTGTGTGTGAGATTGTGCCTTGCAATGGGTTGGCACCCCATCCAGGGTGTCCCTTACTTTGTGCCCCAAGTCCCCTGGGATAGGCTCCAGGCTCCCCCCGCAACCCACTTTAGGGTAAGATCTGCTTGGATCCTTTGGGGCCATATCAGTAGTTATACTGAAGTTGGTCTTAAGGTGGAACTCAAATTTAAAAGATGCATCAGTATTTACACAGGTATGGCTGTAAAGATTCAGACTTGTGCTACATTGCTTCTGGGCATCCTCTTTGATTGAAATGACTTGCTAATAGCTTAGCTCTCCAAGTATGCCATCTTTTTCTTGTGTAGCACCTCGGAGCATACATCTTTTGCTCACATCTAGACCACTCCTTTGAATCATACACTTGCCTTTAAGCGTGAAAAAATTCAGTCAATGGAAAATATGTACTTATAAAGCAGATGTATTACAGGGTATATAAGGTGTCAAAATGAATATGATGTAGCATAAA
Organism: Pangasius larnaudii; assembly: GCA_037576815.1. Lineage (NCBI taxonomy): Eukaryota > Metazoa > Chordata > Actinopteri > Siluriformes > Pangasiidae > Pangasius > Pangasius larnaudii. Next base: position 12,493,232 of record CM074922.1, on the reverse strand, counting down.
AGCAAGAGACCAACAAAAGTTTAGACTAATACAGTGCTACACAAATGAGAAGAAGTCAAACATACAAATAACCTGGTAATAGTAGTGAAATATATTGATACTATATTTATATTATATTATATTTGTATTTGATTGTCATGAATAGTCCTAGTGTCAGGGATATGAAGGCTAAGACGGATGCAGATGCAGTTAAGCGTTTTATTAGAGTGGCAGGCAGACAAGTCCAAAACGTGAATCAAATGCAGGAACAGGTACCAGGCAGAGGTCAGATGATCTGCAAACAACAATATCTGGGTAATCCAAAGTATACAATTGAGGGAACAGAAATATATTAAGAACCGGGGAATCAGAACACAGAACAAAAGGCTCTGTAATGACAGGCGGGTACACACTGAACAATAATCTGCATTGAACAGCGAAGCATGAGGGTAAAAATATAGAAACAAATCAATGGGCAAACTTAAAACAGGTGTGAGTACTCAAGACAAAAGAGGGATAAAACCAATGACACTACATGGATGGAGACAGGACATGAATCAAAACAAACACGTGGATATTAAACAAACACATGACAACATGGAAAAGCGTGACGTAGTGCTGCGGTCTGTTATTAAATGCATAACAGTCCCCTCCCCCTAAGGTGGAGCTGTCACGTCCTCTCTGGAGTCAGGTGGCAGATTTGTGATGTCCTCGCTGGGGTCAGGTGAGGAAGCTGTGGCATTCTGCCTGGGCTGGACATGGGAGGCAGTGCTGTTGGCCTCAGGCAGGAGCGAGACGTGGGTGGCTGCGCCGCGGGCATGAGCAGGGCATGGGTGGCTGCGCCATTGGCCACAGGCAGGAGCAGGACATGGGAGGCCGCGCCATCGGCCTCTGGTGTGAGCAGGGAATGGGAGGCCACGCTGTCAGTCTCAGGCTGGAGGTCTGGTGGAGAAGCCGCCTCGTTGGCCTCTGGAGGCCGCTCTGCTTTGGAGGCTGCCTCGTTGGCCTCTGGAGCTCCCTCCCTCTGGAGCTCTGCTGGGGAGGCCACCTCGTTGGCTTCTGGAGAGAGCTCTGCAGGAGAGGTAATTTCTTCTTCATCTCCAGCCTTTCTCTCCATGTAGTAGCTCATGAACAGGCCCACCCCAAAAGATTTTGTAGGTCCGGGTTATCCTCGGCTCACCGGAACACCCTTCTCAGCTGTGCTTTCCAGGCCTGGGTCTCCCATGGCTACCACGATCTCTGCCCACTGGCCAGTGAGCAGAGACAACATGAACCTCAGACACTGTTTCTCTTTGAGCTCGGGGTTCAACAGGCTCTCAAAATAAAATCGGCGCTGTAGCAGTTATCCTTCAGGAGGGCATTCAGTGATATAAAAAGAGCGGGGGTTGTCTAGGTGCATCCCCTGGGGGAGGTTTACCGATTTGAACACCAGCAAGGTCATCCCGGCGTTACGCCACCCTCGCCTTGCTGCTGCATCCATGCTGTCGGCGAAGTACTCTGTCAGGGATATGAAGGCTGAGATGGATGCAGATGCAGTTAAGTGTTTTGTTAGAGTGGCTAGCAGACAAATCCAGAATGTGAATCAAAAGCATGAACAGGAAATAGGCAGAGGTCAGGCGATCTATGAACAACAATATCTGGGTAAAAGTACACAAACGAGGGAACAGAACAATATCAAGAACCGGGGAATCAGAACACGGACCAAAAGGCTTGGTAATGACAGGCAAATATACATTGAACAATACTTCCCATCGAACATAGAAACACGATGGTTTAACTATACAAACAAATCAAGGGGAAAACTGAAAACAGGCGCTAGTAATCAAGACACATAAGGAATAGAACCACATTCCAGGTTTTTTGTTTCAAAACTAGCATAAAATGTTGTGGCGTAAAAAACCTGCTGGTGTAACTCAAGGGGGAGTGTCTGAAGCATGGGGCACTTTCACGTTCTGCTGTTACTTGTGCTGTAAAAGTCACGCCTCTCTCAGTAGCTCAAACATCTTTTTGAATCCTGCGTTCTCCACTATACGGCTCATTCTATAATTGGAGGACAATTTAGGCATCAACACTCTTTTAAAAAAATCCCACCGTTTTGCAGTTTTCTGTAATTTATTTTAGTAAAACAGGTAAAAAAAAAACATCCGAAAAATTTATTTGTATCAATTGAGGTGTCAGAGACATAATTTTTATGAGATCTTTAATTTGTCATACACTATGCTGGTCACAACCCTGTTACCAAAACTCAGGATCCTGAAAAAGTATATTTTATAACCTTATTTTTGTAAAAACTTTACTACTGAGTAAAAGCAATCATATTCATTTTGAATACACATTTAATTTTAGATAAGTTGCCTTATATCAATTGAAACAACTTTTAAAATCTAACTTGTCCATCATGTCAGTTGTTCCATTTTGTTTTAACAATTTCAATATTTCTTTTCACCTTTTTGACCATAGACATTATGCATATAATAAATGTGACTATTTAAATGACAATATGAGCCAAGAAAATAATTTAAGATTGTTTTTAATAAAAAATGGTATGGGAACAGGGTTGAAATTAGAGTAACGGGGCTGCAGATGGTAGCATGTGCAAGATGGCGTGGCACCCACCCCATATGGGACACCCTGGCCATGACTCAACCTAAGACTTGAAGGTCAGGACTGAAGTTTTTCAAGATGGGGCTCCCCAAGGGAACCCTGGAATTTCTTCGAGGCCAGAAATGGCAACAGTGTGCCAGATGGTGTGGGTGCCACGCTAAAGAGGAGGGCGAACAGGGTTGTCAGCCAAGGAATCGATGTCCCCACAGCCAAGGCTCTGTATGAAGCTCTGAGTAAGGGACAATCAAAGGTGCGGCTTTCATGTGTTGAAGCGTAAGCTGTGGAGGACGCTGTGAAAGGAAATGGTGTTAGCAAATGAATTGATGACATCATGTCCTGTGCATCAAGCAGCATTACAGGTTATCTCAGGTTTTGGTAACAGGGTTGCACTCATGTTGTGGGACACAACTTCAATGCATAATTACTATTATTTACAAAAAGTTACATAAGTAGATTTATGTTGTAACAATTATAATACACTTATATAAACAAAACATCACCAATAATTTGAGTTCAAACATATTTTAACCCTTATGTTTGACATGCAAGTTGGTCATCAGCAAAGTGGGACAAGAGAAATAGGCCATTTTTTGGGGGAACACAGAAGATTTTTGGTAATTGAATAAATATTTTAAAACACTTTTTGATAGTTTATTTCTGTTTTGTTTTAAGAGATATTCAACACACACTACGAGTACACTACAAGTGTGGATGTTACACAAAATGTCCTCCAATTATAAAATCACCCATACAGAATGGTGTCATATCTGCAGCTATGAGCTTCCCAATCGCCGTGCTGGCTTCTTTAAAAGCGGTTTTACACTGTGCGATTCCATAGATACTTTTACAATTATTACTTGTCACACTGTCCAAGATGATCCCAGTAAAAATTCGGTAACAGTCTGTGCGACAAAGTGTTCTTCATGTCAGATTAAAAGATGTTCTGTTACAGGTTTGTAGCTCTTCTACTGGAAAGCATAAAAATAGTTTCACTTTGTCATAATCACAAATGTTCATAGCAAAACTCTATGAACAGAGGGTTTGTGTGCTAATTAGCTAGCTATACATTTGCATGCTCTAATTCATCCTCTATTTCCTCTTTCCATGCTGCATCCCTTTTTGTCCTGTCATGATATACCTGTGATAAGACATTATAGAGACATTCAGTCTGCTGCCGCAATTCAACAAACTGCTCTTCTTTTATATCCAATTTCTTTTGTTTACATTTCGCCAATTCCACTACCATGTTTTTAGCTGTGAATCTTGTGTAATGATATGCCGCCCTTCTATTGGTGGATTTTTCTGACACTACCATAACTTCATCATCGGCTGTCTTTGGTCACAGCGGCACTAAATCAGCCACTGGTTAACATGTCACATTATGTGTTATGAGACCACCAGTCTTCTAACAAAAGATTATCCTTAACGATGTGTGATTGTTCCTGTGACAGCAAAATCGGGCCAAATATCGTACAGTGTAAACCCGGCCTAACCCAGGCTGGTGAAGCAGAGAGACTTTGCTCTGTGTGTGTGTGTGTGTGTGTGTGTGTGTGTGTGT
>CM074922.1:12474039-12488991 GCA_037576815.1 Pangasius larnaudii | reverse complement strand
TGTGTGTGTGTGTGTGTGTGTGTGTGTGTGTGTGTTACTAGCACCATCTTTTATGCTAGCATATTTGCTTGTGAAAAGCAATGAGCTTAGAAGCACAGGCTTGTGGGCTTGATTAGGTTTAAATGTTCATTACACCTTTGAGTTACACCTCAGGTAATATGACTATTATGATATGTTATGATAAATAACCTACTTTATTATGCACTGTGTTGAATGTATTGCTCAATATGCAGATTTATCGAATCAAGAACCTACACAGACATTACATTCCTGTTATGCATACAGTTTAGTTTAATGTGGCCGTAAGATACTCAATCAAAGTAATGAAAATGTAATGTGTGCCCACAATTGTTACAGTTGCAGGTGATGTTTATTATAAAAAAACTGACAAACAATCCAAAATGTGATATAATATGAAGGTCAGAAAAACACATAAACAAGACAAAATCCAAAAATCGAGAAACAAGGAAGCAGAAATAAAACCAGAATAGCTAACCACATAGATAGGCTTGGTAAGTCAGGCAGGAATACACTGAACGTTACTTCGCAATGATGGAGAGCCCAGCGTTTGTATATAGAGGGTGTGATGGTGATTGAAACCAGGTGTGTATGATTAGTAATCCGGTTACTGTGAATGTGAAAATTCTGTTTTAAGGTCTATATTCAGGTGCAGCCATATTCTGAATACGATGTTTATATGCGTACAGGCATTGAAATATTCCTGTATACATGGTTGCTGTAAGTATGCCTGACTCGCCATTCCTAAATAACTAGCCTACAGCTAAGCAACTTACAACAACCATGTATACAGGAATATTCCGATGCCTGTACGCATATAAACAATGTATTTGGAATATGGCTGCAACCCGAATAAAGACCTTAAATGGAATATGATGTGCATGTAAATGTAGTCAATGAGGGTGGGAATCGTAGTCCATGGCGACCTCGTTGTGTTCTGGGAAATGGAGTTCTGACATAAGGGAAACATGCCTATGGTTTAATAGTGAAGCTGGCGAACCAATCTGCTATGGTTAAAGCCCAATTTAAGTAAATATAGTTTTATCTTAAGAATGAATTGATTGTCACTGTACCTACCTACTAACTACACTGGAATTGTCAGCTTATTATCATATACATTTATATAGAAATTGCACTTTAAAATAAATGGGCTGTTCCTGTGGAGTAAATATATGTAGGTACTGTCATATTCCAAAGAGCATGGATCAGCACATTACAAAACAAATATTACACAGAAATTATATTTTTATTTTTAAATAATCAATCATATAGCATCATATAAGTTTGTCAATCTTCAAATAAATACACCTGTGTGTATACCGTACATAAGATAAAACGTATGTTTTCCATGTTTGCCAAGACTGTTTTTTCTTTTGGCAAACTGCAAATGGGATTTTTAATAATTGCTTTTTTCCTCACCACTCCTCCATAAAGCCCAGCTCTGTGCAATATCTGGTGGACAGCTTCTGTGCTCCATTTGAGCTGTGGATTTTTACAGCTCTTTCAGAGTTACCCTTGGCCTTTCGGTTGCTTGACTGATGAATGTCCTCTACACCCAATCGCTGACTTGTGGTGGACAGCCCCCTCTAGACAGAGTCACAGGTGCGCCGTATTCTTTCTAATTTGTGCTCTACAGGATGGTCAATTATTTTTGAAATAAAAAAAAAAAAACCCTGATTCATACTCTTCCAGAATGTTGTCCTAGGCTTTTGAGAGTTTCTTGGTCTTCATGATGCTGTTTGTTTACATGGTTTCAAATTCTGGGTCCATTCAACTAATTTTGTGATTTTTGACCTAACTTGGTTGCACCATAACTAATGGGCTATTTTCTATAGATTCATGACATATAATCCCAGTTATGTCCATTTCATTTCCAGGTGTGACACTACAAAATGTAGAAATGTTCAAGGCAGCGAATCCTTATGCACGGCACTGTATATGTGATACGCTGCTGTAATCCGTCTGTAACAGCGCACACATCCTCTGTAGCTACATATAGTTGCATATAGTATGTACTTAACTACTTAGCTACATAGGGATTAGAGACACTTAGTATGAAGTGGAACCAAGTACTTCCTTTAATAAATTGTTTACTTGGGCTGGCTTTGTGTCAAATACTGAAAGCATATCTGCCTACCTCAGATTTCCTTGCTTGCACAAGTCTGCTTTTTAAATAGAGAGCTTTTGCCTGCTTAGCATCCTGGACCAATTTGCATTGGAGGTCAGGACCAGAGGAAAAACAGAATATGATTTAAGCAGGGTAGGTTGAATAATGTGTTTATAATGTTTATAATAATAATAATAATAATAATAATAATAATAATAATAATAATAATGTGTGTGTGTGTGTGTGTGTGTGTGTGTGCTGTAAGTTTCTGGGTACTGGGAGCCTAATCCAACTGCAAGGAACAGAATAGGCATGAGCAGAGCTGTGTTTGGCATATTCATGCTGGGTGGCCGGCTGGCTGGGTTGTCTGTGTGTGTGTGTGTGTGTGTGTGTGTGTGCATGCGTGGGTGGGTTGTGTAAGGCATTAGGAGAAGGAGGGGGAATATTCGGATTCCATGCTAATGCTGAGGCAACAGAGGGACCAGGGGTGGTGATGCAGTTTCAGTCAGCTGCATAGCATAGTTGGTCAGCCGGCACCCATCGAATCTGTAAACATCTCATTGACTTGGGATTATGTGTTCTCTTTCTTTTCCATTTGACTCTCATTAGGTTTTTTTTTTTTCTTTCTCTTTTCTGTCAGTTCTATAGCTACGCACTAAACATGTAGGGCTTAGGTTCAGCTCCTCTATATAGATCTCTGTTAAACAGCTAAAGCTATAATGTGTGAAAAATGAGCAAAGTCCCCTTATAATTAAAATGAACAGACACAGCAGGTTATGCAAGATGTGTATGTGTGTGTAGATATTGAAATCTGTGGTGAACATATGTTGCTGTTAGGACCCAACGCAGCACCCCCTGCTTTACAATGTATAAACGCTCAGCTATGCTCTCCAATAAAGCACATGTTGCGGTTACTTATGGATGCAAACATGCTGTGTGTTTGTGCGTATGAGTATGAGGGGAGGTGACTGAGAGGTTGTGAATGCTTGCGTCAGAAATGTTGGCTTCATATCACATTTAAAGCGCCACCAAGAGGGCACCCCTTCACTTTCTATTGTCCTAGAGCATGTGAGGGTTTGATCCAGTTTCCTTCTCTGCCTTCTATGTTTAGTTAGGTTTATTTGCCTATCCTCCATCACGCAGATTGCTTCTCCACTCTGTGAGTCTCAATGTTAATCTTCCCTGCTCATAATCTGATCTATTCCAAGAGTTGCCATATGGCCTTTAATCTGGATTTAATTATGATTTTGTAATAAAGAGATGAATTCAGTCCTTATCTTGCTGATTGCCTAGATGATATCAACACAAACTTTCTTGCAGCTCCCTCCCGTTTGAATATAAGCCTCACAGCAGCATCACAGCTTCGTAGATAATAAATAGGCTTGTAATATTTACAGTTTGAAAGTATGCTGTTTTCTGTCACTGGCTTTGAAGGACACCTTCCCGCAAAGGACTGAACTGAAATAACTTGTTTAATCATCTTAATTAGCTGCAGTCAGCCCTGCTGATGGTCATAATCCAGAAAGTTGTTATAACAGGAGAGAAGAAAATAATTTATCAGATGTCTAGAATGCGATGATTATAGTATAAAATGAATCTCGGAGCTGTAAATAGGACTCTGCTGTTTCCTTGGAGCTACATTGACAGACCATGGAGATCATTTACAGAGAACCACATAATGGGCTATATCTGTTTATGATGAGGTCTTTTCATTGGACTTGGTCTATTGGCCAACTGGGAGTGTACTCTCAGTGCCAGTCCGAACCCCGGATAAAATGGGAGGCTTGCATCAGGAAGGCATAATACCTGTGGCAATTCAAACATGCAGACCAGTGATCTGCTGTGGTGACCCCTAATCGGAACAGACGAAAGAACAACAACAACTTTTTAGTGGACTTGATACCGAGCTGTCAAATAAGAGCTGAGCACATTCCAGTGAACTCAGTAAGCACTATACATTGGGATTGTTAAGCACTTGAGCTGTAATTCTGTAAAAGCTTGGGGGACTGTAGGCAAAGAGTCACACCTCTCCAGTCAACTCGAGAGACCATCCTCAAATTGGCTTTCATTATGTTAGAATAAATTCCCCTTTAATAGGCTTAGAGTGGGCTCTACTGTCCTATGTGCAATGTGTGGTTTCTCCATTACAGTTTCCCACAATGAAAGACCTGTGCTTTGCTTTGTCTGAACACATTGTCACTTTGTTAACTGCCTCCTAAGCATCTGCATCTGTGTTTATTAAGTGCCAGTGTACATTTCTCGGAATCAATTAATATAATTATTTGCTCGATTGCTTGTCTTGATGATTTATTGCAAATTAGCCCTGCTGCAGTTAATTATTGAAAAGAGAGCGAAGTGATTTATATGGATCGTCGGTGATTTTTGCCTGGAAATGTGGAGCATCTGCAAGTGCTGAAGCAGTGCTGAACTGCCTCTCACCAATATATCAATGTACTAAAAGCTGGAGATAAAACTTCATGCCGTTTTCAAGTGCGCCTAATCTGAATTAAAGTCCTCACTGTGATGCTCACCTTAGCACAGTATAGTGTGTGACTACACTTTGGAAAAGTGCCCATAGGACAGCTCTGATAAATCACACCGAGTAAGCTGATAATAGATAAATAGCCCCGGCATATCCGGCTTTGCTCCATCAGCTGCAGGAAGGCAGCAGAATTTAGTGTTGGCCATGAGGGATGACATGCCACATGTGAACGGCGAAATATTAAATAGACCTGGCTGCACGTGTTCTGTGGAAAACAGATGGCCTCAGTGTGCTGACGGGTCGAAGGCTGCCAGGTAAAAAAAGCTGAAAAAGCAAGTTAATACAGTTATATAGCAATGTTTTCCCTAGCAAGTCCCAGCTGAAATGTGGATCTCATCCTACGTGTGAGGAGGCATGCTCTGCCCCGGGGACTTGCATCTGCATTGGCAGCTTTCAGATAAGTGTGTTCACCCTATATTATAGATTTGGGGATTAAGTGGCAAAGCTGCCACTAACTCAGTGGCACTTTCAGCTTTGACTTTATTTTAAGCTACTGCCATCCTCCTCAGGGCCAGGAATGCCTGTCTTGGAGAAATCCTTAATGGTGCCAGGATGAGTGCTCTGTCCGTGTACAACACATTTATTCTCTTGTGTAGAGAATAGGAATGTACTGCGGCAGTCAAGTCTAACAAGTGTTACAGTGAGTGCACTGTGTATCTAAACTGGACATGACTAGTTTTTGACTGGCCCACTTTAGCACAGTTGAAAGGATATTCTATATGTTCCCCTGAGAAAGCAATTTCACTCTCTACTATACTGCTTTTCTAGTAATTCCTAGAGTACAATCTCTGAGCTTCTGACTAAATTCTAAGAAAATACTGCCTCGGCTTTAAATGAGGAATAGTATCTAAAATTATTTGCTTGTTATCACATGCAGAGTTCATACAAATTTCTCTGACCTTCTCAGTTTGTCTTACGGGGAAAACTTAATTTTATAAAGAGTTTGTTCTGGGACTACATAATCTGCATATTAATGTGAGTTTCACATGGTTGTTTATGACTAAGGTCTCCTATTGTCCTTGTTGAATGAGGAAAGAGGGAATGGGGAAGAAAGAGAGAAATGTGTTTCAAGGGAGTTTTCATGGGTTAGAGAGAGCACGAAGCTAGCTAGATGGGTGGATGGATGGATGGATTAAGGGATGGTGGTATGGATAGATGGATGGATGGATGGATGGATAGATAGATAGATAGATAGATAGATAGATAGATAGATAGGTTTGTCTTCTCCTTTGCTGTAGCCTCGTATATCTGACATAATGAAAGCCCTGACATTCTGCTCTGGAAGTGTAGCCCACTAGCTCCCTTCACAAGCAGAAAGCACTGAAATATATATATATATATATATTATCTCCTTCACCTCTTTCTCTCCCTCTGCTCTACTCCTCACTCCCAATTTCTACTGTCTTTTTATTTAGTGTCTGCATGACACTGTCGAAAAGGTTGCAAGGAGTAATTGCAAGGAGTTCTGCTGCTGCAATCAGACTCAGTGTATGTGTTGGTGTGTGTGTGTGTGTGTGTGTGTGTGTGTGGTGGGTTCTGCTTCTGCTAAACATTCCTTCTCTCTCTCTCTCTCTCTCTCTCTCAAATCACTTATAAGCTGAGTGCAGACAGGCATTTTTAACCCCATACTCCCACCCTTGTGAATGCTAGAAGAAGCCTTTATTTGTCACATATATTACAGTACAGTGAAATTCTTTACTTTGCATATCCCAGCTTGTTAGGAATTTGGGGTCAGAGTGCAGGGTCAGCCATGATATGGCACCCCTGGAGCAGATATGGTTAAGGGCCTCGTTCAAGGGCCCAACAGTGGCAGCTTGGCAGTGCAGGGGCAGAGCCTTAACCGTTGAGCCACCACTGCCCACCACTGAGTCCCCATTGCCCACTGTTGAGCCATTACTGCTATTTATCCATGGAACATAAAAACTGGTGACTTTCTTCTATGCTGTCTTACTTCTCTGTATAATAAAAGTAGAAATAAAAAAACAAAAGTCTGGCTTTTTGGACATTTTAAATGTCCTGTTCTTTGCATACTTTACTTTACTTTACTTTGTAAGCTTTTGGTTTGATTCAATTTCTTGATTTTCCATTCATAAAAACAAGAATCCCATATGGGGAAGCCAAGAATTCTAAAAGATTTTGTAGTCATATATTTTTATATTTTTATTCAGGATTATGAGGAGGATCAAGCTGTATTAGGATTAATTCCAAATGTACATTCTTTTGAGAGTAGACAAGAATTTCAAGTGAATGTCTAATAGCTGACATTCAGGTCTGTGTACACATCACAACCCAAACGTGTCTCATTAAATCAGTCTGCTCTGGGAGCAATGTACTAAAAAAAATCCAGAAAAACTAGTAGAATTGTACATTACTGTTGTGTACTACATGAGCTACATATACAGACAGGTAACAAATTAGAGGAAAAACTGGTGGCTCTGTTATGCTGAATGGTAATTTTGCTGGCATGGTTTGGCTCCACTTGTTCGTTTAGAGGAAGGTGCATTGCAAATCGATTAAAAGTTATTCTGACTGAACCCGTCACTGGCGTCACTGAACGATTTGATTAAAATGATATAAATCATATGCTATGGTCTTCGCAGTTGCCAGGTCTCAACCCAGTTGAACACCTACCTTTTAGACAGTGCTCTCCACCACCATCATGAAAACACCCACTGAGGGAATATACTGTGGAATAATGGTGTTTCATCCTCCAGCACAGCTCCAGAGACTTGTAGAATCTGTGCCAAGATGAATTTAAGCTGTTCTGGTGGTGCAACACCTGACTAATACACTTTAGGTTCCTTTTTTTCAAATTTTGCAGCATTTCGCAGCTATTGCACAGGAACATACAGAAGTATTATCCTGTTTTACACTACGCCAAGGGTCTGCAATAAATTGAGCAAAAGGAAATCTATTTTTTAGATAGAGCCCATATGTTTCCACAATGAGAATGTGCAGTGTATGCAGAGTATTGCATAATGTGCTACCAGTGTTTGACATTTGACTCTCTGTAGATCTGAGGTGAAAGAATCTATTTTTAAGCTGCATCCAGAAGTACAGAACAGTGTTTGTGTGTTAATGCATGCGAGAGCGAGTATATTTTGTTACTAAAAAGATGTGTAGCAAGAACAAGTGTCTGTAAGAAGTACTGTGATTTTCATTCAGTCGCTACTGCATATGCAACTAATGCACAATTAACAATAACGAAATCCTTCTTAATTTGTTATTACGGTTGGCTGAAACATAATATTCATTCTTCCTCCTACTCAAGCACTTCAGATTGATTTAGTAGTCAACACTCCTTTAATTAACATCTCAAAAGGCTCTGCTAAGACATTTTAGGTTTGAAATATTGCCACCGTATCATGCATCCTTCTTATCATCATGCGCCACTGTCAGTGTAAACATCAGTGGAGAACAACTCCAACAGAGATCTTCTGTCTGTGTTCAAAATGCTGCTATTGTCAACCTGACAGTTAGTGGGTAATAGGGCATTTTGTCAGTGCTCCAGGACAGGCTGGGAATTAACTTTCTCTGCTGAAATGTCAGCTGTGGCTCTGTCTCGTTTTTACACGACACATTCTCTAACCAAAAGGGCATTCTTACTGATAGAAGAAGCTGATGCACTCCTCAGCTTGTGCAGTGACGGTGGTGCGTCACTCTATGCAGCCCAGTACGACAGAAGCATTTTCACATGTATCTTTATTTGCAACCTTCATGACGCATATCAACGTTCTGTCAGAAGCATAAGTTGCACAGCAATGCATCAAACATTCACTCAAATGCCACGTTCTGTACCAACTTAATTTCACCACGCCCACCTCTACCACTACGCTGTTTAAGTAAGATCCATATGTAATAAATAATCTTACCTCTTATTTAAGCATATCATATATCATATAAAAAAAGAAAAATCCTATTCAATTTAACTAAGCATATTTAAAGGATTATTCTCCTAAAAATATAAGTAAATTTAACTAGTAGTTGACTAGCAATCTTGTTTTATAAGTACGTGTTACTCAAATTTGAGTTAAATGAACTACATAAATCTCAACACTGTAACGAGTACACATCAGATGTGTTCACTGCTACTTAATGGTCACTACCACCTTCAGTGGTTCCATCCAGAAGTAGCATGCTAATAAGTAATCGCAGTCACGCACAAACAGCCTTCATAAAAAACTGAAGTGTCAGAACCCAAGAGGATTAATGAATTAATTTATGTGCATGCACACCATACACCTGACTGAGAGAGGGTGAACCAAGAAAACTTTACAGAAACACTTGATGAAGTCCACATTAATCCGGATAGATCTGAAAACTGCATTTTCATTTTAAAATGTCTTTTTTTTTTTTGTGTGTGAAAAGCTCCAATTTCACTGGACAAAAACGGTGTCTCAGTGTGGACAGAAGGCCAAAACATAGAGAAGATTGTATCCAGATTTATCCAGATTTATCCAGATTAATGTGGAGTCTACATTTCGGACGTAGCCTTAGGCCTTAAAGCTGGTACAAAACAAGAAATATTGAAAACAGCCCATTCAGAATACTCAAAATTAAATCAGTTTAAAGTTCTTTGAATGCATATGCAAATTGAGCTTGAAAACCACACCCCCAATTTATTACACAATTGGTTCAAGTAAACATTACTTCCTTTTAATTCACTTGTTATCGAAAGCATAGATCAAGTCGCTCAAAGTCGCAAAAAGCAGTTTCATATGTGATCCTCTGCCACCTCGTTTGATCATCTGGTCAGTCCCAGTCACAATAAACTGTTCTCTTCTTGGTAAAAATAAGTTTAAATGGTTAGAGAAAACATTCCATCAGCCCATTTTGCATAGGTCAGTGGACTGTACAAATGTTTCTGCAGAACGATTAATAATTTATGACTGGACCAGAGCCATCTCTCAAACCTCTCACTGGCTTGTTTAGCAAACAGGAAGTGACAGGGCTGACAAGGTGGCCCTGGAGAGCAGGGTGGCAGAGAGAGCGATGTCATAATCCAGACTGTCAGAAAGCTTTTTTCTCACTTTTAATGAGATTCCTACCTTTTGAGTGAGGCCAGGTCATAATCTGCTCCACTACAATTGTCCACATTATTGCCCCTGGTAACATCTGTGAAATGCCATGAGCATGTGCATGGATATGGGGCTTGTGGGTTGGTAATGGTGCAATACGTTTCTGCCATGCCATGAACAGCTTTACGCTGAGCTTTACTTTGCACTCTAGACATGTCTAGACTTGTCTCAGTACAATAGAGCCTTCATTAGCTGCAGATCCAAATAGTGGCTGGTAAATTAGCTTTTTTTTTTTTTTTTTTTTTTTTTTTTTTTTAAATCAAAACACTTTCCACAGAGCAGCTGTGTAGGAGTGCCCTGAGTCACCATGTATAAATCCCTTCTCAGTGAACTTTAACGTGTGCTTGCTTTTGATGAAATTAGTGAGAAAGAGAGGAATGGAGATGTCTATCATATGAAATCAGGGGTGTCCGATCTTATCCAGAAAGGGCCAGTGAGGGTGCAGGTTTTCATTCCAACCAAGCAGAAGCTACATCTGCCACAAAACCAAGATCAACAGATTAAACAGGTGGAATCAGTTGTGGCGCCTGCTTGATTGGAATGAAAACCTGCACCCACACTGGCCCTTTATGGATATGATTGGACACCTCTGACCTAAATAGAGTGCAGGATTATCTGAGAGAATGGGAACGTCTTTCAGATAAATGTAAAAGATACACTGTATATACATGGAAAGCACCAGTCAAATGTAAATGAGATGATTTAATGAAAAGCTTAACCTGTAGACAGTGAATGTAGTCAGTTATAAAGGTCAAAACAATGAGCTTGTATTAATATACAGTATATTTAGTACACATAGAACCATGTGTACATTGCAAAGGCACTCCCATCTCTGTCATTCATACATAGATCGCTTATCCTGTGCAAAAAGGATCGTAATTACTACAGACTTCCTCTGGCAGAATTACTTAACAAACTAATGTCCAGACATCTTTTCCCATCTGGAAAGTACTTATGCCAGAGTATCACTGAATGGTGATCCCTATTTAACCTGGATTAGTTTTACATCAGGAGGATTTAGTAAACTGGATGTTTTTTTTTAATGTAAACTGTAAATGCATACATACATGATATGGCCAAAAGTATGTGAAAAACCCTCCTATTTATTGATTTCAGGTGTTTCAGCCACACTCATTGCTAACAGGGGCATCACAGACAAACATTGGCAGTCTAATGGGTGGTATTGAGGAGTTCAGCTCAGTTTGTGAAACATCTGCCCTGCTGGGTCTGCCCTAGTCAAATGCAAGTGCTATTGTTGTGAAATAGAAGAGTCTAGGAGCAAAAACAGCTCAGCCACCAAGCAGTAGACCACTCAAACTCACAGAGCGGGGTTGCCAGGTGCTGAAGTGCATAGCATGTAAAAATTGCCTATCATCTGTTGGATCACTCGCTACAGAGTTTCAGACTGCCTCAGGAAGCACCATCAGCAGAAGAACCGTGTGTTAGCTTCATGAAATGCGTTTCCA
The DNA here is from genome assembly GCA_037576815.1 of Pangasius larnaudii. Taxonomy (NCBI): domain Eukaryota; kingdom Metazoa; phylum Chordata; class Actinopteri; order Siluriformes; family Pangasiidae; genus Pangasius; species Pangasius larnaudii. The sequence goes on along the minus strand of CM074922.1, from coordinate 12,477,780 downwards.
TGCTGAGCAGCTGCACACAAGCCTAAGATTACTATGCTCAACGCCAAGTGTCAGCTGGAGTGGTGTAAAGCACGCTGTCACTGGACTCCGGAGCAGTGGAAACATGCTCTCCAGTGTGATGAATCACGCTTCATTATCTGACAGTCTGTTGGACGAATCTGAGTTTGGTGGAGTTTGGTGCAGGAGGGATAATGGTCTAGGGCTGTATTTCAGGGTTTAAGAAAGGCTCTTTAAAGTTCCAGTGAAGGGTAATGTTAATGCATACAAAGACATTTCACCTTGTCTTTTCACCTTGATTAGCAATAATAAAGGGGCAGTTTGAATTATGTGATGTTATGTGCAGTTGAGTTTAAGTCTAAACTTTTCTCATCAAGTGGGTGTCAGAAGCCATTAACCATTTACTGGCTAATGTTTGCTTTTTAAGTGGCCTTGTGTACTCCAGATTATTCCAACTTTTTCTTTGTTACATTTCCATGGCATTAAAAACTCTTTAGTTCAGATGTGCATTTGATGTGATTAGATATTACATCAGATCTTTTGCAGCCAAAAGGTTAAACTTGATAATTACCTTTGCTTAGGCTCAACTGATATATTTCACACACAGAGAATATTGTACAGAAGTGAGAGCTGGTTCTTTTGAAAGGCTGGGAAAGCTGTTTGAGCTGCTGTGCATTAACTGATACAGATTTCATCGGAATTCTGTAGAATTGAAGTACTGCCACTGCATCATAGTAGCTGCTACAAATCAGGCCATGAGAAGGTTATGCTGCATGTTCATTAGCCAGATCTGCATATGGCGAGAGAATACGAAAACTGCCTGCAATCCTGTTTCATCTCTCTTATCTTTCTTGATATTTCAACTACAAGCAAAAGACCAGGACACTAACAAATCACAAATATGGCCATTGTAATTCTTTCAGGGTATAATGGACAGTTATGTTTTTGTTTTGTTTATTTACACAATATCTTTATTGATAATGAAATAACTGATTCTTAATTTGATATTGCTTGTTTTATTCAACATGTGTCGAGTTTTATAGAAACTGCAGCACTTGACTTTTATACTCAGGTACTAGCGGTGGCTTGATGATCTGGACCAGGCGTATTAAATTAAGAGAAATTCTTGTAAGGCAAAGTTATAAACAAAGACTATGAATACTTAATAGATTTTGAATTAATGGGAATTATGTTGTTTGTTGACAAATATAATTATACAGTATTTGACAATTATATAATTGACATAGCTTGGAAATATTGAAGTATATAATTTATGGATACACATAAAAGGCCCCTAAATGCATGACTTCCAGGGCTAGAATTCTTCAGTTTGTTCTAATGTTGAGTTATTGGTACCAACAGCATATTCATGACTTATGCATTGCTAGTCAAATGTATTTGAACACCAGGAACGTCTTATGATTTATTTCTGGAATAACACACAACAGATCATGCGGTTATACGAAAACAATATATGCCCGGATGGATTATTTTTGTATAACCGAATGGTCTAGAGTGTGTTATTATGTCACACATTGCAACAGTTTATTGTTCGATTTAATGTGATTAATGCATTGTTAGATTTAATGTCATTAAATTGTTAAATCCAAGAGACTGGTTAGTTCCTGTTATCACTTATGTTATAGCAAAAATATACAGTTGTTCCCTCACCAGCCTCTCTTTTTTCGCTCTCCCTCTCAAAAAATGCGGCTTTTCATTCTGTCCTGAACACTTTCCTTTGCTGGGAAGCTTTGCAAAGCACTGACACCCACGACTCCTTCCATAAATGTTAAATAAATGTCTCCCAACAAAAAACTTCACCACATCAACGATAATACATTTTGCTTTATTAAACAACACTTTAAAAAATAAAATCCATTTTGTATTTGTCTTAGATTATGTGGAGCATCTGCTATACATGTCCCTGTTACTATAGAAACTATAATGTAATTAGAATGAGCACATTAATATAACTTATTGTTCATTTCACAGCCAGAACTACTGTCTGACCCGTACAGTTGTACAAAAATAATGCACCTTTCGACCAATCAGATTTGAGAATTTTAATGGCTATTATACGCACAGACCAAACAAATTTATATAGGATAGCAATTGAGTAACGGAACCTAAATCTTTATGGAACTTATTAACTGCTATAAGCAAGAAATTAATATTGAGTAACATTTCAGTGGCCAAATTCTTTGTTTATGCTTGCTCTGTTAGCAAAAATCGTTCCCAAACAAGCCACAGCTGGATAGAGCTTTGCGTGTTGCAATGCAATGCACAGACTGAGCGAGAGCCTGTAGTGAGTGTAGTAATGGTTTTAGTGTACAGAGCTATTGCTAGAACTGGAATTTCATGAAGCAGATGCAGACAAGCAGACTGATACGAACAGTGAAATGTCCCAGTGCTGTTATACTACATATAAGCACCCTTGGATTGCAGCTGATCTAATCAAATTAGTGGACTATAACTAACTGTTGTAGTTATAGTCAGTTCTAGTATTAACAAAACTAAATATATGGTATGCTAAATTAGAGTGCCTAATTAGAGTGATAAAGATTTTGGCCTTTTAGATTCAATTAGATTATAATTTAGAATAAAATAATTTCTAACATTTCTCATAGTGCAAAAATATACTGGCAGTGTGTCTATGAATAATGCTTACTTGGGGCAACAATGGGGCAAGTACTGGGACAATGGCCCTTCGTTACACTGAGGTAAACAGAGTCAGAGACATTCAGTGCTACAACTAACTGAATCTAATTTCAGATGCTGCTCTTGAGGGAGCAAAACAAGGGCAGTGCCTCCCTAAATAAGCGTATGTATAGCATGCTTGACTACAGAAAATTATCTGTCATTGAACAGCTAATAGCATGTCTGTGGAGGGCAAACTGTTTGTGTGCTCCATTGAATTAATCACAACAAAGTCTCAGGCCTGTTTTCTGTAGCCATCCTGCTCTTGCCTGCTCTGTTGATAGTGTTTTGGCATCTACTGATGCAGCGAATGCACTGCTTTGGATAATTTGAGGCAATATGGACAAGACCTGGTAAGCGGCGTTTTGGACAAAGCCCTGTGAGCTTCGGTTAGGCTGACAGAACAATTGCTGTGTTCTGTATTTTGACCTATATTGTGACATATCAGCCTCTAGAGCTTGCTGTTTGTGGAACCTCATGATGACTTGCCATGGCCTACCTGGTTCATCCTGATACACCTAGATTAAAAATATTCACTCTGTTTTTCACACCTCCACACATTTCATATTACCATTTATTTCTTTTGGCCAGTCGATCTACCCTGTTGACATCAGGGGAAATTTTAAAACAATCGATTAGGGATGGATTTATTTCAACTTTAATTCATTATTTCAGAATTCTAATGAGTCAGAAGTTTACATACACCAAGTAGAACAGTCCCAAAGATTCCAAAAATTGATATTTTTGATTGATTTGTTGAAGCTTCTGATTCACCAGTTTTCATAATTAGGAGTTAACTGGGATTCACCTGTGGCTGTAAAAGGGCCTACTTTTAGACACAGTACCTTTTTGCCCCTTGATACCATATTGATAGATATTGAAATCCAAGCAACTCAGCCAAAACCTCAAATTATGGACCTCCATAAGTACAGTTCCTCCTTAGGAGCAATTTCCAAACAACTGAAGCTACCACAAGCATCTGTACAAACAATTGTATACCAATATAAAAATCTTGGGACCACAAAGACACTGCATCAATCTTAAGCA
>CM074922.1:12463134-12473939 GCA_037576815.1 Pangasius larnaudii | reverse complement strand
CACAAGCATCTGTACAAACAATTGTATACCAATATAAAAATCTTGGGACCACAAAGACACTGCATCAATCTTAAGCAAGTATTGGGAACTGGTCATATATACACACAGTATATTTATACTGTATATACGATACTATCACAATACTTTGACTTTGTTGTCTTTAAGCCCAAAGACCTAAACACCTACAGATACCTAAAGATACCCAAAAGATTACACTTCCCCAAAACAGGTTACTTCAGTGAATAATCTCACCTGGATACTGTAAGTGTACATAAAGATGCTGTCATCATAAATATTATGATGCTCCTACTGAATATCCTTTCAACTCACTTCATACTGTTTGACGTTATAGTATAGATAAGTAGATAAGTAATGATTTATGATCCCACTATCCAGTGTCACTCAGAAGAGAATGGGTTCCCTTTTGAGTCTGGTTCCTCTCAAGGTTTCTTCCTCATGTCATCACTGAGGAACCATTGAGTGGTTCTTCACCAGTGTTGCTTCTGGCTTGATCTAATTCCATATCTTTTTCCAGATTTCTGTAAAGCCACTTTGTGACAATGTCTATTGTTGAAAGCACTATCCAAATAAAATGGAATTGAATTCAGTTTAACTTCTCTGATTTGGGCTGTTATTGCCCTGTAATTCACTTCTAGCTCACTTCTTTGCTATAGCCAATAGGTATTTTATTTTGGGGGAAACCATGAAAGCCTGTGGTAGAATTTGCCCTTAACAGCAAGTTGTTGTGTACTCCTACTAAAGGTGGGTACGGCCCTGCTGAGGTCTTTGCAGTTTGGCATGGGGCAGGCTGGTGGCCAGTGCCTGCCTACTGGGTTGTGTGCTCTGCATTTCTGGCCTGGTGGGTGTGCTGGCAAGAGTGGCACGATGCAGAATGCAAAGGACAGTGGCGTTTTTGAAATGAGAGGAATTCTGTGGCATTTCAGCCATGCCTTTAGACCAGACATAGACAGTCTAAATCAGGCTTAATTACCGACTCGGAGGAGATCAGGCAAGGGTATCTGTCTATATAAGAAGGCATTACAGTTTCTTGGGTGGTCTCCACATTAAGGTAAGGCCTTTACTTACTATGTTCATTTGTTGAGAGATAATTGAGGGCATTGTTCACAGGTAGTTGAGACCTGTACCCTCATTAGAAAATTATATTTAAGGTGCTTTTGGGCTAATAAAAGGCCCAAATCATGCCCTTTCTCCTGTGGGTCTTTTGTCACACTATATTTTAGTATTTTTGCAAAGGCAGTGGCAGTTGTTCACTGTTGTGGGTCTGTTTTGTGCAGGGCCTTTTATCTTAGCAAGGGGAAAACTCTGAGGTGAGATTCTGACAGCAAGGCTAAATACTTAAAAGCTGTCTGTTTCTTCTGGGGTTAGTGTGGAGCATTTCTCAAATAGAAGAAAGGGGAAATATGACAAACATTCTGAGTTTTTCTGGGCCTTTTTGAACCAAATACAATATGCGTTTGCTTTGTATGATATCATCCTTTACCTGGTATACTTCAATACCCATTAAATAGATATTCAAAATGATATGTTGCATTGTACCCAGGAAAATCTTTAGATATAGGTTTGGAGTCCTCTTTTCTTTACCTAATATATTCCTAGATGAATCTATTCCAAGACCAGCCATTTCTATACATCCAGACTGGGAGTATAGGTTTTAGCATCAACACATAAAGAATGTTCTCTGGAGAGGCATGGTGTCTTTTGGCCAGCGTCAGCAACCAGAGAGAGAGAGAGAGAGAGCAAGTGCTGGATGTGTTTATTCAGGCTGAGGTTGAGGAGCGATTATGCTGCAGTGATTGGATGACACAGTAAAAGGGGTGTAGGTCATGAGGGCATAGCGGCTTTCAAATGAAGTAACCCTGTTGACAGGGTGATGGATTTCATAAAGGATGAAGGGATGAGCACATGGACACTCTGACAGCAGTAGTAGTCCCCAGACATAAAGAGTGTCATGACCTGGGGAAGGATCCCTTATCATGGGATTTGTGCTGTGCTGATTGTGTCTTTCTCTATGTGCTGCGGATGTGCTCAGAATCTCTGCTGTTCTTTCAGTAATAGTAGAGGCAACCACCACTACAGTAGTGTAATATGTGCATCTACAGATAGATTGTATTTGTTTCTGTTTGCCGTGTGTTCAAATTTACATCTGAACAATCCTGTGTCTGTGTGTCTTGCAGCTGCAGGGCGGCCCTCGTGGCCGAAATGCCACTGTGTGCCCTGCAAGTCGGTGGGGGATCCTGAGGGGCAGGAGGTGCCCATTGAGTGCAGCGGGCACAACATCAAACATTCTGACCAAAACATGAACCTGTGTTGGACCGAGATCAAGCGCAAGTCCCACAACATCAGGTACCATTCACACTTTTGCTTTAAAAAACACTTGCCCTCTAAACATAGCCCAACATTCCCCAACTTGTACCAAGCATATTATTATTATTATTATTATTATTATTATTATTATTATTATTATTATTATCACCAGGGCTTTCTATGAGTAGCCTAAAAATAGTTGTTTCCATTACATGTAGATAACTTAATTATGTTCTGGTTTGTTTATGCACTTAAGGTTCAGTTATACGCATGTAGTGAGGATTTAATACTGAAATGCTGAAACTGTGCACTGAAATGCTGAAACTGAGGTATTCAGACATTCAGACCTCACCTATTCAGAGAGCTGCACAAGAATTGTGTGTGTGGGGTGCAGTTTTCCAAAAACAGAGGTATGTCTCAGTTATGTGTGATTCTGATCTTTTTTTTTTTTTTTGACTCAAGCAAGGAGCAGCAAGTCCAGTGCCACTGATTGGCAGTTTGATGTAACCACAATAACACTGAAATGTATGACACTATTCATTAATTAATAATTAAATCAGTATCCTTCAAACCTTGGTCCTGTTTTCTTTACAGGAGCGCACATCAAATTTACAAAAAGCTTTGGTATTATTGTATTAATTTGGCAACATAAGAATGGCTCATTAAAAGTGTGATAAATAGCCTATATCCCATGCATATGTTAAGATTTCATGAGCGACCAGGTGTAATGGGCAAGTACAGAAGACCTTCAGGGAGTACATCAGAGCATTCACACTATTGGGCCTCATTTTTGGCTTACCAGTTATAATATCCCTGGCTACTGGACCGATTTTATCAGAATCATGTTGCCACAATGCATTTCGCTCAGTGTCTTTAGCCTCATTTGATTGTTAGCATAGCGTTATTTGGCTTTTGTTGTTGAGTGCTATCTGTGCTGAAGTGAGGATTTGAACATTTCATGTGGAATCTGAAAAGTCAAAGCTTGATCTCATAACCTTTTCTCTAGAGAAGTTTATCATAAATAATCTGCCTTCAGATTATGTGTGCTAATATAAAAGTCAAACAAACTTTGAGGGAGGGAACAAAGAACATCTTTGTCATAAACAGACAGACATTGTTGGTATCCTCTCACACCATACTAAAGTTTCCTGTGGTCTGGGTGGAATGTGTTCTGGGGGTTAGACGGGAGGACAGAGGCTTGCTGGGAATTTGTTGTCGTTGGTGAAGATTTTAGTGGAGATCTTTCAGGAGATGTCAAGACCCTCCTTACTTCCCACATGGCGCAGCTGTGAGGGGGTGCTGATGAGCCAGAATGTTTTCCTCTCTCTCTCACTGTGCTATTATCACTATGAGCCCACTGAGCACTGTAACCTTTTGGCTACCTTGTGAACCTCCTTTCTCCTCAGTAATGCTGTTGTAATGCTCAGTGTTTATGCTTAATGGGGCTCTAATAGCATGATAATTACTAAGCAAACCCATCTAACCAAACACAGCATGCAGTGGTCTCTGATTAGAATGTGACCTGGTCATCCATCTTGTTAAACTCTGTGTGTGTGTGTGTGTGTGTGTGTGTGTGTGTGTGTGTGCGTATAAGTGAGAGTGTGTGTGTATGCAAGGGAGGAAAAAACAGTACAGGTATACTGATTATGTGGAAGCTGTAGGAAGCAGATATGGGCAGCAAATGCAGTCTGCAGTATGGTATCTTTAATGCAGGGGTGATTTGTCAGTACTGCTTAAAAGGGTACATGGTTGGCACTATGTAGCCAAAAGTATGTGGGCACCTAAATATCACATCCGCATATGTTCCCATTCCAAAACCAAGAGCATTAACACAAAGTTGGTCCTTTGCTGTTGTAACAGCCTCCACTATTCTGGGAAGGTTTTCCACTAGATTTTGGAGTGTGGTTGTGGGGCTGTGAGGAGCACTAGTGAGGTTGGGCACTGATGTCATGTGAGGAGGCCCGGTGCACAGTTGGTGATCCAATTCATCCCAAAGGTGTTCAGTGGGGTTGAGTTAGGGCTCTGGCGACTTAAGTTCTTCCACAACTTAGTAAACCATGTCATTATGGACCTCACTTTGTGCATGATGAAACATGTTCGGGCTCCTTAGTCCCATTGAAGGGAAATCTTAACGTTAGAGCATAAAAAGACATTCTAGACAATTGTATGCCTCCAACTTTGTAGCAATGCATTCACATTTCTGAGAAAGCTTTTAACAGAAATGCTAAATAATGTACAGGATTGGTGAGTTCCTATCTCATCTCATCTTATGGGGGGGGTTTCCTGATTAGTCGAGAAGTTTAGAACGAAGCGATACAGATTTTCCAGCACTATGAGTTGTCTCAACCCTAAACACATCCTTTAAAGACGTCCACATGCTGTCATTTGGTCATACTGTAGCAGGAAAGAATGCTAATTGCATCTTTGCAGGGCACAGAATATGAAGTATGATAGAGAGCTGCATCTGTGTGACTTCTGGAACACATGAATTATCAAACACTTTGTGTTTGTGTGGTTGTGTTTGTGCCAGGGCTGCTGTACATCCCAAGTTTCAGACAGAACAATTCATCAGGGACTTATAAGTGCATGAATTATTTAACAAATCTCTAGATGGAAATAGCGAAAGCAATTAAAACCGACAAGAGCACAAAGTCTATATCTATCAGCTGGTATGGTGTGGATAAAACATTTCTACTATCCAGTGGCTCTGCGTTGCTGCTACAATTTCACTGACTTGCCTGCAGATATCAGAGACGGGACATAATCGTTGTGTAAAGCAACAGCATGCTGGTGTGTTCAGTCTGTTTTCAGATAAAAAGACCTTGCATGCTTATATAAACAGAGATATACATGCTTATATAAACAGTGTCATAGCAGAAAGGGAGGGAATACTTCACTAGGTATTACTGTATGGATGCTATAGTCTGTTCTCTTTTTGCTTAGGCATCAGTCTTACTGGACAAAAGCTACGTTTAGAAGCTTCAGCCTAATGTAACCTGAGCAGCAATGTCCAACCCTAGCCATATTACCTGTCTATTGTTGCAGAGGAAATCAGAATCCCCAAGGGTGGGTTTGTATATGCAAACATTTTGTTGCAAATGTCTGTTTTAGAAATGAACACTTATGCACATATCTAATAGTGGGTACATGCACATTTCCATATGAATGCTTTGTGATGCATGAGAGCACACTCATTTTTTAGGGAAATGTAATAATCATAATCATAATAATAATAATAATAATAATAATAATAATAATAATAATACATTTCCCTAAACACTTGATCTTAAATAGGGGTTTGTGGGAGTGTTTGTAAATGGTGTGATGCAAATTATGCAGGTTAAGGAGATGTGTCAATCAATATGAAAAGCCCTGCTTGTTTTTTGCTTATATTCTGTATTAGTTCATGCTTGGCTTCAGTTTGTATTCCTGCTTATAGTCCACTCTAAAGTAATACCAGTAATCATGTTTTTTGCCAGTCCCTCATCACCTTCTGATATATAATGAAGTCTTGGAAATCTTGGATAAGTTTCTGTTTTCCACTACTTCTTAGTTAATTGTTTTTGTAGTCATGAGTTCATAGTTCTTTTTTTTTCTAGCCTATGGTTCCAGTGGCCTGAGAAGAACTCAGTAGACACATGCAGAAATGGCTACTTTCTGCAATATTAAACATTTACTGACAGCACATTCTAAGAAAAAACAAAAAAACATCACCATTCAACAGATTTTTGATCATGTCAACTGGTACTGTACTATGTAAGTCTGTGGATATCTAACCATCACACTCATATGTTTTTTTGTACATCCCATTCCAGATTTAGTCCCCTTTTACTGGGGAAGCCCAAACCGTTGCCACAAAGTTGGAAGCACACAATTTTATAGGAGGTATTTGTATGCTGTAGCATTAAGATTTCCATTCACTGGAACTAATACATGTTTCAGCATGACAATGCCTGTGGGCACAAAGCGAGGTCCATACAGACATGGTTTGCAAAGGTTGGAGTGGAAGAACTTGAGTGTTCTGCACAGAGCTCTGACCTCAACCCCACTGAACACCATTGGGATAAATTGGATCGCCGACTGCGCACCAGACCTCCTCACCCAACCTCAGTACATAACCTCACTAATGCTGTTGTGGCTGGATGAGCAAATCCCCACAGCCATGCTCCAAAATCTAGTTGAAAGCCTTCCCAGAAGAGTGGAGCTTATTATAACAGCAAAGGGGGACTAAATCTGCAACCTTTGGCCATATAGTTTATATATACAGTACTGTACAAAATTCTTAAGCAAATGCAAAGAAATGCTTTAAACAAAGATGCCTTCAAAAGTAGTCTCGGGTACAATTTGTACAGTTTTACAGGAAAGGAAATTAGCTGTTAAGTTTTACTGAGCATCTTGGAGAATCTGACACAGTTCTTCTGGAGACTTTGCCGGTGGCACTTGCTTCTTATTTTCATGTAAATCCCAGCAGTCTTCATTATGTTTTTTTTTGTGTGTGAAAATGATCTGATATTCAAATGTGTTTCTGTAGCATTTGAAATATAAAATGTTTTTGTACTGACTCAGTAATGCAGAAGTCATAAACTAGACATCTATAACAACATTTGTACGAAAAATATTTTGGGGGAAACAAGTTTTGCAGTATACAGCCATGGGAAAAAAAGTACACCCTCCTTCTGTTCTATGTTTTTATTTATCAGGGCCTAAATAACAATTATGTGGTCCTCGCCAACTTCTATAAACAAACAAATAACCTCAGATGACGAAAAAAACACAACAAATTTCAATTTGTAGTCAATTTTTCCTCAAAAAAAAAAAACCAACATTCCGAAACCATGTAGGAAATAATAAGTACACTCAATAATTCAGTAAAATGTAGAACCACCTTTAGCAACAATAACTTGAAGTAAATGTCTTCTGTACAAGTTTATCAGTCTCTCACATAATTTTGGAGAATCTCTGAGCATTAAATGGTCTGACTTTGGACTGAATTTGCTGGGACACCCACTCCTGGGAAGATTGGCAACTGTCTTGAAGTCTCTCCATTTAGAAGAAGAAGAAGAAGAAGAAGAAGAAGAAGAATTTGTAAACAATCCTTCTCACTGTAGAATGGTGAATTTCATATTGTTTGGAGATGGCCTTATAACCCTTCCCAGATTGATGAGCAGCAACAGTAGCTTCTCTAAGGTCATGGCTGATGTCCTTTCTTCTTGGCATGATATAGACACATACCTGAGTGCTCCAGAACACTAAACTACCAAAAGTTCTACTTTTATAGAGGTAGTCACTCTTCTTGATGATTAAATAATCTTTGGAATTTTTTTAGAAACACCTGGCTGCCGATTACTCTCTTAACGATTGTGGAAGGGTTGTTTTTTATTTTCCCCCACCTGGTTTCTGATTGTTGGTTTACTTTTAGGGAAAAAATGACTACATGTTTGTGTCTCTGTGTCTCATTAACTGTGGATGGAGAGGAGGCTGATTGAACCGGCATGCAATGCATGTTGATTCTCACCTATGTCTTTTTACCACCAGTCTACTTATTTGTGTTACTTTGTGCTTTCATTAACTGCTGTAATGAGAGAGAGAGAGTGTGACAAACCAGGCGGAACCTGCTACACACACGCCATGAACTTGAACTGTGAACTGGGGCAAAAGCCGTGAGCTAATGATGGCCCTTTTTTCAGTTGGTTGGTTTTACTGATTGAGTTGTTGAAGCTGAGCTGAAAAGCACGATGCAGATAAACGGCAGCCCAGAGCTCTGCTAAAATTCCACCTGTCTCCCAAGTCTTCCTCTGTACTCTTACACACATGAGCTCTACTCTATTGAAATACATTGTGTTTTTTTGCTGTAACGTGAGGTTAAAAGTTTGTTTATAGAATTTGGTGAGGACCACACAATTGTTATTTATGTGCTGATACATAAAAACAGGATTGAAGACGTGTACGTTCTTTTTCACATGACTGTAAGACTAATCTTTAATACTGCTTTTCTGACCGTTTCCTTTTGTTTTCTCATAATCTGTTTGAAATAATTTTATATTATTTATGTAACCTTCCAAAGCCTACTGAATGTTTTTGAAGGGCACTTTTGATTTCCTCAGTATTTATATTTTAGCAGTCGTGGATGTAATGTATTGGGAGGGGTTTGTGCTGTCAAATATGGCATGGAGAAGCAGATATATTTACACTAGCTAAATAATCTAAATAAAATGCACCTCAAGTGGTTTAGGCAATTTGATATGGGAAATCTGATACAACATTCAAGCGGAGTACCTAGTACCTAGGCAGTTAATTCCTTTTCTCACCTACAGTATACGGTAGCTGTAGCTGTGATAGATTCTCTCTCTCTCTCTCTCTCTCTCACACACATACACACACACAGTGCAGCCTGTTATTTTACTGTGACTGAGAATAAGTATGCTTACAACTGAAACTCCTTCCATAATTGTTAAATACACTATATGTCTCCTAACAACTTCACCAAATCAACGATTATAATAATTACTTTGTTAAAGAACAACAGGTTTTTAAAAATCTGTTTATTAATAGTCTTAGGTGAAGTGGAGCGTCCACCTGCCCCTGTGTATGAGCTGTTACTATAGAGACAATAATATATTAGAACACAGCCAGAACTGCCTGTGCTTATACACGAAAATAACGCACACCTTCTGACCAATTAGATTCGAACATTCAACTGTGCTGTGGTATAATTTAATATAGCGTACACATTTTATTTATAGTACCTGGCCTGTGCAAATTAACAACCATATGTGTTTAAAGGTCTTTGGTTTTCCCCATGCTGATTGTTGACAAAGTGATGTGTGCAAACTCATATTTGCTCAAAGGCAACAACAGTTCCAAAGACTGTATAATGTAATGATTTATATTCCCTATCCGTTGGCATCCCAGAAGAGGGTGGGTTGCCTATAGAATCGAGTTCCTCTTAAGGTTTCTTCTGCATGAAAGCCCAGGGAGTTTTTTTTTTTTTTGCCACTGTCACCCCTGGCTTGCTCATTATAGATCTAAATCTACATCCAGATTTTTGTAAAGCTGCTTTGTGACAATGTCTATTATTAAACGCACTGTACAAATAAAATGGAACTGTCACACTGTCAATTGCAGGTTGCAGGATGCTCGAGATGGTAGTGGTACCATTCTTCTGAATGTTAACATGTTGGATGAAGTCAGCTTTTTAAATACAGAGGGGTGACGAATTAAAGGAAAAACTGGTGGCTCTGTTATGCTGTGGGGGCCATTCTGACTGATTACCTTTATCCTTTTATGAAACATGTCATGTGATCTCATCCAGGATGACAATCTATCAACCTTAGGATTTACATCTTGTGTAATGTGCTTGTCAGTGGTTTAGTTGTTTAGTTTATCAGCTGATTGTCAGCATTTTCCACAAGGAAGAATAGTTGAAAATCTAATTAAAAACATTCCCTCAAACTGCTAGTACCATTACCTCAGGGTGAACTGTGGATTAGATTAAATATAGCTGTGGCCTCTGTGAGGTTTTCTGATAAGCATTGAGAACCCAAAAGAGATACTTAACATGAAAGTAGGTTGGGGTGTCCTGATAAAATACATGCATTAGAAGGGGAGCCATCATAGTTCTCAAATAGTGATGATCAATGTCTGGTCAACATGATTTCTTCCATGGCTTTAACAGTTGCATAGATAGGAGCTGTGGTTTGCTTGGTTATTGTGAGTGGAAGCTCCTTGGCATGCCCTGACCAGCACATCAATGACAGCAGATATTCTTTGAAGTTGTTCTTATAATAACTTCCCCTGATCTAAACTGTATATTGCAGCTCATACATCTCTATTGAATGTACATTGGTAGGTACATGCGGGCCATGGTAGCTCAGTGGTTAAGATGTTGGTGTATTGATTAGAAGGTTTTGCATTCAAATCTCTGGAATCAGGTGGTTTTAATGTTACGGCTGATCGGTGTATATACAGTATATGTGTGTGTGTGTGCGTGTGCGTGTGTGTGTGTGTGTGTGTGTGTGTGTGTGTGTATATAGACACACAATATTGCCAAAAGTTTTGGGACATCTGCCTTTACATGCGCATGATTTTTAATGACATCCCATTCTTAATCCATAGGGTTTAATATGGAGTTGGCCCACCCTTTGCAGCTATAACACCTTCAACTCTTCTGGGAAGGCTTTCCACAAGGTTTAGGAGTGTGTTTATGGGAATTTTTGACCATTCTTCTAGAAGCCTAGAAGACCTTTGTGAGGTCAGGCACTGATGTTGGATGAGAAGGCCTGGCTTGCAGTATCCGCTCTAATTCATCCGAAAGGTGTTCTATCGGGTTGAGGTTGGGTTGAGGTCGGGTTGGGGCAGTTGAGGCCTAATGGTCCAAGAGTCAGACTTGTAACCCGAAGGTGTACCTGAAGGTCGTGGGTTCGAGTCTCGGGTCCGGCAGGGATTGTAGGTGGGGGGAGTGAATGACCAGCGCTCTCTGC
>CM074922.1:12441038-12451222 GCA_037576815.1 Pangasius larnaudii | reverse complement strand
AAAATCACCTGCTGGTCCAAACATTGTCTAACACACTACCTTCAGGTCCCTAACCTATTGGTTGCTGCCACTTCAGTCAGATGCAACTGCAGAATTCCTTTTAATAACAAAACAACAAAAAAACAAAAAAAAACAAAAACAAATGAAAACTGGAAAAGGACCCAAAAAACTGGAACAGCTAAAACAAGGAACTAGACTAAGGTAAGGCATGGCATGGCAAAGAAAAGAAAACTCAACATGAAATGCTCCAAAGAACTTAAATAGGGATCTAATTGGGGAAACACAAAAGAGGTGAGCACAATCAAGGAAGGAAATGGAGTAGACAACAAAAGAAGAAATTCAAAAATGAGTGAGGGTGCCCTCTGGTGGTCTGGGGAAGAACTGTCCATGGTGGACATGACAACCCCTGAATATCAGGATTTGGCGTTTACCACTGCCCTATCCTGAAACATCCTGACCCCTCCAAATCCCCTTTATAGTTAAGGTGGATGCATCTGAGACATGAGTGGCGGCTGTACTGTCTCAGAGGTTTGGAGAGAAACCCAAGCTCCATTCTGTGGCAGTCGCCCGCAGAGTCCAACTATGACATTGGTAACAGGGAGCTTCTTGCTGTAAAGTTGGCCCTAGAAGAGTGGTGTCACTGGTTGGAGGGGGCACTGGACCCATTTGTCATTTACACAGACCACAAGAGCCTGGAGTGCATAAAGAGTGCCAAAAGGTTGAACGGTTGAAAGGTTTTGCCTTGTGTTTTTGGGATGGTTTGCCAGTTAAAATAAAGCATTTTAACCTGCACCTGCAGCTGTATCTGCTGCCTGACATAATTAACACAACACAGGGAATGTGTGGTAACATGAAATGTGTGGAGTTGGGAAAAATTGAGCTTGAAACGACTTTAGCCTAGCTGTATGTAAACATTTGCCCACAACTTTATGACATAGCTGAACTTTGAACCTGAATCCCAGTGTTAGGACATCTTTACTACTACATCATTTTCTTTTACAGCAGTATTCGTTGGCAAATCACCCTTATGTATTCTAAACACCTCATGTGCTGTTGTCTTTTGTGCATTACCATTGTGCACCTAGAAGAACTCGACCTATGCCATTTGGAATTTTGCAAATAGCTTTTCGTGCATGACATGCTTGTCAGAGTGATATTGCTCTCTGTCTTTCTTTCCTCTCTCCCTCTCTCCATAATTTGTCCCTCTCTTTCTTCAGGTTCAGTGCAGATACCTTGGGAGCGTGCTATATCCCCAAACAAAGTGCCATACTACATCAAGTAAGTTCAGCTGGGAGCCATCTGTAGTCAGCGTGCAGTGGCCGCCATGAGACAAAGCGGGAGTGAAAGATGTCAGGCTGTCAAGCAAAGAGAGAGAAGGGAGTGAAATTCATGAAAGCACAATTACTGTTCTCTGGTGCAGAAGATTATTGTGCTTTGATATGAATACTATTTCGAAAACATTGGGCATTTGTCTGTTAGTCTGCTGTGTTTCACAGCCCATTTCTCTTCCCATAGATATCAGTCAATCAAGCCTGAATGGTGACATTAATGTCCCGAGTAGCCAATTTTAGGGAAAACACTTTAGGGCTTTCTGCTTTGTTTGGATTATTGATACTACCCAGTGGCTGAGATATGTTTTGTTTAGCTTTTGTGTTCTGTGCTCACAATTGGGATTCCATCGACACATCTGTACAAAACTTTTTTATTCATGAATCCCATTACAGTCTTTAGCTGTGGCAAGCGATGCCTTGCAGTGTGTGGTGGGTTGTGCATGTGAGCCACAGGAGGAAAGTACAGATGGACTTTGTTTCTGGCTGATCAGTGTAAGCTCTTCTCAGGTAATGATGCACAGCAAATGGCCCCACAGCGCATGACAAACTGTCCACTCGGGGCTGCCTTGTGCTTTTATTTGTTCTCATTATTAATTCATTTTCTCTATTTCTTGCCATATTAGCAGGCACAGTGATACAGGAGCAGTGTTTTGCCTGTACTGTGTGTTATTCTAAAGCAAGTGAATTTGATAAATAATGCAGGCTGTAGCTAAAAGCTGTTATTGGTTTATTTGAGTCGGACACAAAAAATGTTATGTTGAACCACATGAATCACATGCACAGACTAGTTTGTGTTTGTGCATCACGTGGACACTGGCTCAGTGAATCTTCTCCAACTCCAATGTCTATACTCTTATTTTTACCCTGCTGTCCTTTAACTTTCACACACTTATTTTCACTTTCTTTGATTCTATGTTATTTGGCTTATTTTTACTACATTTTCCACAATTTGTTTATTTGCCAGTTCTCACCTATTAGCTCACTGTTCCCTATCACACGACAGCTAACAACTGGGGAGGGTGAAGGCTATCACATGCTTCCTCCAAGAAATGTGAAGCCAGCCTCCACATCTTTAACAAATTGTTGCTCATGCTATGTTGCAGGGCAGCTGAACACACTTGGAGGAGAGCACGAACTGCCATCTTCTTTATGCATGAGCTCACAGATGGCCACATTTGTCTAGTGTTGCTCTGACTGTCATGAGAGAATAATGCCATCCCTCCCACCCAGAGAACACAGCCAATTAGGTCTCTTGAAATCCCAGTCATGGATGACTGTCACATCGTCAGGATTCAAACTCGCAATATGCAATGATTTCTTCCTTTGTTATGATGTTTTTGCCTCACTTTTGTGTCATCTGCTCTAGCCACCAGGCACAGACAACCTGCTGGGACCATCCAAAGATGACAGAGTTGTATCATGCACTGGGTAAGACAACTAAATGGTCGTTTAACTTTATGTACTGCTCCTGAAACACACTACAGCAATTTTTCGTTCATTAAAACCCATTTACCTACTGAGATACATCTCCAAATAGGGCTCGTATGACTAATACCTTTAATAAATATAGTAAAAGACATGTTCTGTGTGTGGTAATCTGAACTGACATAGATACCCCAAACTCTGATTGTGTCAGCTGCTATGCCACAAGCATTCCACAAGGGCATCTACATCATTTTATATTTGTGAGCAGGAGAGGGGTTTTTAGCCAATGGGTATAGATAGTTCTCATAATCCTAACAATGTTTCTCTCTTTTACCTGTACTTCTCTCTAAGCCGACCTGAACAACATCAAGTTCTCAGCATACCGGACGGCCATGAAGCTACGGCGAGTGCAGAAAGCTCTAAGATGTATGTGTGCATGGTGAAACTTTTTTGCTTGCCCTTTCTCTCCCAGTGAAGTTCATGCTGCTTAATTAAGATTAAGAATTAGTGCAATTATACATCTTACAGGGGGTTATTAAACAGCTTAGTTAAAGAAATCAGTGGAATCCTTGATTCATTCCATCAGGACTGGCAGACTGAGGGTTTTCTTCCCCAGCAGGGACTTTCTCTCTCAGGTGTAGAGCAGATCGACTGCTCCTGGCCCCTCTGCTACACATGGATCCATTGAAGCACACCAACTGAGCATAGCATAGCAGAATAGTCTCTTTCACAGTTGCCTAATTCCCCTCTCTTGACCCCTTTCAGGAGTTAATAATACTGCATAAGTACACACTTAGCGCACTACTGAGACAGCTGTCATTTTTTCTTTATGTCGTCCACCTACTCTCATTCCTGTTCTCTCTCTCTTCTGGGGCCCTTGCTTACTCTTTTCCAACACTTTACTTCACTCTCTAATAGTCTCTGTGATTAGGAGAATTAATATTAATTAAGTGAGTGAGGTAGTAACTCTGTTACATACTGTATTACTTATTACTTATACTTGTATTGCTGTGAAGATAAAGGCTGCAATACCTACTCCTGTCTCTTAAGGGCTGAAAGCCTTCCAGCTACTCTCATGATATATCATCTCATTATCTTATCCAATTAGACATGACACCAGGACCTCTCTGGAACGGCACAGGAAAATTACTTTTAGGAAAGAAAAATTTTATTAGCTAGACTCTTTTAGGGTGCAAAATGTGAGTAGGTTTTATATGTTTTTTTGTGTGTGTGTGCGTGTAGTGGACCTGCTGAAATTGACCAGCATAGCTGAGGTATTCAGAGAGCAGGACCTGCAGCATAGTGAATACATGATGGATGTGGTGGAGGTGATCCACACCCTGACTGCTCTGTATGAGAGGCTGGAGGAGGAGCGATCAGTACTCATCAATATCCCACTCTGTGTGGACATGTGCCTCAACTGGTTGCTCAACGTCTATGACAGGTACTATCCCATTACGCATGGCCCTTCCTCCTTGCTATTTCTTGATATGATTTGACCTCATGATACACTGACTCTCATTTGTCTTCCTGTCATACCCATTCCATCTTTGGGTGCTTCTCAAGATAGGGCTCCTGTACCTCACTACTCTGATTTAATGCGTTGTTTAATATTAGAGCTATCTAAGAGCTTCTCTGTAAAGTGAATCAGATCATGACAAAGGCAAAGAAAGATCAAAATTGGCAGGAAGCCAATGAAAGTATGTGGGATAGAGTCAAAAGTCTCCATCCTTGATCTCCCTGCCAAAGCTCTTAATTGAGAATGTTAAGTGCACGTTAAAATAAAACCTAAACAGACTTTCAAGGTGTATATTTATTTCTCCCTAGTCAACTTTTTGTCTTTCATCAAAACAATTAAGGGACAGAGATGAATTTTCTTCTCACGCGTTATCACAGTAACTGTCCAGTACTCTGTGTAGATTTGTTTGAATTTGTTTAGTGTCTCATGACTACCTGCTGCTAATGGCTGGGAATCACTGCTTTCACTCTAAACATAAATTACAGTAATTGCATAGTTTGGGTTGCGAAAAATACAGGCAGTGAATGGAAATGAGCTGGGTGCATAGGAATGATAATGTTTAGTGAATGATTCATTTAGGGACATTCAGTCCTTTCTGTATCTGTCTTGGTCACCAACAGCTATTCCACTTCACTGCGTTGTTCATTTACTGGGCTACTGTGATGATTGGGATCTTACTCACTGTTACATAATAATAAACTTGAGTGGCCACACAACCACTAACAGCTTTAATCATGTGGATTCTCTAGACTGTTATAGGTAAACTTTATTATATTGTTTCTGATTTTGTCTTATGCTGCATTCGACTAATGGCAAAACATGTTCCACCAATGCCCCTGTGCACAAAGCAAGATCCATGAAGACATGGTTTGCCAAGGTTGGAGTGGAAGAACTCACAGAACCCTGACCCCCTCTACCCCCTCTATATATATACATATATACTGTATATATATATATATATATATATATATATATATATATATATATATATATATATATATATACACACACACACACACACACACACTGATCAGCCATTAAACATTAAAACCACCTGCCTAATATTGTGTAGGTCCCCTTGTGCCAACAAAACATCTCTGATCCGTTGAGGCATGGGCTCCACAAGACCTCTGAAGGTATGCTGTGGTATAAAGAACCTCTGAAGATGTGCTGGCACCGAGACTTTAGCAGCAGATCCTGTAAGCAGATCATTCAAGTCCTGTAAGTGGCAAGGTGGGGCCTTTGTGGATCGGACTTGTTTGTCCAGCACATCCCACAGATGCTCGGCCAGATTGAAATCTGGGGAATTTGAAGGCCAAGTCAAGACCTTGAACTCTTTGTCATGTTCCTCAAACCATTCTTGAACAATTTTTTGCAGTATGGCAGAGTACATTATCCTGCTGAAAGAGATCGCTGCCATTAGGGAATACCCTTGCTATGAAGGGGTGTACTTGGACTTGAACAATGTTTATGTAGGTGGTAAGTGTCAAAGTAACATCCACATGAATGCCAGGACCCAAGGTTTCCCAGCAGAACATTACCCAGAGCATCACACTGCCTCCGCTGGCTTGCCTTCTTCACATAGTGCATCCTGGTGCCATCTCTTCCTCAGGTAAGCAGTGCACAAGCACCTGGCCATCCACAAGATGTAAAAGAAAATGTGATTCATCAGACCAAGCCGCATTTTTCCATTGCTCCCTGGTCCAGTTCTGATGCTCACATGCTCAATGTAGGTGCTCAGCATGGGCACTCTGAAAGGTCTGCAGCCAGGCAGCCCCATACACAGCAAGCTGTGATGCACTGTGTGTTCTGACACCATTCTATCATAGCCAGCTTTAACTTTTTTCAGCAATTTGTGCTACAGTAGCTCTTCCATGGGATCAGAATAGACTGGCTAGCCTTCGCTCCCCACGAGCATTAATGAGCCTTGGGCACCCATGGCCCTGTTGCCGGTTCACCAGATGTGCCTTCTTGGACCACTTTTGGTAGGTACTAACCACTGCATACCAGGAACACCCCACAAGACCTGCTGTTTTGAAGATTCTCTGACCCAGTCATCACAATTCAGTCCTTGTCAAAGTCACTCTGATCCTCATACTTGCCAGCAAACATACTGCAAAAAAATGACATCTTAGTGGATTAGTGGAAATACTGTGAATATAGTTAAATTGACCTATTTCCTATTATTGCAATAAACCAAATATAAGATTACTATTGTTATTATTTATATTGCCAGATAATTTTGCCAATTTTAAGCTTTTATTTCTAGAAAGAAGCAAAGATATTAGGCAATACAAAGTTTGAAATTAGCAACAAACAATATCTAGGAATAAGTTTAAAAATAATTAAGTTTAGAAATAATTTAATAATCTTATAATAGGAAATATTAAATAAATTTGACTATAATATAAGATATTTTCTTTTGCTAAGATGCCATTTTTGCTGTGTATACAGAGTACTGGACAGTTACTGTGATAACGTGAGAAGAAACATCATTGATCTCTGTCCATTAATTTTTGAGTGAAACTGAGATTGAAGACAAAAAGCTGGTGTGAGTTCTCTGGAAAAAATAAGAGTGTATATTTAATCCTGCACAAATTCAACAGAAGATAAGGTCATCTTTCCCATTTTTGCTGTTCAAGTCTATACTTTAGGATTGAGTCTATATGCAAGATTGAAATTTCTGTTTGACCAATCTCTAAATTGGATGCTCTTATACTGCATACACAAAGGGAATCCTAAGCCTCTAACTGCTGGACATAAAGGTGGTATTGTTTGTGTAGAGGAGGGCTGTTGAGCTGTGATTGTTGAGAAAAGTTACCAATTTTCCAAACCAGAGTAAAAGTGAAACCTTGGATTGTGGGAGGCCTAGTGCAGGAACATTAACATGGGCAGTAAGTGACTATGTAATGCTTTTTACTAAGCGGGTCTATAACAGAGGAGATTTTTGACACAGTACCATAAAACCATTGTTACACAGCTTAGAGATGTGGTTGGCATGTTTCCAGCTAGAAAATAAAACTCTCAACAGAAAGTAGCATTAGGATTTCTGAGTAATGCCATTGTGCAAATACAGTCATACAGTTATAGCTGCAAACAGACACTTGATTGAAAGTAAACCTACAGGATCAACATTTTACATGAACATCATTATACAGAATTACAACAAAATTAGTAGTGCTTAGCTAGCTAGACCTGTAAATAAACAAAAAACACAATCAAACATAACTTTATACTTGCAATTTATTTACAATATTTACCAATTACAAAGACAATATAACAAGCTATATTAGTCGTGTAAAACTGTTATTAATTAGGCTACTGACTGACTGCTGCAGCTGAGCACTTTGTCTGACTGGTGCATGCAGTATATGTTTAAGTTTTAGATGTCAGTCATGTTCATTACCATTCCCATGACTGGCAATTGGTTATAAGGTTCCACACCTTTGAGAAATCTCCCAATCATCATATCGAGAAGCCGATATGATGCCACTTGGGACAAGTGAAGAGCACACTGTCCAATAAATGTTGTTATTTTTTTTTCTATGCAAAATGCATCATTTGATTTGCTAAAATCCTGAAAGAGTGGTGGATAATATAAAGACATTTCTTCATTTAATATAGAAAAATGAAATTTTCCACATTTTAATGAAATTTTAGGGGAAGACGGGTTTCCCATGTAGTCTTAAAGCAATCACCTGTGGTGTGATAAGAAGAACCCTTATGCTAATGAAATGTCTGTAACTTTGTTGAAAAAAATTCACTGTTTTGGTAGAAGTGTTTTCTAAGAAGAAAACATCTGAACATAAAAAAAGTGTTTGCTGAAGAAGACGTTAGACGCAGATAAGGAATTAGCCCGACAACCCAGAGCTTGAAAAGGTTGAAAAAAGAAGTAGCTCAGAAATGTAACAGTGCCATAAAGTCCTTGTGGTGTAAAGAGGAGCAGAGCCAGGAAAGAAGCTGATAAGGAGATAAGACAGCAGCAGCAGACAAAGACAGACACAATGAAAATACAATGGGATATGTTTATAGCCAGAAAGGCTTTATATCTCTGGAAAAAGGCCATTGTGCAAAAGAATTACCAAAAGGAAAACCACAAAAAAATAAAGACAACAAATAGAGAACCAAGAGAATCAATGTAAAGGCAAAGCAATTTTTAGCCAAATGCCAGATATTTGGGGGACTAGATTCCTCTTTTTATAAACATTGAAAGGACAGCTTATATCTGTGTACTATTGCTAAATTAATTTTTTTCTTGATTACCTCAGCACGAATGACATGCAAACCTACCAAACTGCCAAACGTTCATAAGCATAATGACAGCCATACTGGCTCAGCAACATGTAGATCTCAACAGACCCAAATCAAACTAAGTGTAACTGGGTGCATGATCATGTATGAGGGCAATTTTCATGTCACCTTCCTAGCTGGGGAGACAGCGTCAACCCTAGTGGTGGAACAGAAACTCAACATTATATAGCCACATGCAGTTCACACTCTGCTGATGATGGACTGAGTGTCACAAGGCACAGCAAACTGCTGGATATGATGGAACGTGATGGAACAGCCCAACATCATTCTCAAAAAGGTGTGCCCAGTCAATCCAGCCAAAAGACACTGATGAAGAACACAACTGCATTGAGATTGTTCAGATGCAGGAAGGGCAAAGACAGCTGACAGTGAGACCAATCCAAAGCAGAAATGATACTCCACACCGATAGGTCAACACAGGTGGTGAACAACTAATGAGTCGCAGGCTGGCTGTGAAAACAGCACAGCCGATAGCATCTAGAGTTTACCTCTGAACACATGAGCCTAACAGGCAGAACTGAAAGCCCCAGGTGAGAATGCTGACCAAAGATGGGTTAAATAAGTGGCTAACATTCAAGTGGAAACAAAAAGGAAAAGGAACTGGCATGCAAGTGACACTGTGAGTCTTGTGAGCACATGAGATTACCGACATGAAGAAAATGAAAAATGAAGTGTAGTCTGGAGGAAAAATAGTCCCTGATGAGAACAGAGTAAAGCTTCATGATGCAGACAAGTTCTCCTAAAAACTGTTACCACAACAAAAAAAAAAAAAAACAGTGAAAACCAAAAACCTCCAAGTAGACCTGATGATACTTCCAAACTGTTCTGGCTAATCAGAAATGCTTGTGGTTGAAAAGTACATTTACTCAAACCAGGGTAGTCACTTTATAGGGGCAGTCTGCCAAAAAGTGTGCAGGATGATGATAGTCGAATGGAAGATCCACCGCCTACGCCACCTTAAGTCATCAGGAATAGCAGAATGCATGAATCACCGAAACAGTGTCCAGGATGCATCGGAATGACATGCCATGGCAATATGCACTCCCCATCGTGCCACGCAATACAAGAGCCCCAAAAAAAATTGACAGAGGACTCGGCCCATACAAGGTGGTCATTGGCCTCCTTCTGGCTATACCAAGCAATATCAAAATGCTTTCGGTTGATGCTCATCCAATTAGTGATGCCTAACTAAGGCACTGTTCTCAGCTCACACACTCAATGCAAGCAGAACAGAGGAGAGTGTGGCTGAATCACATATACATATAAACATATCTTTTTACCTCTCTTTTCTTACTGTTCTTTTAAGAGGCATTTTGTTTTTGGTAGCTTATGAACATTTCTGGTTCACACCATATATATAAAGTCAGGTAAGGAAGTATTTGGACAATGATGAAGTTTTTGTGATTTTGCCTTTATACACCACTACAATCGATTTGATAATACAATCAAGATGTGATCGAAGTGTAGACTTTCAGCTTTATTTTAAGAGGCTCCACAAAAATATGATATTTACCAATTAGGAATTACAGCCATTTTAAGCAAAGTACTTCCATTTTC
The DNA here is from genome assembly GCA_037576815.1 of Pangasius larnaudii. NCBI lineage: Eukaryota > Metazoa > Chordata > Actinopteri > Siluriformes > Pangasiidae > Pangasius > Pangasius larnaudii. The sequence continues at coordinate 12,441,079 of CM074922.1, read as the reverse complement.
AGGGGCTCAAAGTTATTTGGACAATTGACTGACAAGAAGTT
>CM074922.1:12419051-12440938 GCA_037576815.1 Pangasius larnaudii | reverse complement strand
GAGGTGTATAGGGCTATACTCTCTGCTCACATTCAGCCAAATGCTACAAAACTGATAGGACGCTGCTTCACAGTGCATGTGGATAATGACCCTAAACATACTGCGAAAGCAACTCAATGCTTTTTGAAGGCAAAGGAATGGAATATTCTTCAATGGCCAAGTCAGTTGCCTGATCTCAACCCAATAGAGCTGCTTTTACTGAAGACAAGACTGAAGGCAGAAAGACCCACAAACAAGCAGCGACTGAAGGTGGCTGCAGTGAAGGCCTGCCAGGGAGGAAACTCAGAATATGAGTTTTAAGAACATGGGCTCCAGACTTCAGGCAGTCATTGACTGCAAAAGATTTTCATCCAAGTATTAAAATTATAGTTTTATACACATTTACACAATTATACACATGCAGAAAGTGTTTCATTCCACATCAGTTGAGTCATCAACTCATTTAACTTCTGTCCTCAGTCATCTGTGGGACTACTAGCTGAATCCACACATCACCACGCTTAGAAGTCTGTGAGATCACGAATGTCATCGACCAACATACTGAGGAGAACTTGCCTGTATGACTCTGGCTGAAGCCACATTAATACAGTAGTGGAATCAGTCTATAAAACCATCTAAATCTTCAAAAATAGCTCCTGCTCTATGAACCTTGTCAGCTGTGCTCCTGTAATGGCTGTGCAGAGTTCCAGCCTGGGCATTGAGATAATCACTCTGGGGGCAATCCAAGATTTTGCCATCACAAATGCTGTGTAAGCGTATTCTAACCCTGTCTTTTCTTTGTTTGCATGTATGAAACAGATCAATATCCTTGTTTATATGTGTTACACAAACTGTGAATGGATCAGATGACAATCATTTCATCCACATCTACCGGAATATAAAAAGGAGGCAGTGAAATCCTGGACAGAAACTGTAGATTCTTTTCCCAACCTATCAATGACAAGCAAATCTCTGGGAAGGAAAGGGTTATCCCATCCTCTCTTCATCTGCTAAAACTACACTGAAACAATATCGCTGATGAATTTATTTGATATGCGGCTAAGTATGGAATCATAATGATGACTTTGTTGACCTTTTATGAATGTCATCACAGCACAGCTGAATACATACAGTTGAATAGTTTTTGTAAACCATTTTTCCTGTAAATGTCATATTAAAGGCCTACTGTAGTTTCAGAGCTTAGTTTATTGGTTTTAAGTGGTAGAACAGGTAATACTAATACATTAAAAATAATAGCTTTAAAGGCACTTTTATAATTGGTACGTGCGCTGCTGTAAATGTAAACATTGTACAATATGTAAACAGTGATGCTCCTGTTTTCACACTTCCGTGTTACAAATGCAGAAACTTATGTGGTAGCATTTCAAAACTTCTGGTGAGCAAATGCAGCTCGTAATCACTGCAGTGTCCCTAAATGCATAAATAATTAAAGCAAACATCCAAACTTGGTTGGTGTCCTGTAGCCTGTGTGTGTGTGCGTGTGTGTGTGTGTGTGTGTGTGTGTGTGTGTATGTGTGTTTGTGTGTGTGTGTGTGTGTGTGTGTGTGTGTGCGTGAGCCTGTGCCTGAAATTTAGCATTTTTAACAGAGGGTACCAACATGGGCATTTCAAGCCACATGCATATAGTGCACTATATAGTATGAAGGGAGACATGTTGGATTCAGCCATAGTTGGACAGATTGTTTTAAAAATAGAAAAGCAAAACCACTTCATAGGCCTCTCTGTAGCCTGTCATCTAACTGTAGTGCCATGGCTCATGGGAGCCAAAGTTGCCAATAAGTGTTTTGTCATTGACCTATATAATTGCGATCTGCTTTTCAAGCCTTGTATCATCCAATGCAATGCTACTCTGTTGCTATGAAGGAAGGATAAACTTATCAGTTAAGACACCTAAACTTATCCTAAACATAACACACTTTTTAGGAGATTCTAGCAAGTTAGGATGTTATTATAATCCTCTGTACATAGCACAAATTTAGGAATTGTTATTCCGTAATAGCTCTTGCACTAAATGGGATCCTAACTGTATTCTCAATGATTATAAAACAGAGAAGATATGGTTTCAGATTTTATTTCCAATCTCTTTACAGTAAAATGTTGCACGATCTGGGTTAGTTTGTCATTAATGTCATTAATGTGTCTTTTGGAGCCTGAAGTAGAAGCATGGTTGTCTTCCTGTGTAGTGGCAAACTATATCTACAGTGGATAAATATCTACAGTCTACATATCCCTGTAAAAATGGCAAGTTTTTGTGATGAAGCCAAGTAAATCATGTCAGAAACTTTTTTTTTACCTTTATTGTGAAATTGCAACCTATAAATTAATTAAATTAATTAACAATAAGTGTGCACACCCCTAAAAGAGTCCACAATATTGTGTGTATAGAACTATTACCTAAATATAATAGGTTTAAATGGAACAACTGACAACTGACTGACTGGAACACAGTTGATGTAAAAAAAAAAAAAAAACAATCTCTTCCTCTGTCTCCTCTCCAGTGGTCGGAATGGAAAGATGCGGGTACTCTCTGTCAAGATGGGAATAGTTAGCCTATGCAATGCAGACATCACGGAGAAATACAGATGTGAGTAGGAATCTCCCTCCCTCCCTCCCTCTCAAGCAAAGTTTTCCCCTTGAAATTTACGGTACTGTAACCCTGACCTCAGTATCCAATGGGAATGTTTTCTTCCCCCCCAATAAAAGGATTTCTGTATAAAAGAAACATCTTTCCTCATGGGAACATGCAAAAAAAAATTCGATCAGCACGGGAACATTTTATCTCCCAAAAAGAGTGTGCATGTACACATGCACCCTCATCCACTTAGCCTAATGGAGGGACCAGTTCAATAACAGAGAGTTTTTTTCTTTTTCCTCAATAAAACAGAAAGGGCATTCTTAGCTTTTTGCCAGGTGCTTCCTTTCCCCTTTTTCTATTTGCACCTATAACTCAATATATCCAAAGCAGTTAACAGTTTTATGATTTAAAGCAAATTTTATGAGTGTGACCTAGTAAATAAGCACATGGGACAATGCACATGAATTGGAATTGGATTGGCCATTTAGCGAGTCTGGTAGTGAGAATCAGAAGGCAGGAATAGAATTTGGCTGAGCAGGTCAGTGGCAGGCATGCTTACTGTCATGGTTAGACATTAGGTGTGTCCAAATCAACTATTTGGTACATTTAAAAAAAAGAAAAAAGAAACAAAAGACATACTGGTGAGCTTAGGAACATCAAAAGGCTCAGAAGACCACCAAAAAAAAAATGGTGAATGTCAGAAGAATTCTTTCCCTGGTGAAGAAAACCCCCTTCACAACAGTTCGCCAGATAAAGAGCACCCTCCAGGAGGTAGGTGTATCTGTCTCAGAGTCATCAGTCAAGAGAAGACTTTACCAGAGTAAATACAAAGGGTTTTTGGTAAGTCTCAAAAATAAGACCATATTAGATTTTGCCAAAAACATAAACTTTCTATGGACAGATGAGACAAAGATCAACTTGGACCAAAATTATGGGAAGGGAAGAGAGGCATAGCATGATCTGAAGCATACCAGCTCATCTTAGGGTGTGAGCATGTATGGCTGCCAATGGAACTGGTTCCCTTTGTATTTATTGATGATGTGACTGCTGACAAAAGGATGAATTCTGAAGTGTATCAGGCTATATTAGCTGCTCAGATCCAGCCAAATGCTTCAAAACATTTTGGACGCTGCTTCACTTTGCAGATGGCCTGAAGCATACTTCACAAGCAGCCCAAGACTTTTTTAAGGAAAGGAGTGGAATGTTCTGCAATGCCCAAGTTTATCACCTGAAATGAATCCAGTTTTGAATCCAGCAGTTTTGAATCCAGCACCGTTCACACAATTGGGATGTGCCCTCAAATTAAAGCTGAAAGTCTACAGTTCAAGCTCCTATTCATTGTTCCCTCTCAAATTCATTTGTTTTTGCTATACGCTATGCTTTTGCTAAGACTTTTGGGTTTCAGATCAAAAGATGACTATGAGACGATAGATGATATCTTGGTGTGTTAAACAACTTAGAATATAGCACCTTTTGTTTGAACCCACCCATTTTTCATGTGATCAAATATATTGGAACATGTGACTGACAGGTCTTTCTTGTTGCCCAGGTGTGCTTTGTTAGATTGATAGTTTAAATAATTAATAGCGCTGCATGTCTCCTCTTGGTTTGAGCCCTGAGTTTTGCCTGTGAAGACTACATTTGTTGTCAAAATTGATAAACCAACATGAAGACCATAGAACTGCCTTTGGAGAAAAAAGGCAGCCATTTTGAAGCTGAGAAAGGAGGGAAAACTCATCAGAGCAATTGCACGAGCATTGGGCATAGCCAGTACACCAATTTGGAATGTCCTAAATTTGAAGTTGCTGACATCTAGATGTAAATATCAGGAAAATAAAGTTTAAATTCTGATCTATCGTCTCATATTCATCTATTGATCAATGAATACATGGCTTGCCAAAGTTGGAGTGGAAGAACTTGGAGTGGCCTGCACAGAGCACTGACTTCAACTCCACTGAAAGTCTTTGGGATGAATTGGAATGCCGACTGCGCCCCAGAGGTCCTCACACAACATCAGTGCCTGACCTCACTGATGCTCTTGTGGCTGAATGAGCAAATCCCTTTCCTAGCGATGGGTAATTAAAGTTACACCAGCACTTGAAAAAGCTTTTGTCTTTAGGTTATAGGTCCTTGCAGGGCATTTGAATTTTTTGCATCATTGCACTGTCTTCTGTCTGCACGAGTTGTCTCTAATGTGCAAGCACATCTGCTTAATGAGAGAATGTAAAAAGTAAATGATGGTTGGACAAGGCCTTGGTATCGTCTCTAAAGGCCTGTGCACTAAAACTAGTTGAGATGCTGGCCAGCTGCTGAAGCTGCTACATTGTGGGTGCTAATAGCAGTTAGTTTGATTAGAATAGCTGATAACATATCTACTGTCATTGGACACTGCACATATAATGACAGTGTGTTTATGCAAATGGGTGGTTTCTGGAGTTATTTATAGGAACACTGTTGAGCAAAATAGCACAATGCAGAACGTTCGGTATACAAACAACCTTGGTACACAAAACTCCCTAGCAAGCTGACATTAAACGGCTCACTAGCTTATTTGAGACTGCCTTCTGTTCATGCGTGAGTTATTCCTGGGAGAGGATAAGACAACTGTTTAGAGTAGGCTGAAGTGTACTGGGGGATCTAGGAAGATGATATAGAAGATTGTATGCCTATTAAAAAAAATCCTGCCATCTGGCATCTAAGTAGACCTTGAAAAAGATGTTCATGGAAACACTTACACACAACCTCAGAGAAATGAATTAACTGTCTAATCTGGACTCATATTAACATTTGTAATAATCTAATGTTATACAGTTATATGTTAATGTATAATATATGTTGTAAAGTTTTCAGATGTAGTATTGCACTTATTATTAATAATCCATACTTCATTGGTATTTGTTTAGACCTGTTTAGACAGGCATGTGAGTCAAATGGCCTGATGGATCAGAAACACCTCAGCCTGCTGCTGCATGAAGCTGTCCAGATCCCTCGGCAGCTTGGTGAGGTGGCAGCCTTCGGGGGAAGTAATGTGGAGCCCAGTGTCCGTAGCTGCTTCCGCGTGGTGAGTCTCAAGCATCTGCTTAAAAAGATGATACGTTACGCTCTGCCAGAAGTAGAATTAGAGAATCTCCTTTACTCTATATCATTTACCTCTTTTAAGCTCTTTTTCCTGACTCCTAGATTGTGATTCGGCTGGTTGGCAGTTGCCATGTGGTGCAACACCACTATCTGTATTTGTATAGTGCTCCAAATGTCCATATCTATATTTGGATTTAGACACAGAATGTATTTATTTGTTTTTGATAAAATGTTAACCCTAGCACTATGACCCCAAAAACACTGGGGGAAAAAAAGCTCTGAGGTAGAAACAACTTAAAAAAAAAAAAAAAGAAAGAAAAAAATTCAAAAAAAGGTGGAAACATCAGCACTGTCAGCATTCTTGACCCTCGGCTACACTTGAACTATTATGTGAGTTTATAATTGATCTCAACTAGAGATTTTTTTTTACTTGCTTGTGATGTTTTTTAGCAAATTTATTTGAGTGTATTTCCTAAATCTAAATCTAAAAAAATTGCCCAATTTAAACCACCATGACCCTGACCAGGCAGTTACGAATGAAGGAATGCTGTAAATGCATTGCACATCACCATATGTTTCTCTTCTGTGAGCTTCATATAGGACTGCTCGCTAACTAGAACACCTTATCGGTTCATTCTGAATAACATATTCATATTCAGTTACATCCCTAGTTGACACATAATGTGGTAGAAACCTAGCTGTAGAAGAGTAAGAGAGTACTGGACATTTCTAGGAGAGACAGATAGAGGTCTAAAAAAAAGAGAAAGAAAATAAAGGAGCAGAAAAATCAAACTGTGAGGGAAAGTTTTGAAAATACAAAAACTCCTTAATCTCCTTAATCTCCACTTTGCTTAAAGGGTTTCTGTGAAAAGATTTTGAATAAAGTCTCCCTTTTGAGTTACTTTTAATCATTATTTTCCCTCTCTTCTCTTGCTTTTGACATTGCTAACAGTTTGGCAGTCAATGCTTTCCCAGAGGCCAGATAAATATAATAAAAGGTAGAAATTGTGTTATATGATGGATAAACCAAAGCTTGAGCTTTGGTGAGTTTGCCAACGCAGAAAAAAAATTAACTTTTTAGACAAATGCTTGGTTATTCAGTGCGCCAGAGCTAGATAAGTAAGTGTCCCTCCGTGCTTATTCTTTTACTTACAAGCCAGATTTGCAAATGTGTCCATCATCTAGACTTTGCCAGTCCCATAAGGTGAATGCAGCACGACAGAAAATCCTCCAGACTGATATGAGTCATATAACGCCTGCAGTTGTCTTGTTCAGTGTTCAGGCACCTTAGATTTAATAAAGTATGTATTACAACATCGGGTGTATTACAGCTACTTTATGTGGAAACTAAACTACCACATAAATAATATAAACATACATAGCTGTTTAAGTGCAATAAAAACAACATAATTGTGTACTGAGGAATCAAATATTACATGGTAACATACTATATTTTGTATTCATTATAACTATTGCAATACAATCAATAATTAATGAATAGTCAAACCTGAATATGACTATGCATTGGCAGTTTGGCATATTTTGCCTTAATTCTCTTTACTGTACCAGAAGAGCTGAAAGGACCTGGTTTTGCTCCATGACTTTTGAATTAAAATCTTGGGTGTTGGTCTCTTGTTTAATTTTCGTCATGTGACTCCGCGTGTTGTGCTAGGGATTGTAGTCTGTGGTGGACTTCTGGGAAGTGGAGTTTCTTGCTGATTACGGTGCTGACACGACAATTTTCAGTCTCACGTAGTCTCAGCCATATGTATGAACATCAGAAGAATTTCTAAAAGTGACAGCTAGCTAGATGTATAAAAAAACAACTTTCATGAATGAATGCAAATAATCAAACAAAACTGTATACCTACAATTTATGTACAGTACTTACAAATTACAACATAACATAACAAAATACTCTATACAAGTGTGTAAAACTGTTTTAGGTTAGGCTACTCAACTCCAAGAGATTCCGACCGGCACTGATATGTTTGACATGTTAGTCAAGGTCATTACTGTTTCAGTGATTAGCAGTTGATTACTCTATCATTTGGAGAAGCCGTGAGTTTGGGCTAGACTCGAAATGATGTGACAAAAGTGAGTGTTAATCTTTGCTCCCATTAAAACACACACAAAATAAATAAACCTGCCGTGGAAGCCCATAGAAGCACCACTTCTCTGAGTTTCTATCAGCACTGTGTTGAGGAGGTTTTCATGCAGGCCACGCTGTACACTGAACCATTAATTGAATGAACAGTGCAATATTGCAATGATATATTTGATATTTCGTTTGCTATAATATTGAATTTCACCAAGATTGATGAGACACTTTGGTAAACACTTCATGGCTGCATTTTAATGAATTTCGGGGAAGTTCGGCTTCCTGTGTAGTCATACAGCAGTCGCCTGTGGTGCCACAGCATGTTCCTATGAAGGTGAAGGGTAACAAATTTAGCCTAGCTAGCTAATATTAAGCTTAGGTATTCACTGTACTATCAAAGGACTGTTTCACCACTATTAATTTTGCTCATCTAGCTAGTCATCTCTTCCCAGCCAAGATTTTTCTTAAAATAAATTTATAAAAATTTAAATTTTCTTGACAAAACAAAAAAAAAATTGTGGGACTCTTGCATACACAAATCAGTCCTAAATAAATACTAATTTAACACCTATCATTACCATCATTCTCTAAACTACACAGGTAATGTGTGTGTGTGTGTGTGTGTGTGTGTGTGTGTGTGTGCGCGTGCCCCTGCTGCAGCCTGCGAATGGGGCTATATTTCCAGAACAGCCACAGTAAATTTTTGGAATGCCCCCACGTTTAGCTATACAGATGAACTAATCATGGATTTGCTGCAGGGGCCAAAGGAATGGGTCCTTAAACCTATCATTTTTTAGTCATGTTGCCAAACCTTAATTAAATCCTTCCCCATTCAAGAGCGTGACTCTGATATCAGGCACATTTAATTAAAATCTATTCATTTCCACATTTGTTCAATTTCAGTATTTTACGAGCTGATGAAATACTAATGCAGTGCCAGTCTACTTTGCAAACTGGCAGTTTATCACCCACTCTGTTAATAACGTCTGATTGTTAAAGCAGCACAGCTGAGCTTGCCTTGGGAGCAGCAGGGAAGTGTGTGTGTGTGTGTGTGTGTGTGTGTGTGTGTGTGTGTGTGTGTGTGTGTGTTTTGAGGAGGGGGTGGAGAGAAGGGTGTAGATGGAAAGGCTGTTACTGGGTTTGAGTGAGGTTCTATTCTGGATCATTGGAAGAGGATAGGCTAGAGCATGCAGATTGCGAAGATTTGTCACAAACACTGATAACACGCGCACACACACACACACACACACACACACAGTATCAGTGCCATACTATAGTGCTAAATATGGGCTGTGGAAGAGACTTTAACTATGGTTCTTTGCTAGTCTTCAAAGGTAGCTCTGGGAAAAATAAAACTTTTAATGCATCTTTGATGCACAGTTAATGGGAATTTAACACAGTACGGGTTTTTTAAAACATCTTACGACTCGTTCCATTATTGGATTTATTTCCTGTCGTCTGTCATACTGTGACACAACATCTGCCAGGTCGAACTGTTACTATAATTCAAACTATAAACTTCATTTTAGTATTTACTTTGTTATTTGTACTTTTGGGTGGCAAATTGTTTTGACTGTCGGATATGTAGCCTAACACCTTTGAGCAAATTCCTTCTCAGTATATATGAAGGGCAGTGAATATTTTTTTTCATTATGTGTGTTATAGCTTTAAGATATTGTCAAAGTGTTGTTTTGCCTAGACGTTTAGATGCAATATTGCACTTATTATTGATCGACTAATATGAATGTATGTATGTGATATCTTCTCGCTGTTCTCCTACAAGGCCCCAGGTAAGCCATCTATTGAAGTAACTCACTTCCTGGAGTGGGTGAGTCTGGAGCCTCAATCCATGGTGTGGCTTCCTGTACTGCACCGCGTGACCATGGCTGAATCTACCAAGCACCAAGCCAGGTGCTACATCTGTAAACAATGCCCCATTAAGGGTTTCAGGTGGGCTTGCTTCTACATATTAATGCATTTTTTTCATTGATGTATGTAGTCCTCAATAAATATTGTACACCCTTTACATTTTCATGTCTTGGGGACCGTATCCATATCGCCACACCATTAGATTTTTATTTTTTCTTACTTGCTAAAGGGTATGCATTGGCTTCAGTACTAAGATTACGTAAACTTTAAGTTATGCACTACTTCAGTGTATGTCAGTGTTAGTTGAAAGTGGATGCACTGACTCTAAGTTACACTACTTGGTGTATATCAGCATCAGATAATAGCATATGTTAGTTAGTGTATCTTATACCTGAATTGCAGAGGGTTCTTACCATTTCTTATCATTTATCTGGACCTCCTCTTCTGTTTTTCTCTTCAGTGAATAATTATTGGTTCCAATCATGGCCAGTCTGTAACATGCACATTATGTTTTTTTTTTTGTTCGAGTTTCAACCTGGTCCTTTCACAGTGATTCAGAGCAATGCATAAAATATAACCAGTGAGACAGCATGTCAACACTGAGCGCTTTGAGCCATTGGGGCTTGTTTCTGTGCTTGCATCATCCCACTGCCACGTGCACACACACACACACACACACACACACACACACACACACACACACACATAGGAGAAAACAGATGAAGGGCTTCATGTGGTCTTCATAGGACTTTACTACATGATTTACAACTAAAGGGCATGATACAAGGATCAGAGATAATGAGACTTCAATTCTATGGTTAATGAAAACACACTTGGATCTAATGTCTTCCCTCTGCCCTGTTGCTGCTGCAGATACCGGAGTCTGAAACAGTTCAATGTGGATATCTGCCAGACATGTTTCCTGACCGGGCGCACAACCAAAGGCAAAAAGCTCCACTACCCCATTATGGAGTACTATACCCTGGTATACATTCATTTTGAGCACACACACACACACACACACACTGCTTTCTCAATTCCATTTGCTTAATGGTTTTCTTCCCAAGGACATATATCACTATGATACTCTGTGTGTGGCCACTCGGGTCTTTGTCATAAACTGGCTGTAGCTGCCGCTTAGTTGGTGATGGAATGAGCTTGAAGGCAGATGACTGATTTGTAAAAAAAGATGGAGCGGCCTTTGAGAAGACCGATGTCTCTAAATGTTCCTGAAGATGTCCTTCCCCCTTCCTTCTCTTTATTAATCCACTTCCACGTTCTCATTTCTCTACATTTACTTCGTCCTCTCTGTCTCTCGCTTTCTATCGTTATTCCCTTTCCATACTCACTGTTGTAGACCACCTCAGGAGAGAAGATGCGGGATTTTGCGAAGACTCTAAAGAACAAGTTCCGATCAAAGCAGTACTTCAGCAAGCACCCACAGAGAGGCTACCTGCCCGTGCAAACAGTCCTGGAAGCAGAGAGTAGCGAGACGTGAGTACGCAAATCAAGGGTGCAAGGCCATTTAAAAAATACAGTGGGGCTGCGGGTTAGGGAGTAGCTGATGATTTGCCACTACTGGTGAAGGTGTGAGGTGTGTTGGTTTGGCTTGAACACGCACCCAGAGAAGCACTGACATTTAATTTGCTCCCTTCCTAACATAGTGTTGTGTGTATGATTTGGCAGGCCGTGTTCCTCTCCCAGGCTACCACATGCAGACACACACAGCAGGATCGAGCACTTCGCCAGCAGGTATGTGGTTTGTCATATGTTTATGGGATTTTTCCAGTGATCTATTTAATACTGAGCATAAATGCCGTACAATCCATACCTAAACCTAACCCTAACCATTTTTTTTAGCTTTTCCTGTAAAAAAAAAAAGATTCCCCTCTTGGGGAGCAGGGACACATTTCTACACTGTTACATTTTTCTTGTTTTTATTTGATAAACACAATACAACGATACAGAGCAGCATATAAAATATACACACTGAGACAGGGTGCTGAGTCTGAGGCTGCAGAGGGGTTTCAGGCACAAAGTGAAATGCATCATAACTTTGGGTTTCTCTCCATTCTGTACACACAAACACACACACACACACACACACACACACACAGATCAGCCCTAGTGTATAAACTGTCAGCCATCACACACATGAAATATTTTAATGTTTTTCCTCTGACTCTAACTCTGTATGCTTCTCTCTCTCTCTCTCTCTCTCGCTCTCCTTCTCTCTTTCTCTGTGTCTATTTCTCCCTCCTGTCAACACACCTTATTCCTCCATTTCCATTTCAGTTTTCCCCCAACCCATCAACATTCTTTTCACTCCCTTTCTTCTCCTTCTCATCCTCACACTTTACCTCTTTTTCTCTTACCCTCTGTTTGACCTTTCCTCTGTGGGTGTGGGAATTGCCCATGATTTAATGTACTTTTGTTTTCTTTGTTTGACTCTTATTCTAAACATTTCACTGGCTGTGAAAAACTTTCTGCTGACTGTGTGAAATGTTTGTCAGGTGTGCCAGCAGGCCTGGTATTATTAAACTGAAATGTAAAAAAACAATGCTGATGGTTATTTTATGAAGAAGTTTATTTAAGAATTGTTTCCATGCTACTTGCAACTTACTGGATAGAGAAAGTAGTGGGCTATGACCAAAACTTCAGTATCTTTGTGTAGCTAAAAACTCCTCTTATTAAGTCAACTGAAAAGTTTCCCCAAAGCAGACTAATACCATTCTTTTCTCAGTCAGAGCGAATGACAGAGTGAAATCGTATACTGCTACTGAGATCTTCCACTGAAGTAATCAGCTTCTCTTATCATTCTTGCTGATATAAAATCTGAGGGGTTGCAAACCATGGGTCTGTGGCCATCAAGAGCATCCAGAATGAAGAATACTATAGATGTTGATAGAAAATATAAAAGATATTTATAATTGCACTATCCGTTAGCACCCAGATGAGGATGGGTTCCCTTTTGAGTCTGGTTCCTCTAAAGGTTTCTTCCTCATTTCTTCTCAGGGAGTTTTTCCTTGCCACTCTGGCTCATTAGAGATAAATTAAATAATTTTAAAATTTATATCCTGAATATATATATATATTTCTGTAAAGCTGCTTTGTGACAGTGTCCGTTGTTAAACGCGCTATACAAATGAAATGGAATTGAATTGAATATTTGTAGTCCTATATAATGAATGTCACTTCAGAAGAACATATTCAGGCATCCTTCACCTGCGGTTCGTGTGCCCAAGACACTTGGTACTTGGAGGTTTTGTGTGGACTATCAGTGGCTATATGGTATGACTTTATTTAGTGCTTACACTATGAAGATGTTACATGAAATCCAGGAAACACCCCTGACAGTTGGGCTTCTGGAAGGTAGACATGGAGCTAGTGGATCAGTGAGAATGTTAAAAGGAGCTGATTGCTTCAGGAGTCTTGTCGTCTTATGAGGAAGAGCATAATAGAGGCCAGGCTAGTGGTGGTGGTTCTCTCATTCTGCCTGGTGGAGAAAAGTATATACTGGTGACAAAATTCTCAACAAAACTAGAATTTAGAACAACTAAATGTATTACAGTTTTGACTCTGTGTCGTTTTCCCTGGGCTTGTTTCGCATTCTGATGCTAAATAGGCAGGCTAGGAGATTCAGTGTTCAGACAGTGGAGTAGGTTTACACCAAAAGGGAAACCGTACACAATTGGACACAATCTGAATATAGTAACTAAAGTCCAAGAATGACATGAAAAACAAACAAAAACAGAGAATGTGTATGAAAAACTCTATAGTAACCTTTCAGAGGCTTATGGAGAAGTTTCAGGAGAACTTACAGGAGTTGCATTGTCTACATTGATGATATAAATGTGTTCATCAGCAAGATCTTGGAAGGATGCTTTTTTTTTTTTTTTAAAAAAAAGTATTATTCATGCATAACCTGACGAAGTCTCACACTAATTCACTCTAATTCACATTTAGATCTCTTTGAGCTTCTTAGTTTCTGCTCCAAGATAAGATTCCCTTAGCCGTCCCTGAGAAGATTAAAGCAATATGAAAGTATCCCAGACCTTCAAACCTAAAAACTTCATAGCTTTTGCCAACTTGTAGGCTGTTACCATGTGTTCATCCAGTATTCAGCAGATTTTGTGGCCTCTTTGAGCCATGACACAGAGAAAGATGTCCCATGCAATTAGACACGGATGTGAATATATTTTAGAGTATATATATATATATAGATATAGATGTATGGGGGTGGGTGTTGTTTTTGCACACGATGCCCAGAGAAGGAGCATGTCATTGCATTTGTGTTAATATTATACAGTATATACGTACTGCTCTGTCTACGAAAAGGAGTGTCATAACTGTTGGATGGATTTTTGTTGGGTATGAAAGGGTGAAAATATGTTAGGGAAGAGAGGAATATTAAATCACCCATTGTTACTTCTGCCAGGCAAAACAGTCGAAAAGAAAGATTCATGGCATACCAAAGACTGCTCAAATAATTACATTTTCCTGAAGCTAACAAGATTTCCGTCTAGTGGAAAACGGTATTTATCCTCTTTTAACGCAACATGTTCCAAATAGTAACAGGTCAAATGTCTATAAATATAAAGCCACTAATGAGTTGACGTGAATGACTGAAGTCTGGAAGGCAGGGGTGCAAAGTACTTGAGTAATTGTGCTTCATTACTATACTTAAATATTATTTGGAGGTATTCATAATTTACTTGATTGTTATTGATACTCAATAATTGCTGTCTTACTTAATTACATTTCCAAGAAAAACCTCTTACTTTTTACTACTCATTTTTATTTAGACCTTCAGAGCACTCGTTGAATCAACAAATCTCTTCCTCTCTCACCCTGCCAATGATAATATGACTTCTGCACATTATATGAACTTTTTTTCATTTGCGTTTTATTCACATTTCAATATAATGCATCCAGTTAAATCCTTCAGTGTAGAAAGAACTCAGGAATAGTGCAAATTCATCAACTTAAATCTCGTTAATTAAACACACGGGAGCGGCCAGAAATTGAATAGTATGTGGGCCTGGGTGAAACAGGGTGGGCACGGGTTTGAAAAGGAAACTCAAATACCAGAAGTTGCTCAAAAGAATGACTGCAGAAAGTGGTCAATGAGTTGAAAGGCTGTCACGCAAGAGGTTTGTTCATTTGCCAGTTGATCAAAAAATGCCAATTGTTTACTGTAGCACACACACACACACACACACACACACACACACACACACACACAGAAAGATGTTGCCACAACTACAGCAGGTAAAAAACACACATTTCAGGAACTTTTGCAATCTATAGGCTTAACATAAGCACAACAAATGGGCCGACACAGACAGCACAGAGTAGTTCTTTAGATATTAGAATAGATTTTTACTGTCACTGTTTTGAACAGTGAAAGACTGTTTAGCAGCTCACAAGCTTCTGGCATAATAGACAAATATAAATAGATACAAATAAAAAAGTACAATAGACAAGAGAGGTATTCCAAAAGGTAATATATATAATGGTTAGTGCAAGATATTGTAGTGTACACTGGAGCAAATGAAACAAAAAACAGTGCAGAATACAGTATACATAGTGTTGTTGTATACTGTAGGAATGTATATCAGGATATATGATCATATACATAAGTGTAACAGTATATGATTTGTGTAAACATATGAGAGGTGTTTACAGATTAGTGCAAAAATGCAGTGTGGTGCGTGCGTGTGTATTATTGCACTTGTGTACCTGAGACATTGAGGTTTATTGTTCGATAATGCTTGGGTGCAGAAGTAGGGAAGGACGAGGATTTATGCATTTGACTGCCTGTGGGAAGAACCGTTCTTCAATCTGTTAGTCCTCGTTTTGATTGTTCTGTATCTCTTCCCAGAGGGCAGAGGGGAAAACAGGTGATGTCCAGGGTGAGTGGCGTCCATTATGCTACAACTGGCTTTCTTTCTGAGACGGCCAGTGTAGACGTCTTTGAGGGGAGGTAGTGTTGTGCCAATGATGCGCCCTGCCACCCTCACCACCCGCTGCAGCTCTTTTTTATTCTCTTCTGTGCAGCTGCTCAACTGCACTGTGATACAGTAGGTCAGAAGGCTTTCTATTGTTGACCGATAGAAATCGGTCAGCAGGTGATGAGGGAGGTGCGCCTGTTTCAGGTTCCTGAGGAAGTGCAGTCTTTGCTGTGCCTTCCCCACCTGATGGGAGATGTGTGCGGACCAGGTGAGGTCGGCTGAGATATGCACACCAAGGAACTTAAAGCTCTCTACCCTCTCGACCTCCTTACCCTGTATGCAGAGGGCAGAGTGCTCAGTCCGCCTTGATCTTCTGAAGTCCTATGAACTATAAGTTCCTTGGTTTTGGAGATGTTTAAGTCCAGATTATTGAGGGAACACCATTTTGTCAGATGCTGAACCTCCTCCTTGTAGGCTGTTTCATTATTATCTGTAATCAGTCCCACTGTGGTGGTGTCATCAGCAAATTAACTAAATCCAGCAGCCAAACACATCACCCCTAACAGAAAATCCTAAAATGCAAAACAACTGGCTGCAAAAAAAAATAGGCTGGTAAATTTAGAGCTGTTTATACTGCTGTGTTTTACAAGGTGATTTTAACATTAAAGCTAACTAGAATTTCATTTCAGTGAAACTCCAGCTACAGTTATCCAAAATGCTACAGCCACACAGCTAGCGTATGTGAAATTAATTCACACATTTTGAGCACCTTTCTCAATCAATAAAGATGCAGCATAAAGAAGAAAAGAAGGGTGGCCCTACCTTTGAACAAAATGTTAGCATTAGCTAACATAAGCTACTACAGGAACTGAGAAAATATACAGACTCACTCCATGAAGTGTCGTAGTTGCATTAGCATAGGTTAGTTGTGCTGTTAACGCTTGCAGGCCTGTCAAGCAAGCGTAATATTTTTGTATTCAAACGGAAGGTTTCCTACAGGCTATGGTGTTAAATTGCAAGGGAATATCTAACCAATAATATTAGGACAAAATATTGTCTCCGAAGAAATGGACAAATCGCAGGAACTGTTGTAGCTAAGCTACTTTTAAATCTATTAGGACAGCCATTATAACAGTCTGTCATTGGTTTGTGATGAAATTTAAAATCATTTTTAATAATAATAATAAAATAAATAATTTTATTCAAGTGAGGATTTTAACGGAAGACCTAGCCAGAATTGCCCACTGTCTTTTTCAGATTTAAATCATTTTATTCACACAAAAAAACTACTCCAGCAAAAGCCTTACGTGTACAGTGTACAGTAACGTGTACAGTACACAGCCATAATTTTGTTGTGTATTTATTACACAAATAAATGACTTTACTTTAACATTGCACCATGCATTCCTCTATGCTCTTCAACTCTTGGATGAGTCTGATCTCCACTCTGACAGTGCTCTATAGTGTTAACAGAAACTGAAATACATTTCATGCTATTATCTCTTCTGACTACAGTGTACAGGTGGCAAGGGGAAAAGGCACGGCATGGTGTCCATTTCAGAGAAGGTACACTCTTTACTGAACCAGCCTGCTACATGTTCACACATCACGCGCAGATAAGTTTACACCAGTCGCTAAGCAATGGTCACTCACTGTGACTCATTAAATTGGCATTTTTTTGTGAATAATGTTAACAAGTACATGGTGTGCTTTTTTGGGTAGGCCAGGCCTCCAAGTGGGTGGGCCCAGGACTACCCAGCCCTCCCGTAGCTAAACCCATGGTTAAAAACATTAGCTTTTTAATACTTGAGTATATTTAAAAGTAGCAAATTTTTGACTTGAGTACATTTTTGGCTGGACTTAAGACTATGACACATTATGTGTATTTGTCTTTGACTGCCCTGGGCTTTGTAATCAGCAAAATGTTTCATTAGCGCCAGTTGTATTAACCAGTTTTGCATGTGCATGGGCAGCCCATTGAAGGTTAGGCTATAATGACCAGGAAGTACAACGCTAGCTTGATGGAGTAAGAGAGTCAGACTCCTTGTAGTAGGAGAAACTGATTGAACTGGAATCAGGATGTGTTAGTGCTTGAGGAGAAAAAGCCTTGTAGCCTCACAGGCACTTTCTGGATCCTGATGCTATACTGTACGCAGTGCGAATGTATGTTTTCAGGGAGTGGGGCTGTGGAGAGAGGCAATTGACATTATTACAAAGCAGCTTTACAGAAATCTGACATCCATGACATATAACAAGATTGTAGGGCTGGACTCCTGTGGCTTGCATTGATTACGACTGCTTACCGTTTTTTTTGTAGCATGTGACATAGTGTACTATTAGCTGTTTAACTGTGTGTGAGTCTCACCACTTTGTTTACTACCCCAATTTTTACATGAATGAAAATGCAGATTTTTTTTTCTGAAGGAGGAATATTTATTTTCTTATTTTATGCATATTTTCCACTAATTTCAGCATGATCTGACTGCTGGCTAAATGGAGAAGACAAGCTTTTTATTACCCTGATCAGGAGTGAAGGATCCTTTTCCATTTTACAGCTGAATATAAAACTCCTTTATCTGAATGTTTAATCTCAAGGCTTCTTGTTCACATAAAGTGCGACAGAGAATGTGCTGTAAATGAGGTATTACATTACTTTATTTATTCTCTTAATAGTTGTCAAAGTTTCCCTTATGCTTTAATATGAAAGAAAAGTCATGACTGCAGCGCAGCTTTTTTGAACCTTGGCATGGGGGAAAGGGTCATTCCGCTGCAGAACGACAGAAGTTATTTTAAACACTGGAATAGGAAAACAGCTGGCTGTATGTATTAAATGGTTGCAGTGTAGGAGGCACTGCTGAGACTGGGGAATGACACGCGATGTTTGAAGCCTACGCGAAAGGCGAGGATTTGGTGTAGTGTCATAGATAAGAAATGGTCTGTGTGGAGAGGAACCTTGTCATCATCAAAACTGATAAAAAGAAAGAGGGGGAGCACACTTCTGATTGATATGAGAGATAATGTAGGTTTAGCATATTCAATCAGTGAGGAGTCTTCATAAAGGGAAAACATTTTATTATAGTTGGATCAGCTTGGATGTCACACAAGTGCTGATGTGCTCCGTAGTCCATTTAGACTTCCTACTTACTCACGTACTTATAATGTCTGACTGGTAGATTAGTAGGCCATTTATCAATGCACACACATATACACAAAGCCTCTCATGTCTCCAGGTATATATATTCCTACATTCAGTTCCAGTACATCACTGATTCAACTACGATCTTCTCTAAATACAGGTCAGTCAAGAGCTGTTTCACCGAGCCCATAGATGCTGTAGTTGATTGAATCAGGAGCTGTCAGAACTGTGTCAAAGATTGACCAAGAGAGTAAGCACCTCTGTTAGAAACTGGCTTAGAACGGCAGCATGGATGATATAATCCTGACTTTGTGACAGGCCTTAGAAGCAAGGGTTAGAGCCCTCTGTATATCTGAAGATAGGTTTAAAGAAGGCTCCGAAAGATCTTTCCCAAGCTACAGGCATGGCTTTTTATTCTTTTCTCTTCAGGGGTTCCCACTGCTGCTAATTCACACTGTCTTAGAAGCTATGAAGCCTCCTAAGGGTGACTTCAGGCAGGCAAAGTACAAAGAGTTCCTAAAGCCATCTGCTAATGTCCATTATGTGTTCTTTGTAATGCTGAATCAGAGTATCTGTTCTCATTAGAGACTTCTTTTGATTTCTTGCCAATGAGTCACATGATTCTGAGTCATGCACATGACAGGTTGTCAGGTCTACTTATGGAAAGCCACCATCTTGCCAGATCCAATTAATCAGGACCTGAGTATTTAGACATATGTATATGTAACACTGTTCATTTTTGTCTTTTGACTAAAAATAGTTTATAGTTATAGATATATTTTAGTCATTTGCCTGTTGTTGGTTTTAGTCTAGATTTAAACTAAACCTGAATAGTTTTAATCAGCAAAAACAAATAATTTCAGTCTTTCCCACATCAGATTTCCCTAATATATTCTTTTTCAGTTTCTAAAACACAGATTCAATCATTTCATTCTGAAATGAAATGCCAGACTGCTTTACAAATACACACGCAGCAGCTCCTTCATAATGAACAGAATGCACTTAATAATGTTGCACTGATGAGCTTATTCGTTACCACGAAGTTGGAAGCAAACAATTGTGTAGGATGTCTTTGAATGCTGTAGCATTAAGATTTCCCTTCACTGGAGCTGACAAGGCCCCTGTGCACAAAGCGAGGTCCATGAAGACATTGTCTGACATCAGTGCCCAACCTCACTAATGCTCTTGTGCCTCAGTGATCAAATCCCCACAACCACATTCCAAAATCTAGTGGAGCGACTTCCCGGGAAATTCAAGTAAAAAGCTACTACATTTCATCATATATTCTGAGCAGAATTATTGTTTTGTTGTCATCTAGTTTTTCCGAGTGATTGTTCACCAAGCTCATATATATGTAATGGTGAGGTGTCCACATACTTCTGGCTATATAGTGTATTATGCTTGCGAGTAGTCATTGCTTTTAAATATCTACCCCTTTCTCTATAAAGATAGGGGGAGTAGATTATAATTTCCATATTCTAGATTTGCTAATAACTACTTTAAAAACATTAAACATACAGATTGTTTTCTTCTGTTTATTTAGTAAGGCTATTGTATATGGTTCATGTTTTGGGACTGACCAGTATGATCCCATAATTTCCATCGCTTTGTGTCTCTCTCTGTCATTCTCATTGCCTTTTTTCCCTTCCTCTCACTATCAGGCTGGCAGAAATGGAAAGCCAGAGCTGCTCCTTCTTCACTGACAGCCTCTCTCCGGATGAAAGTCTGTGAGTATGCTACCTGCCACCCCCACACACTGAAACCTTTCATTGCCTTTTATGAGTTTGTGTTTGTGTTTGTGTGTGTGTGTGTGTGTGTGTGTGTGCTTGTGTGTGTGTGTGTGTGTGTGAGCGTGCACACATGTATGCACCCTTTATGTTTGGAAGTGACTGGGCAGTCACAAAACTTTAGAAAGATAATGAAAATGACCCATGGCAATGTGCACAATCTGCTCTGCTCTATAAAATTCTTTGTGATTAAGGCATGGGCTTGTGGAAATAAATAGAGCCAACAGAATAAGGCCAAAGAAATGCACTGAAATATTATGTTTGGATGCTGCACGATGGCTGAAAGTGAGGTATGCATTATGTGCGAATACAGGCATTCCTCTCCAAAAGTATTGGAACGCAAGGCCAGTTCTTTTGTTGGGCTTGAGTTCGAAAGCTGAGTATGAGATCTCGATGGGATCAAAAATATTGGAAAATGTGACTGCCCAATCTATGCTATTTTGGTCTTAATAGCAGCTGTCTTTGGCTCTTCTGTATAACAGCCTGTGCTGTTTGTCTCATGTCTTAGTTTTCGGTCAGCATGTGTTTAAATGTGAGGTGATGGATTGCGGTAGAAGTGGAATTAGCAGCTCACTGAAGCACTATGAGCAACAACATTGCTAGAACTTATAGATGAAGGCCAATACAATATATCTGTCTAGATTTTTTTTTTTATTAGTATGATAGAAATGGAATTCGATGAGCACAAGTTTCTTTTTTTTTTTTAATCAGTAAATGTCTCACCAATACCAGGCCTCTAAACTTCTCTCACTAGTGTAGGATTGATGAGCATGAGGCTTGAATAATTGCAAAAATATGTCGTAATGATTTTTTTTAATTGCCACAACTGTAATTATCTGAGTGTGTGCTGTTCTTGGTGAGTCAATATTTTTGGTTGTCCTGCTTTTTTCTTCCACTTACGGTACAGGTTGTTGAGTTTGTATGTACATTTGTGTTGCAGTGATGCACTGATATTTAGCCTAAATTGCACACTTACAGTTATGTCTCTGTGAATATATGAATAATGTTTTCTGTTATTATTATTATTATTATTATTATTATTATTATTATTTGTAGTAGTAGGGGTAGTAGTAGTAGTAGTAGGGGTAGGGGTAGTAGTAGTAGTAGTAGTAGGGGTAGTAGTATTAGTAGTAGTAGGGGTAGTAGTAGTAGTAGGGGTAGTAGTAGTAGTAGTAGTAGTGGTAGTAGTATTAGTAGTAGTAGGGGTAGTAGTAGTAGTAGTAGTAGTAGTAGGGGTAGTAGTATTAGTAGTAGTAGGGGTAGTAGTAGTAGTAGGGGTTGTAGTAGTAGTAGTGGTAGTAGTAGTAGTAGTAGTAGTAGGGGTAGTAGTAGTAGTAGTAGTAGTAGGGATAGTAGTAGTAGGGGTAGGGGTAGTAGTAGTAGGGGT
>CM074922.1:12384496-12411953 GCA_037576815.1 Pangasius larnaudii | reverse complement strand
GGAGTGAATTTTGTCAATTTTGGTTTTAAAAAAGGTCATAAAATCGTTGCATTGTTCTTCTGTAGCTCCTGTGAGTGGAGCAATTGGAGGTTTAATGAGGTGATTTATGGTGGAGAACAACTGTTTGGAATTACCAGAACTATTGTGAATAATATTTGAATAGTACTGTGACCGTGCTTCTTTGATGGACTTCAAAGGCAAAAGTCAAAGCGCCCCAGTGTTCCATTGTGCCTGTTGAATAAATAGCACTCAGATTTCATTCTTACGGTTGTCATCATGGAACGTAAAACTGGAAGCGTCAGTTGCTTGGACATAAAGCACAAAAGGCAACCTCAAGATCTAACCAACAACCGATTGCCTAGTTTTGTGCTGTAATATTCATCCACGTGCACGACCTATTGACACAAGAATTACAAGAAGTTATTGGTGGCTGCAACTGACTTTTTGTCCATAGAACAATCACAGTACAATATGTAAGGAATAAAACATGATGGGGCATGCTGCTGCCGGAAAGTAATCCACAACACCAGAGAGCTCCTTCCAGAAATGTTAAATAATGTTCAATGTCTAATTACAGAAAGCTTCACCACCACTTTTCTTTGTTAAAGAACAACAGATTTTCTTAATCAGTTTATTACTAGGCTTAGATTATATTGAGCATCTGCTGTACAATTCCCTGCGAGTTGCTACTTTAGAAACAATAATAATATCGAGCGCATTAATACAAACCTATTAACCGGTCCTGCTGTTGTACAAAATTAATCTTCAGATTTGAGATTTCAACAGTGCTGTGGTAAATAAATACATCTTGGTAAGAATAATGAGCAAACAATGATCAATTTAGAATACCCATTCAAACACTTATTCAAACAAAATGATCAAACGATAAAGTGTGTTTATCGAAATACAAATAGGTATTAAACGGTTTAAAGAGGTTGTTGGGTATGTATGAGCTGTATTAACCTTCATAGTTTTTAAATCTCTTTCTTTCTTCCATACTTCCCAGATTCCACACTGCTCGACTAAACCTGGATTGGGTCCAGAATATGCAAGGAGGAAAAACATCAAATTGGTTCAGCAGATTCGGGGGACACTTTTTTTCTGCTCTCCAACTGCAGCTCAGCAGAGAGAGCTGGACCATTTCTGAGTGATTCACTAATGTCTCGTGGTGCCAAAGGCCAACGCTTGATCGGTACACTGTGTTAACCAGCTACCTGTAGTAGCAGCAGGTGTGTGTGGCTTCTCTAGTACAGCACAATGACCTCACCACCAACCAGGCACAGAGAAAAGCGAACTTACCTTCCTGTGCCAACTACTTGGTGTTTCCTTTTTTTTTTTGAATTGGTTACTATTTTTTCTGTTTATTTTTTCTTGTTCATGCAACACTGAAATTGACTCACACATATGCAAGCTGTCCAGGTGTTGTATGGCCTCTGCTCTCTGGAGCAAGTGAGAGCTATGGATTTTTTTTTTCTTTCATATGTAGGGTTGGTACATCATCAGCAGAATATAGAATAGTATCTGGAAGCACAGCACTTGTGTTCTGGCAAATCCATCTTAGTCCTCCTTTCTCTCTCTCTGTTTCTCTCTCTCTCTCTCATTCTCACTCTTACCTCTTCCTCTTTCTCATGTGGGTTTTACCTCTGTTATTATTTTCAGCAGTCTCTGTCCCTCCCCTCCCCTCAGACCCCCCCCCCCCCCCCATCTCTCTCTCTCTCTCTCTCTCGCTCTCTCGCTCTCTCTCTCACACACACACACACACACACACACACACACACGCACGCACACATATCATTGAGGGTATAAACAGTCAATCAGGGAGGGCAATTTGTACCACTGCAGTGAAAAATGACAGCTCTCTGCTGTGCCCTGCAGATGGAGGGTGGCCTAGAACAGTGGTTCCCAACCTGGGGTGGGGCAAAGAGCAAAGATCACACGGGGTGCTGGAGCCTCTTTCAAAAAATAGGAAGAAGGGGTGCACTTTTGCACGGTGTTGTCAAAATGTCAACATTGTGCGAAAGGTGAAAGAGGAAGGTGAAGCTCTACATCGTGAGGCACTGGCCACTAAAAACCTGTCTGAAGATATTAGTGACATGCTTTTTCTTGTAGTCAAGACCATATACTTCATGAAAAGTTGCTCGACCAACAAAAGACGCTTTGCCCTGCGGTGTGAAGATTAGAAGCATCAGAGCCTATTGTTCCACACAGAGATGCACAGGTTGTCACTTAGCCAAGTTCTTGTACTCTGCAAAAAATGACATCTTAACAAGTGGAACTACCTTGAATATAGGCAAATTTCACTAGTATTTCCAATTATAAGATTACAGTAAACTGAATATAACATTATAAAGCCTATTTCTAGCCATTTTTACTCATTTCAAGCTTGAACTAGTCTTGTTTGTTTGGTGGTTATTTTGCTCATTTTAAGCATTTATTTATATAAAGAAGCAAAATTATCTGCCAATAGAATAAGACAATTTAAAGCTTGAAATTAGTAAAAAAAATGGCTAGAAATAATCTTATATTTGGTTTATTGCAAACTGTTTAGTAGATAACTTTGACTATATTCAAAATGATTTCACTTGCTATGATGGCATTTTTTTGTGTGTGTTTCTTGGAACTGAAAGATAACAGTTCCTATTGTTATCCTATAATTATATCCTATAATGCGAGGCCAAAACAGTGAACTGGCAGAAAAGCCTCACAATAGGATTAAATGGCATCATGGTGTCCACTCATATATACAGTCGCAGGTTATTACAAACATGACTTGGCTTCAGTAGGAATTGACGTCCCATTTTGCTAAAGTTGAGGAGTACATTTCCAAGGAATGGAAAGCGGGTCATTTATCCTTTCGCTTGAGAATGTGGAATTCCTCGACGGTGTGGATGAGCTTGCTGGCCTTCAAGCAGATTCTACATTAAAGAAATACGTCCAGGACAATGGATACAAGAAATTTTAGATAGTCAGGGGACATGCTGTGGCACCCAGATTGCTCAAACATGCAACTTCATGCAAATTCACCACAACATACCTTTCTAGACCCATCTTCAAAGATTGGTCTAGAAAGATTGGTCTTCAAAGATTGGTCTTCAACTTTTTACAAAGAAACAAAAGCCTGCAACAGGCTCGATATGCACTAGGACTTCAGACTGGCTATCAACGAAATCACGCCTGATATTCCATCTCCGATCAGGGGCGTGCAGGCACAAGGGGGCCATTAAGTGCACATAATGAGACAGACTTACAGTTTTCCAACAGTTTTCCCCAGTGACCCAAGGGAGGTTTACCTGTGTTTTTGATGTTACTTGTAAGCCCCTATCAGTTTGTTGCACACCTGACTTGCATATTTTATATTATTAAGAATCTAAAAGAATATATGAATATATTCATGGATATATTAATCCTAATACATTTGTTTCTGTGGTTGTGGGTTTTTTGGGGGGTGGTGGATGGCACCATGTATAAAAAAAAAAAAAAAAAGGTTGGGAACCACTTGGCTAGAAGGTACCTCCTAATCCTGAAATTCCCACAGTCTGATTTTTATAAACGGAGCTAACATTAGATCATCGTTTTCAACTTCTCAGCACAATCAGAGGTGTAGAATTGGGGGAATGTTATGTTATAACATTTATACGTCTCTCCAGGCTGCACATCATCCAACAGTTCATACAGTATCCTTCAGATGCTTACTAACTATAAAGCTGTCTTGACTCTAGGGTATAATCTGTTAATTAAGACAGCTGTGAAAAATGATACTCCAGTTAAATGTGAATTAAAATTAAACACTACCCTCTAATTAATTCACAACGTAAACTCTTACAAGCTGTAAAATGATTTGAACGTGTATTTGACAAGAAGTTCACTTTTAGTTTTTTTTTTTTTTTTAAATATTGATATGGAAAAGCAAATTATGGTTTTGTGAGTGTACTGCACAGACCACCACTGCCATGGTTCTGAATATGGGGTTCATGTACGCCCAATGACGTGTGAAGCATAGCTAGGTTGTATAATGACTTCAGTCTGGCATAGAGCTCCGAATTCTTTTAGCTAACTGCAAATCAACATTGTAACAGTGTAACTGGGTTGGGCTCAACAAGTAAGAGGATCAGCCTTGTTGTTATGCTTAGCTTAAGAATTTAATAATTGGTAAATATTCCCCTCAGCAGTTTTGTGAATTGGTTTTAAGAAAAATCTCAGATAAAGACTTGTAGCACCACTTAAAATATCTCCTAATGTTTTTTTTTTTTTTTTTTTTTTTTTTTTTTTTACATTATGCATAAGGACATGGGTTGATCCCATTCCTTGTAAGTGGCTTTCTTGTTGAATGGCTAATTGTGGTGGTCAGAGTTCTATGAGAGGGAATGATGCTGAAAAGTTGCCATGGTGGAATACTATGATAAGAGAGACAGATAAAGAAAGAGATGGCAGTTGGAAGGAACAGATTGTCTGTGGCTTTTTTTCATAGCAGCCCTGTAGAGTTTACTGCTGAGAGACAGACAGAAGAACAGAGAGAGGACGATCTCTATGAAGTCATTATGTCATGTGACAAGACGCAGTGCCTATTTCTTGACCTTTCCTTGGACGAAAATTCCTCTGAAGCCTGGTTTTCAGAGAATGTATATAACGTTGAATCCCATTCCACATTGCACAAGCCCCTTCATAAACAGGAATGTTTGCATTTGACGTGGATGTACGTTACTATTCGTGTTGATGAGGTTGCTAGGGAACTGTCCTATAAGGCCTTGCACTGCTGGTTGCTCTCTGGTAAGGCAGATTGCCAGTCATAATAAAGGAGTTGTATATGGTTTGGAGGAAAGAGGGAGAGGACAACTGAGAGAGTTCTAGATTGCACACCTCCCTGCGCAAACCACTGTTCACTGCTTAGCTGGCATGGCTCTTATATTAAAAGCAACATCTGCTGCATCCATCTGGGATACCTGTTTATCACATTATGAACACTTAAAGATAAAAAAAAAAAAAAAAAGCATAACACTCAATTTCTTATGTGTTTATTCATATGTCATGTGGCATATGCAGGAAAAGCATATGTATGAACGTTTTAAATCCATAAATCATGTCATATCCTGAAGCATACTGGCACAGGGAACAGCATGCACTCACAGATGGAGAAATTGTCAGACTTGGCATAGTAGCAAATTCTTTACATCATAATCTTGCTATGCATTGTTGCATATACCGTAGATATTTGTTTTTGTCTAACATATTCACTATGATTTTTTGCTTAAGGTCATATTTCTTCAAAGTACACTCATTTAATTTGAATGGAATATGTAGTGTGAGGGAAGGTGTGGTTTCAGGTTGATGTGTAGTACTACATGCTATTGCTAAGGACTGCCCTTGCTATTTTTAGCTCCACTAATGAAAATGCTTTTTGTTGGGAAGAAGCAGACCTGCACGTCTGCAGAACAAGTTTTTGGTTTTGTTTTGCTTTGAAAATGCAGGACATTTGCTTTATCTGTGAACCTGTGGCATTAATTACATCAATCCAATGATGCCTCATGCAGATATGTTAACTTGATAACTCCAAACGTTCCACTGTCAGTTTTTCCCCTGGTCTATGTCTGTGTTTATCACTATTACTTTTTTAATTATTACATAATATATTCTCTATCCATTTTCCCTCACATTAATTTATACAGTACTGTTTGCGAAAAGCTTTTAAAAAGTGAATGGATTACTGGCTGCTTTCTACTCATTGTATACAGAGAAATAAATTTGTATTTCTTATACATCGTGCCTTTTGTGTCTTTTTACATGACTGAGCATACTATGTCTATGAATTATTTAGTGAATGAATTAATCTGTGTCGCACCTGTGCTTTTAACTCCTGGTATAGTTGCATGAGAGTCTTCCTTGAGCTGACTAATTGTATCCAGCCTTGTTGTTCTGTCTGTATTTTCTTTCACCACCTTTGCTGTGGCTGAATATCCCTCTTTATCTCCAGGCTCAACATTCCCCTCTTTAAGAGGCAGAGAGCTTGTGTGCTCTTTATTCAAGGTGTTTGTCTTTATATCCTGTACTTCTTCATTCCCTGCCTGGCTGAGTGAGTCCTCCTCTCCTTTACTAGATATGCCGATCTTAATTTCTTGTCCTTCATCATAGCTCTCTTTGATGGCTTTTCTCTTGTCAGACAATTTCAACTCCTTCTTGTTGCCTCTCTTGGCCTGGGCCTTCTGCTCCCACTTCTCGTGGCTTCTCGCCCAGTAGTTTTTGTTCTCGCTTACATGCTTGGCCCGGAGATTCTCACCTAGCTTCTTTAGTTCCTGTTTGACAATGGGTTTGAGCTTGGGGTCAAGGCGCTCTGCTCTGAAGAAATCCTGTCGGGCTTTGTCCTCATTGTACAGGGCTGAATAGGCGCAAGCACGCTGATAGATGGCTTTTAGGTTGTCTTTAGGAGGAACACAGAGAGTGAGACATAGAGGGCGTAAAAGAGGAAGGAAGAATGATTGAAGACAAGCCAAGCTTCATTCACCTTATATAAATAATTCGGGCAAAAATGTTCTACTCATTACATAGGGACCCTGGTAAAATATTCAATATAACAATGCTTTAAACTTCCTGGGATGGAAAGCAACTGAAGAATGAAACAAGGTAAGATGACAAAAAAGAAATGTATGTATGCCTCTTCCCCATTCTACACAAGGAGGGTGGTCTGTTGAGATACCTAACTCATGCTATCAGAGAACTTGTTATTGTCATAAAGTAAAGCATTTGTTTCGGTATCTCACTATGGGATATCATGACTCCCGAATTGCCAGCCAAGCTTATCTTAAGGACGGAATGCACCAGTGCGGGTTTAATCACATCAAACCTATACTACCTCATGAAGGTGTGCGGTGATGACCAACTTGCTGGGATGCCAGTATCCTTAATTGATCTTCCCCTAAACTAGGCCCAGAACATGGCCATTCCCTATGTGGAATGAGCACGCAAGCAAGGAGGCTGCAGTCCCTTCTGGGAATAAGCTGAGACTATGGCTTCCATGATGTGGGAGGCGTTGTTTCATGATCAGCCTACCCTAGTGAGGTGCCCATGACACAAACAGCTGGTCAGATTTCCTTATCCTGCTGCCCTGTCAACATAGATGCACATAACACACACTGGACAGAGAGCACTGCTCCTGCCCTTCAGAAACAAAGAGAGGAGGAGCAGTGCAAGCCGATAACATAATTCACTGGCACGTCAGTAGTGTGTTGATAACTTTGGGGATGAAAGGAGGATTAGGCTTCAGGAAAACCCGAGCCTTGCCCCATAGAAATTGCATACTTCAAGGGTTTACCGACAAAGCATGGGTTTCACTGACATGCTGTTCAGTGCCAGCAGCATTTTCAAATTTTTAAAGAGAGCACTAGCTGATCCAGAGGCTCGAATGGAAGTTCTGAAAATACCTCCTGTATCATAGCAAAGTCCCATGGGGTTATCAAAGGCTTAAATATGGAGCAGAGTCATGGAACCCCTTTCATGAGCTAGCAAATGAAGGGGTGTCAGCCTGCTATCATGATCCCAATGCTTATGTGGCAAACCAAAATGGCAGCCAGGTATACCTTAATGATAGAGAAGACTTTGCCTTTGTAGAGCAGTTCCTGTAGGAACAATAAGATCAAAGGAACCGAACACTGGAAAGCAAATGAGCCAGAGGCTCACACCACTCCTCAAACAGGGGCCATTTGCAGTCATAGAGGGACCTCGTAGATGATGCTCTTGTATTCTGAATGGTCATGACAACGCTATAAGGTAGTCCAGCCGTGGTCAGGTTTAGCCTTTAATGGGCCAGGCCCAGACAGCCAGGCACTCTGAGTGGCCATGAAATATTTCCCTGCAAGCCTGAGACAGGAGATCTGTGCATATCAGCAGGGACCACAGGCAGCCACAAAGTAGTTGAATTATGCTAGCCAGCCAGTGTTTTCCTGGCCAGAAAGGGGCAAAATGAGTGTAAGCCCCCGCTCCCGCATCCTGGTTAGAGTTGGGGCAATCGGGTCCAATGGTGGAAATGCATACAGAAAATGCATACATCTGTGGCCACTTGTGTGCTAGTGTATCCACCCCATCAGGGCATCCTGATCTTTCAGGGAATAGAACAGAGGGCCCTGAGTTCTCTTTTGATGCAAGGAGATCTATTTCCGCATTCCTGTTCATCGCCCATATGCGAGCCTGTGAGGAGGGGGCAAATGGCTGTATGTCCTGATCAGAAGCAAGGCCGATAGAGTCGGACTAGTCTTCTACAGCGACACTGTGAGCAGCCCTGAGGCTGTCGTCATCTCACTAGTTATAAGGAAATTGTGTCAAGCTGGTCGCCCCAACTAGCTTCCTCCGGAACAGCAAGATCCTGAGAGCAGCCCACTAGGTCTTGTGGCAGGAGCATTGTTGCGCTAGCCTGCGCCGGAGACTCTTGGGCGAGCACAGCGATCACATGTAGCCAGGGATGCTAGCACAACCTGGGCATGTTGCAACTTGAGGCAGGAGCCACACATCGGATGAGTGTCCATAGTTGAAATCTTGTTCCCAGAGACACGTCTTCACCATACTTGTCATCTGAGAGATGCTTCTGAGAGCGAGAAGAGATTTTAGACCATCTAGGTGACACAGGGCCAAGGATTATAAGGCAGATAAGTAAGCTTTGCCTCAGTGACACACACATCACGTCTGCCAGCCAATCCTGGCTGGCGTAATTCAATACTGCTTCTGAGGGACAGCACAAAGGGGCCCCTTAGTGAGATACCGAAATGAATACTTGAAAGAAAACTGAAAGTGTTGTATTTCCCTAAAGAGTGGAACCCCACCCAAGCTTGCAACAGGACCACAGAGGGAGAAGTCTATGTGCGTTATTGCCTTCTTCTTCATTTGCTCTCTCTGAGTTAGTGTGAAAGTGTGTACATCTGAGGGGTTCTTCTGTCCACTTTGGCAGTGAGTGTGAACTCACCTCTGTGATTTTTTAGTAGTTGGCTATTCAGTTTCACCACCTCTTGGTATTCCCCAAGCTCAAACTTGCACTGGCTCAGGTTGAGGGTGAGTGGCAGGCGTATTTTCTCCAGTGACTCCCAGTCCTCTCCTTTATAGTCTGTCTCCTACACACAAACAATCAGGCTGGATGTGCATGCATTTCACTCCAGAGAGCTCTTTATATTTGTTGCCATATACTTATATTTTGCTATATAACAGCTTCAATAAATTGAGTGTGGATAGAAGTGAGTCATCTCTATTTTATGGGATCTTACCCATTAGCATGCTTACCTTGGTTTGAAGATAGTCTACATACTCCAGGGCATTTTTAAATTTCACCATGGCCTCAGCGAAGTGCTGCTCTTTAATATAGAAACTCCCTTCGTCCTGGAACAGCATAATCAGCCGTAACATCTGCTGCCTATCCATGCCCTCAGGAGGAGCAGCAATTTGTTGATCAGCTTCTGACTTCGGCTCTTCCAATTGCCTAGTTTGTGTGTTTGCCTCTGTACTTTCATACTCCTGCTCCTCTTTGACCTTTGGCTGAGAACACTGCAAGTCCTCATTCAGATTCGTTTTTTCATTTTGCTTTGCTGCACATCCTTCCTCTTTTTTCTCCTCAGTCTTCTTCTCATCCTCATTCCTCTTTTTCTTCTCAAATATGTTCCAGTATTTCTCTTTGTCCTCCCAGTATTTCTCCTTCATTGTTTCTGAAAGGAGCTTCAGTTCTTTCTGAACCAGCCTAGCCAGAGTCATGTCCAGGTTGGCCACCATCAGGAAGTCTCTTTTGGCCTCCTTCTCACTCCAGACAGCAGCATAAGCTTTGGCTCGCTTATAATAAGCCTTCACACAGTCTGGTGAGCAGAATGAAAAAAAAAAGAGTGGATATACAATAGATTCTAAACCAGTTATAATCTTGCCCTATCCTTCTTGATGTTTTCACTAAGGAATGTATGCTCCAGTTTTTATATTGTTATTATACTGCACTGCTCTGTTAGCCAGGGTTGTGTGTGCACCATGGTTCCACGAATCATAACTTTTGTTGGAGTTAAGCATTGTTATTTTGAAGATAAATTTCTCAAAGCATAAAAGAATTACACCACAGGGCCTAATCCTATATATGTCACTTGCATAGTGGGCCCGAGAGCCTAGTAAAGATCCTCCCACAGAATGCTCTGTTACTCCTGTTTCATTTGATCTTGTTTGTCTCTATGTCTTTCGTATTGCCTACATTTGAATAGACACTTTTCTTATGTAGTCTCTGGTAATAAATGCTGCATCTGCTGTGTAGAAAACAAAATTTTGAAGGATATGACTCTGCTGGTGATTCATGAAGGAAATGTTGAAGTGGGATGGAATAATTAAGCTGACGGAGAAAGGAGGTACAGATGACTCATGAGAATGAGACTGGATGGAAGGAGAGAGAATCTATGGAAATTGCAAGGAAAGGATGTTTTCACAAAACTAGTATGACACTAATTTATGGCCTGCGGTGCTGAAGGCTTATCACGAGAGCTGGGTATCTGCCCGCTACGGCTACTATGGTATAGGCAGCATCCTTTCATTTGCTGCATTCAGCAAAGCTTGTAGATGTTAGTTTAATCATGATTAATTAATCACTCAGCAACTGGAATAAAAGTTCAAATTCTTAAATGTTCACATGGAGTGTACAAGAAATGCATTCCTAGCGCAAGCTCCATTTTAACACAAAGATGTTACTGAAGCTAACAGTAAATAAAAGCCATTGAAAATTCGCTCTTATTTGCAAAATAATAGCCCAACTACATATTAAGTATTCCTTTAATCATCAATGGCTGATGATGGCAGTGTTTTTGGTAAAGTCACAATGCTTTTATGCATCCTTCAGTTTGAAGTCTTACCTTTATGCCTCTCGATCAGTTCTGTGGTGTGCTCTATTACTTCATAATATTCTTCTAGCTCTAGCATGCACTGGCAGTAGTTGAGGACCAGAGGGATAATAAGCTTGCTCAGCTTAATATAGTCCTCATCTCCTGGCATCTCCTGCAAAGAGCCCCTAATAACTTCAAACATCAGCAGACACTGGGATGAGTCACATCTTGGAGGAGAGTTATCTGAAGTTATATGACCTCCACATTTCTCTCAAATCTTCTCTCAAAAATTTCTGTAAAGCTGCTTTATGACAGTGTCCTTTGTTAAAAGCGCTATACAAATAAAATTGAATTGAATTATGGTTAGCTGTATAAAGGGCACTTCAGGTAGTCTTTGTGGATTAGACAAGCACACTTTTTCTAAACGAGATTAATGTAGGTCCCAATGATTTACACCTTTGTCAGTCAGAGGCAACTAAAAGTAATATTTAAAAAAAATGAATCAGTGACAATCCAGACCTGGGGCCAGGCACCAGACTTTTTCTAAGCAGATGGATTGCAACTTAATTAACATAAAGTTAGATCACAATTTATATTCCTAGCACATTTTGTATGAAGGTATGACTGATAAATATATATAAAGTAGTAACTAAACGAAACTATCACTGATCAGGATTTATTATGGTTTGATTAGGTTACGTTCTTAGCCTTAAAGGCTAGATGTCCTGGATACATCTACATCTACATGCTTTGTCCTTGTCTAATTAGCCAAAGGGGGAGGCATCAAAACTATTTATAAGAATACATTCACAGAGCACTTTATTAGGAACACATGTACATCTGCTCGTTCATGCAATTACCTAATCAGCTAATCGTGTGGCAGCAGTGCAATGCATAAAAGCGTGAAGATATGGGACAGCAGCTTCGGGTAATGCTCTCATCAACCATCAGAATGGGGGAAAAATGTGATCTAAGTGATTTTGACCGTGGCATGATTGCTGGTGCCAGACAGGCTGGTTTGAGTATTTCTATAACTGCTGATCTGAAATTTTCATGCACGACAGTCTCTAGAGTTTTCTCAAATGGTGCAATAAAGCAATAAAGCTAAAACTATGGCAGTTCTGCTGATGGAAACACCTTGTTGATGAGACAGGTCAACGGAGAATGGCCAGACTGGTTCGAGCTGACAGAAAGGCTTCAGTAACTCCGATAACCACTCTGTACAATTGTGGTGAGCAGAAATGCATCTCAGAATGCACAACACATCAAACTTTGAGGCGGATAGGCTATAACAACAGAAAACCATTTTAGGTTTCACTTCGGTCAGCCAAGTACAGAAAGCTGAGACTGCAGTATGGAAAAGGTCACCAAAACTGGGCAGTTAAAGACTGGAAAAACGCAGCTTTGTCTGATGAATCTCAATTTGCACACAGATAGGTAGGGTCAGAATTTGGCACCAGGAGCATGGAACCATACGTGGAACCAACCTGCCTTGTGTCAACAGTCAAGGCTGGTGGAGGTGGCGTGATGGTGTGGGGAATGGTTTCTTGGCACAGTTTGGGCCCGTTAATACCAATCAATCATCGCTTGAATGCCACAGCCAGTTTAAGTATTGTTGCTGACTATGTGCATCCCTTCATGACCATGACTTACCCATATTCTATTGGCTACTTCAAGCATGATAATGAACCATGTTACAAAGCAAAAGTCATCTCAATCTGGTTTCATGAACATGACAATGAGTTCAGTGTTCTTCAGTGGCCTTCCCAGTCACTGGATCTGAATCCAATAAACACTTTGGGACGTGGTCGAACTGGAGATTCACAGCATGAAAGTACACCTGAAAACTCTGCAGGAATTGCATCATGCAATCATGTCAACATGGAACAGAGTCTCAAAGGAATGTTTGCAACATTTTTTGGAATCAATGCCACGAAGAATTGAGGCTTTTTTGAGAACGAAGGGAGGCCCTACCCAGTATCAGATTAGTGTTCTAATAAAGGATTAGGTGAATGTACTCAGAAACATGGGTAGGAATTAAACTCCTCTGAAGTGCTTTTTATTAACATAACTGATGCAGCTTCCAAAAAGAAGCCTACACATTCAATCTTACTTACTAGTATTTACAAGCCACCAGGGCCTTCTCTGAATTTCTACAGCAATCTGCAGGCTTTCTGTTTAATCTAGTTGTTTAATTAGACAAAGCAATAATTGTCAGAGACTTTAATGTTCATTCTGATAGACTGTAAGAGTATTTGATAGACTGTAACAGCATTTCTGTCTACACTTTGTGTGGGAGTCACTAAAAATCTCATTTCAATACAGCCAGTATTAGTATGGCTGAAATTGTTTCACGAATCTTAATCATCTAATTAACAAAATAACATTACTTTGTATTGCCTTTTTAAAAAAAATTCATTATAATTTAAACGATTGTTAAATTAGCCCCAGACTGAAATGATCTCAGATCACCTCCTAATTTAGTTTGAAATGTGTCTTAGTCATAATATAGGCTATGCTTTTCTCATTCACGACTCTGTTAAGCGTACAATCATGCTGGCTGTTGTATCTGGCTTTATTGAAAATTGATGTGAATTGATGAAAATTAACTGTACTCCCACAGTGAAAGACCCTGTTGTGATTAGATAAGACAGTAGATAAGACAGACATCTCAGAAACATTTCTAAGATAAGAAATATAATGTTATCACATGAAGCAAAACTACTTTTGTTACCTCCAGATTGGACTTTGGATTTTAACACCTTGCTGTCTGAATGTTCCAGCAGGTACATAATCCACCTCCAGTTAGTCCAGAATTCTAGTCATTACTAGAACCAAAAGGTTGGAGCATATCTCCCCGATCTTATCCACACTTATCTGCCCAGAAAAAATTCTTCATTGATTATACTCCTAATAATATCTAAAG
Source organism: Pangasius larnaudii (assembly GCA_037576815.1). Lineage (NCBI taxonomy): Eukaryota > Metazoa > Chordata > Actinopteri > Siluriformes > Pangasiidae > Pangasius > Pangasius larnaudii. Next base: position 12,398,213 of record CM074922.1, on the reverse strand, counting down.
CACTGAATGTTCTTGCCCCATGATACCTAAGCAAAATGTTGTCTATTATGTTCCACCTGCCAGCTTCAATGAAAAGATACAGATTCTTTGTCTACAGCTGGGGAATAGCCTTCCAATTAATGTTTGGAGCTCACTCAACACCAGTGACCTAGGGTACTTGTGCTACCTTTTGGCTTATTTAGTAATGTTATCAAAGCTTAGACCCTGCTTGAAGAGTTTTACAATACATTTCTCATGGGATCTTGTATTAGAAGTATTCCCCCTGTGAGCCTAGATGTAACAATGTAGGAGGAGTTAGCTAAATGCATGTGGCATTCATATTCACACAAGTCCCCTATGCTAAGACCGTCTAGCATCTCATGATCACGTTACCCTTGACTGGACAGTGCGTAACAGCAGCACGGCCTCCTTGTATTTCTCAGATGCTTCACGGTAAGATTTTTCCTGGACAAGTGTGTTGCCTTGGCGGTGAAGGATGGGCACAAGCTGCATCTTCTCATCCTTCTCCATGAGCCAAGACTCACGAAGGTAGGAGAATGGCTCACCTACCTGAGCAAGAACAGACAGAGCAGGGGCAACAGAGAGTGGGGGGAAAAAAGAGAGACAGAGAGAGGGAGCAGGAGCGTAAGCAAGCCTGTTGTGCTTGGCTGAAGATTGGAAACAGCTTTTCTCCCCAGTGTTTTTCGCACGATTGCCTAACATTCTGCTGTGCTTGGTCTTGAGAGGTTTGTGCAGTGGCACAAGAAATCTGTTGTATATGGAGTAACAGGATTGCACTGCTGGGTTGTAAATGCGGTGTGTGTGTGTGTGTGCATGTGTGCATGTTTGTTTGTAATCCTACCGAGATTAGCTCCATGATGAAGATTAGAGGCTGTGGCTCCCTCATCAGCTCATCAAGCTCAGGAAAGCCTGTGGAATGGTAGGTGAACACATTGCCCATACCACACATGTGCTGCTGGCCTTCCAGTGGGTCTTTGCCCTGTGCCGCCAAACGCATCCCTTTAGCAACCAGGGGATAGAGACCTGTGTGCTGTGCAAGATATAAAAAATATACTGCCATTTTAACAGGACAATCAGTGTTCTTTTAATCCACAATTATTTCTCATTTCCTTCTTTGTTTTACCATATGGACAGAAATAGTTAGAAAACAGAAACTAATTTAGAAAGTGAAGGGGACCTCAGGAATGTATCATTTAATAACTAATTCAAATTTACAATCATGACATGTAGGAAGGACAGGGAGATGAAGCTGGCTTTCTGTGAGTGCCTGCACTTACAATAGCATCGCACCAGAACTCTGCCACCTCACCAACCCTCATGGAGGTTAACAGCACCTCCCACACCTCCATCTTGAACAGTTTCCCCACAAAAATCTCTGTTGGCTGCTTGTTTTTGCGACTGTCGTCGATCACTGTCCTCTCAAAATTATCCAGTAGTGTCTGGAAATGGAACACCAACTTTGTGCAAAGGGAGAAAGACAGAAAGGGAAAACGGAGTTGATCAGGAGAGAAGAGGGAGCATGTTGTTTTCCAGCCCTGTATTCTCCTCACACGCTGTATCGCTAAACTGAATGCATGAATGCATATTTTTTGGTTCAGCAAAGCCCCTTCTGCAATGACTCATTTTAATGTGTTGTCCGTTTCAACTCTGTAGAGATGGAGGCACTTTGACAGAATGAGAGCACACACATACAGCAAAGGCTTACAGCTGATAGAAGGAGATTGATGTTAGCATTGTCATGAAAAATGCTTGGCACCATTTCCAAGCACCAGAGGCCAGACGGCTGGACAAAGCAAAAAAAAAAAAAGAAGAAAACCTTCAAAAAGTCACAGATAACAACTAAGATAACAACGAAGAACTGAGGCGGTGGCTAAAGGTCTCCTTTTTAGTGATTTTATGAGCCAAATGTTTTGTGCCACTAAATAAAACCTAAGCAGCATTTTAATCATCCAGTAAAAAGCATCTACAAGAGGCTAATCGATGTTAGCTGTAAGACATCAAGCCATCCAGAACAAAGGTCTCATAAAAAGTATTTATTGCTAGAGTTTTTCTTTAATCAAGATGGTATGTGTCCTACCTTAGTACCATTTGGAAAGTGAGGTAGAGGGCCCCGGCCACCATAAAGAATACTCTTTTTCACTCCAGGATGGTTAAATAGATATGCTTCCTCCATTTTTAGATACTTTTAAACACAGTAGACCCTGGAAAGCACTCGATGTGAAAGTCTGAACAAGTAAGTGTGCTGTATGTGTCTGTTAAGTCCCCCTGCACTCTGTTAATTAACATTCAGGGGAGAAGAACAGGCTAGAAACAGCAGGCTGCTTTCTGACAGATGGCTGGATTAGCAGGTCGAGGATGGCCACTTTAATCTGCCTCAGCTAATCCCCTAAAACTCAAGTGTAATCTCTAGGAACAAGTAGAGGCCTGGCTGACCAAAAGCTGGAACTCAGAATGCAGGAGGTTAATTTCCTTCTAGAAGTCAACAATTTTTCCCAAAGACTGTGAATGTGTGCATGCTTTTCATGAGGTTTCAAACTAGCACTGAATGATCTATGAAAAAAAAAAAAGCTAACTCTTAGGTCAGCTGGATCTAATTGACGGTTGTGGACAGAGTTGCCATTCAGTTAGTGATATAGAATCATAGTAAGTTTTATTAATGTAGTATTTTCTCAGGCAGAATTTCAGGTGTAATTACAATATATGAAAATATAAAATAAACATAGAGGATACAGTCTGTAGAATTTTTTTTTTTTTTTCATGACCCAATTATTGTGTCAGGGGAGAAAATAAATATACTTAATATGTTAATATTATATAAGCAAAAGTCTATGCAAAGTAGCCCATAACATTAAAATGGGAGGTGGTGGTGGTGGAGGGTAGTCTCTGAATAATGCCTAATGCCTTCCTTACCTGCTCACTTACTGCTGGTGGACAGCCTCCTCAAGTTGCAGTGTGCCATAATTCTTTCTTATTTCTTTTTAAATAATGGATTTAAAGGCACAGTGGGACATTCAAATTAGATTTTTAATAACCAAATTCTTTTCCAGAACTTTGTCCCAGACTTATTTTGATAGCCCCTTGGTTCAAAATCTGGGGCCTTCCAGGAACAGGTGTCTTTTTTTACTGAGATTATGTGACACTAATTGCTCATGGGTGGACTCCACTCAGCTCATTATGTGACTTCTGATGGGAACTGGCTGCTCCAGAACTAATTTAGGGGTTATATTTGGACACATTTACACATTTCAGCAAAAGTTCAAACAAGTCATTTCACTATGGGGGATAAAAACCAACTATCATGTTCGTGATGTTTTAAAATAAAAGCATATAATTTGATACAGTTTTATATGAATTCATTTCGATGAATTATTTGTATTAGTATTTTCAGTCTATAATAATTACAGTGACTAATGAATAAATCGACTGTTGTTTGTAATTAAGGTTTTCCAACCAAGTTCAGTGTTATAAAATCCTTTGTGAAATACTCGAAAGGAGATTTAAGATTTAAGACTGGTAACCAACAACTGCAAAAAAAAAATAATAATAATAATAATTATTTACAACTTAAAATGGTCTTATTCTATTAGATAACATGGCATAGACAAAGAAGTAATTTTTCTATAATAAAAGGTTATTGGCTGTATTTGATAAAACTATAATTCTACTGTATAATGGAAAGATAACAATATTTATCATCTTTAATAATAGAAATAATCATTAAGGATGACTAAACTTTCAGCATGTGTCGTTTTAACTTTATTAAATGCTGAAAAGTGTGTGTGTGGGGGGGGGGGGGAATGAGGCTCAGTACTGAGGTAGATGTCATCGGTATAAAAATGTAATTATCGACCATGGCAGGGAAAATTAGAATGAGCATGTAAATAAGGGAAGAGGATTCAGGATGGAACTCTGTGAGTAACCTTTATAAACAGTCTTAGTGTGTGACTTGTGCCTGCCAATAAAATGCTGTCGGTCAGTAAGGTAGGTCCCCAACCCAGTTAATGTAGCACCATAAAGACTGAATGCACAAAGATATTTTGATTGATGGAATCAGAAGCAGTTGTGGGCTTGATAAGGTGTAGGACTAGAATAGGAAAACAGGATGGTTTCGATACACTGGAGGCCGGAATACCAGATTGAAAAGATCTGAAGTTATTACAGGACATTTTTCTGTGATGGCATTGGCTTACGAGCTGTACGAGATTTTCATAGTTTACTTTTTTTTTTTTTTTAAATAATAATACTTTCAAAACGTTTATTTAATCAAAGCAGAGACCATAACAACAAAAATCCTTAAAAACAATCATTACATTACATCCCACCTTTCATGTTCCCCAAGCAAAAACAGTCCATCAGGCCAAGTTAGGTGTAGATTAACATTTAATAACATTGGACTAAATGAATTCGGTAGCAGAACTCTTGCTTCCAGCACTGTTCGTTCAGCAGTGAGTTGAGATCGCATTGCCCTCTGCTGGTCATTTCTCCATCAGCGAGTCCAGCTGCTCTTGCAGGGAAGCCAGCTGTTGGAGTGGAAACGAGAGATGATTGATGGCTAGCTGTGCTGCTGTAATTGTGGGCTAAGTAGATCAAGATTAATGAGACTTCCAAAATTATGAGATTTATTTGTCAACATATCCGTTCAAGCATAAACAAACCCCAGGGGCCAGTGTTATGGCCGTGAGAGTTGAAACATGAAATACACTTGTTCAGCTCACTGACTGATTAAGTGCATCTATGATGCATTAGCACTAAATTGACTGTATTGTACATTATGTGGGTTTCCGGCTATGTTTGCATTGTACCTTTTCCATTTCGCGCTCTTCTTGATGGATAAAGTCGTTCAGCAGAGCCTGAAAGCGGGTCTGCAACAGAGAGTGAGAAGAAAGAGTGAGAACAAACAGTAAACCATGTGACAAATATATCGAGTGAAAAGGAATGAAAAGTAGTGTGTGTGTGTGTGTGTGTGTGTGTGTGTGTGTGTGCGTGTTTGACAGAGAGAGAGAGAGAGAGAGAGAGAGATTATATAAAGACATATTTCTTTAGATTGCTTGTAACAGAAGAAGGGCAAAGAGTTTTGTAGGTATTGAGGGGGAGCGATCCTAAGAGGTAAAGATACACTGTATGGCCAAAAGTTTGTGGACTCTTATACCTCACATCCATATGTGCTTTTTGAAAATCCCATTCCAGATTTAGTCCCTCTCCACCCCCCACCCCCACCCCTTTTTTTCTGGTATAATAACCTATAACGGTTATGGGGATTTGCTCATTCGGCTACAAGAGCATCAGTGAGATCAGGGAATGACGTAAGGCGAGGAGGCCTGGGGGGGCAGTCTGTGTTCCAGTTCATCTTGAAAGCGTTCAGTGGGGTTGAGGTCAGGGCTCGGGGCAGGACACTCCTGTTCTGCCACTCGATCCTTGGCCAACCGTGTCTTCATGGAGCTCACTTTCTACACAGAGGCACTGTCATGCTGGGTCGGGCCTCTGACGGGAAACTGTAACACTACAGCATACGAAGACGTTCTATACAACTGTGTCCACAAACTTTTGGCCACATAGTGTACAGTGAGGGAGAAATAAGTATTTGGGCCGTTTTTTTTATTTTTTATTTAATATATTTCCTGCCCAAATATCCACTTCAAAATGACACACAATGGGTGTGGATATGAACTGATAAATTTATCTATAAATCGCATTTACACAAAAATTCATGAAAATCTTCTAAATTCAGAAAAAAAAAAAAAACTTTTGTATCCTACTCATGCTCTTGAGTGTGTGTAAATGCATGCATAAGAAGACTAACCAATGTAAACCTCACCTTGATCGACTTCAAATCATATAATTTACAGTGGATATAAAAAGTCTACACGCCCTGTTAAAATAGCAGGTTATTGTAAAACAAAAAAAAACCAAAAATGAAACCAGGATAAATCATGTCAGAACATTTTCTACCCTCAGTGTGAAATTACAACATATCGAAATTAAGTGAAAAACAAATCAGAAACATTTTAGGAGAAAAATAAAAAAAAAGTTACAATAACCTGGTTGCAGAAGTGTGTGCACCCTTTTATAACTGGGGATGTGGCTGTGTTCAGAATGAACCAATCACATTCAATCTCATGTTCAAAACGAATCTCTCACATTCTGTGAAAACCAGTTGTTTTATATTACCGGCATTAATTAAAGAATATGAAAAATAAAGACCACGAGCCAACGCAAACCCACAGATTAAGACAAATTAAAAGTAATCAGTGTCGACAAAAGAAATACCACCTTATAAAAAGGACGATGGGCCGTTGTGACCATTTTCAGGTGCTGTTACACTGCCAAATATTTTTATTTGCATTGAAGTGACTCAAAAATAACTTCCACTTCTGACTTTTCTTTCCCCGTAGTACTCATTTTGTGTTTCTAGCCTTCTGTGCTCAACATATATCCACGATTACAGAGAAAACTAGCCGTCCAAAACTTTTGTAAATGTGGCTTACGCACACATTTACACACAGCTTTACTAAAAATCTGATAAATGACATCCAATGCCTTTTGACTTTGTAGTTATAAATGTGTACAAAAATGTATGCATTCAAAACTGACAGTATTTGTACACCACAAACTGACATTAGTACTTTGTTGCAAAGCTGTTCTTGGGAATTACAGCTTCAAGATGTCTACAGTAAAGCGTAATTAGGTTTTAAAAGAACTGTGGTTCAATTTTGGCCCATATCTTTTCAATGGGCTTGAGATTGGCGAGACTTAGAAAGAGAGAGACAGAGAGAGGGAGAGAGAGAATACTGTGCATGGTTGATGTGGCAGCCTCACCTTCAGGGCTTGATTCTCCACTTTCATGATCAAATCCTCCTGCTGCTTTTTGCGTGCTCGTGTCTCCTGCAGTTTGGCCTTGAGATTGTTGATCTGCATCTGGTACTCCATCACTGCACACATCATTAATGCCAATGATTTGAGCCCTCTCTCCAAATATGTCAAGTCATATTAAATAAAAGGCAGCTGGACTTCATCTGTCATTTTATGGCAATCAATGTTCATATCATATCATATTGCAGGTGAAAAACAGAAAGAGCTTCAGGTCAGATCAGAGCAGAATTGGGAGTGGAGTAACTCCGTATATAACTCAGGGTATTTGTGATGGCGTTTAATGTGTGCCATGAGTAGAACAGCAAGCAGTCACAGATTTCAGAGTGCTGTCAGGTGCCCAGCTGGACAGATCAGGCCTGCCTGTCAATCACCGCCTGTAGCGCACATGACACATATGAAGCTGCTCATTTGTTACCCAAATCTCTGATCCTGATCAGCTGGGTTCTGTCTACCTTCTGATAATATGCCATTAATGGAGCTCTGATCTTCCTCGGCCTCTGGCCCCTACTGCTGAGAATGCACAAGCATCATACCTATTTGGCTGTTCCTGTTGTTCTCGTCTCTTCCCCCATCAGACTCGTTAAGCTTCTCGTTGAGACGGCCCACCATGTCATCCTCGGTGTCTATGATGTTCAGGTCTTCGTCTTCATGCCGGTCACCATCGTCATCCTCATCTTCACTGCTGCTGCTGATGTCATTAAATATCTCCCGCAACTCATCTCGTGGCACTGGACAAGTACAGTACAAAAGGAAACCTCTCAAAATACGCACAAGTACAGTGTTGAAACAGGAGCACTAAAGCTCGGGTGCACTGAATTCCCAGGACTGAGCCTGAGAACATGTCTTGATGGAAGCAAGTTCATATTCATAAAATCAGTTTTGACACAGATCTGTAACTGTACACTGTAATCCACAATTTCTGTTCAAAAAAAATGGAAAAACAGAAGCATGTGTATATGTTTATGATTTATAAATAGAGATTACCTGAAGAGTCATGGCCCTTGTGCCCGGAGGTTCCAGGTGAGGAGTCCAAATTGGACAGTGATAAATTATTATCAGTTTCTTTTGTTTCATCCTCGGCAATCACCTCCCATCCTAATAGCCAAGTCAAGGTAACATGTCAGTACTCCCATTTCCACCGTTCTTAATGACGCAGCTGCCATGCACAATGCACTCTGAAGGTGACATCAGCATTACAGATGGGCAATGAGGTAAATGATGTCGTGCATTTGCCAGATTTACTCACCCACTCACACCTCCCTGCAATTCTATTCTATCATGAGGATTTTCTTCCACCAGCGTGTTTCATGAACTGTTGTATACAAGACTATATCTGCAACCAAACATGCTCTCCTGTACTTAATTCTAGTACTTAAAGTACTACATAATAATAATAATAATAATAATATTATTTGACCTGGCATATAGAATGTTCATTCTGCTGTCACTGCTCTAGTCTACAGCTCAACTCTGGCAGCTGATGTTAAAACTGCGCATCACGTTCTATTCATCCGAAACGAACACAAAAGGTGTAATGAGGCTAAATGCTAAGTGTAAAGTTATAACAAGTACAGCTCATTTGGTGGTGTCATGAGTGCTTTGAACATAAAGGAAAGTCACAAAAAGTCATAAAAAAAAAAAAAACAGCAAGGGGGACACAAAGGGATACGGACACTGACGGCTTCAGCGTCTGTGCTTAGGAGCCTCTTCACTTCTTTTTCCACGTCTGGAGATTCAATGTACTGCAGAGGAGATTAGAGGGTTAGAGTTGAGCTGTGAAGAGTCGGAAAAACAGCATGCGTGTGCACGCACACACACACACTTACAGGTATACAGAACAATAAATAGAACAAACGGATACCAGAAAAAGCCCAAGAGAAACAACATAACGGTACCTTCTTCTTTGCCGTCTTCCTAAATCGCCTTTTCCTTGTGTTCTTCAGTGGGCAGGTAACTGGAAAGAGAGCCATAATGTAATATTAAACAAGCTCAAGCCATCCATGGTATGTGAGGCTTTTGCCGCATCAGATGTGTCAGCGACATCTAGTTCAATACAGGGAGCGGAAACGTACTGCCATGGTTCCAGACGAACTTCTTGTCTTTGTCCTTGTCCTTTTTCTTGGTTTTGGAGTCTACAGTCCCAGTGGGCTCCTCTAGAGGAGGGTAAAGGTCTCCGTCCAGAGTGCACACCAACATCTGCAGATACAAGAGACAAAGAAAACTGCTCGGACTACTGGATTTCAACTTCCAAATCTCTCTAGTGGTGCTGATCAGCTGTGTCCCAGGCTGCCATACTGCTCTCTGTATACGGATGCGATGACTTAAAATCAACTTGAGTTGACTAGGTACGTCTTAGGTTACACAAGAACGCATACAAGAGTGAGACTGACATGTTGGCTGGACCACTAATGAAGGAACGTTTTTCCTTTAAAAAGGTGGCTGGTGTTACCTGACAGACATCAGCAGTCTTATAAAAGGTCTTCTTGTCAACTGTTTTTAAGGACTCCAGGATGCAGGGCAAATCGACTAATTTACAGGCCAAAGGGACGCGGTCCACTCTAACAATTCCGTGCCGGCCATCAGCTAGGAAGCAGAACAAATAGGGTTAGTGTTCCGGTTATAAAGTAATCATTGTTATTTGTTTTGGGGTTTTTTTCATTGCTTTGTCAGAAATGCTTCCATTGCTACAATAAATACATTTTCAAGTCAAACATGTCAAAAAAAGATGAATAAAAAGGTGACGAAAAGTTACAGATCACCCACAGCAGAGCTGAGTTACATTTACTGCATCTTATCCGTCTTTCTCCGAGCCATTTTAGTGAGCATACCATGCAGCTCTATGGTGAGTCTGTCCTTAAGATTCATGCTGCCAGACTGGGCAATCTGTCTCACTGTGGAGGCATACTCCTAAAAGCGAAAACATTCAGCATCAGCGCAACAGATTAAACAGACAGTTAGAAGTTTTACTGATCCTGAGGGAAATTACACGTTTTCTGAAATATATAATTCGTTGTGTCGGCGATGTCATGCAAACGTGTTCATCCAATGTGAGTCAACAGCTCACGTGTACTTCCTGTGAAGTACACCTTCTATCTAGTAAACAGATAGAAATAGTGCCAACATCAATTTGTTCATGCCAAGAGGGCCTGTGATTTCCAAGACTACCATCCAATTTAGCTGAGACTCTGCACTTTGAGCTCATATACACTCACTTTAATAGGAACACCTGTACACCAGCTCATTTATGCAGTGATCTAATTAGCCAATAATGCAGCAGCAGCAGCACAGTGTGTCAAATCATGCAGATACAGGTCAAGAGCTTCAGTTAATGTTCACATCAAACATTGGGGTGGGCGGTGGATGGTGGTTGGGGGGTAAGTGTGATCTCTGTGACTTTAACCATGGCTCTTGTGAGCAGATAACTGCATAAATGAGCAGATGTACAGGTGTTCCTTTTAAAGTTGATGGTGACCGACAGTGGATAGAGTGGTTACTGTGGTAGACAGCTGAAATAACAATAACTGTCAATGTGAAAATATTCAAGGACCTGACTGTATGTGTGTGTTTACTGCACATATTCCAATAGAACTCGTCAGCTCTGTACACTCGACATGGTAAGCAAATGCTAGTCTGTTTTACTCCGGGCATTACCATAACTGACACATTTCCCTGTTCGGGGAGAAGAGAATGGACTTATAAGACGGAGGGCAGTTTGTTTTGCCGTTCAATATGTGAAGTTCATATTTTAGAAGCTTTTCATGAATTACTGAATGATGCCACATGGCTAGATAGAACAAAACCTCCAGGAAAGTGTGAGAAACAGGACAGTTTTTACCGTACTGCCCCATGCTTAAACTCCAGCTCTGCAAAGATATTCTCTCCTCGGTGTATCATCGCGTTATGTACATGAATACAGTATATTAAATGTTTATTCATTATTGATGGAACTTAATGACTGTCCTTAGGCTAACATTTGTAACATTAAGTATTTGAGTTTTAAATAAACCATTCTAAATAAAGGTGAAAGACAAACAATCACAATTAAACATAAATACAATAAGGTAGCACAATGGAGGGGGAAAAAAAGAGAGCTTGTCTCGATACAAAAATAAGTGTAAACAAACCATTCAGATATTGTACAAGAACGGAGGAGAACAGGATGTGAATAAAATGTGAATAAAAGCTACACTACACTAATGATACAAGCTAATGACTAATGATAACCCATTAATAATAATCAGCATCATGCATAATGTCAGGGGGAAAAGTATACACGGCATGCACAGTGGACTGAACCCTGGATCCTGGTACATTTACAAAGAGCCAAGAAGCATTTCAATTTCAGTGAATATAAAGTGGTGATTGTATGTTGTTACCTAAAACACTTCACCTTTAGCTGTACTTTTTTTTTTTTTTATTCTGCCATATTTATTTGTTTAAGAAACGCTTACCTGAGGTAGCCGCAGAATGAACTGGCTTTCCAGCTCATACGGAGCATCTTCTTTGCTTTTGGAATTAACTTTTCCAGCTGCAAAACAGAAACTTTCTAAAAGTCATGTATATAAAACCTTCTTTAGCAGCATGTCTTCAGTAAGCACTTCACAGAGAAGCGAGAGGAAACACGCAGGGAAAACAGAGAAGCGAGAGGAAACACACGCATGGAAAACAGAAGCGAGAGGAAACACACACGCAGGGAAAACAGAGAAGCGAGAGGAAACACACAGGGAAAACAGAAGCGAGAGGAAACACGCAGGGAAAACAGAGAAGCGAGAGGAAACACACACGCAGGGAAAACAGAGAAGCGAGAGGAAACACACACAGGGAAAACAGAAGCGAGAGGAAACACGCAGGGAAAACAGAGAAGCGAGAGGAAACACAGGCAGGGAAAACAGAAGCGAGAGGAAACACACGCAGGGAAAACAGAGAAGCGAGAGGAAACACACACACAGGGAAAACAGAGAAGCGAGAGGAAACACACACAGGGAAAACAGAGAAGCGAGAGGAAACACACGCAGGGAAAACAGAGAAGCGAGAGGAAACACACGCAGGGAAAACAGAGAAGCGAGAGGAAACACAGACAAGGAAAACAGAGAAGCGAGAGGAGACACAGACAAGGAAAACAGAGAAGTGAGAGGAAACACAGAGGGAAAAACACAGAAGTGAGAGGAAACACAGAGGGAAAAACACAGAAGTGAGAGGAAACACAGAGGGAAAAACAGAGAAGTGAGAGGAAACACACAGGGAAAACATAGAAGTGAGAGGAAACACAGAGGGAAAAACAGAGAAGTGAGAGGAAACGCAGACAGGGAAAATATAGAAGTGAGAGGAAACACAGAGGGAAAAACACAGAAGTGAGAGGAAACACAGAGGGAAAACATAGAAGTGAGAGGAAACACAGACAGGGAAAACATAGAAGTGAGAGGAAACGCAGACAGGGAAAACATAGAAGTGAGAGGAAACGCAGACAGGGAAAAACAGAGAAGCAAGAGGTGTTTCATTCTTGCTCATTTTCTGACCAATGATTTGTTGTTAAGACCTTTAAAAGCTTAATAGTTGCCATTTCAGGCCTGGTCCTTTTATTTTTTAGTTTTTTAAACCCAGGAGTGTACAGCCGGTGATGTATTGCCTCTCTATAATACTCACTCACCTTTAATATTGGACTGAACTACAATTCCTCCCTGAAGCTTTACTGTAAGGCTTGCTTTGCTCTTAGATAGCAGACAGGCAGTATCACAGAGCAGCAGACCTGATACCTGTGTTTTCTTTTCATTCTGTACTCATTTCGACTTTTTTCTGCTGTTCTACTTTTCCACCCCGATCCACTGAGCCTGCATGAGGCTGTGTTTCTGACAGAGACTACAGAGCATTCTTACACTGTACACCTCCCCCAGCAGCCTGGTGCCTACCTTTGGCTTTAGATGCCATGATGCTCTGATCCTGTACGTAACACCAGCTGATGATCTTCCTCCTGAAAAGCGAGGTCGCTGATTTACAGTAACTTTAGCTCGAAAGTCAGCTACAGTTAGCAAACAAAGTCATGCAGGCCACTAGTTATTACAAAGACGTGGCTAATATGAACACACAGCAACTACCGATTTCACTTCGACTATGTTTACGTTTAGTTAGCTACGTAGCTTAGCTATCCTAACCACAGTATCCGCTATTCCTTTAGCAACTTAGCCGGAAATCAAGATAAACATGAATAACATTAACTCATCTTTAATCTATATCAACTGGATGTTAAATGACAGAAGCTTACTCGTTAACCCTGGTTAGTTATCTAGTGGGATTGGTACGAGAGAGAAAATTACTGTTAAAAAAAAAAAAAAAACGCGTCCCAAATCGCATACTGATGCACTATTCTACGCCATTTTGTAGTATAAATAGTGAGAGTAATGTATTCACACTGACGAAGTGCACTTCAAGTGCCCGGATGATGCACTTACTCAACCGAATGTTAGACACCTCATGCACTCAGCGGTCGCAGCTTTGTTACGTAGTGGAAGAGGGGCGGGGCTACCAGGCGCTGACGCTGGTTCAAATGTGCTCAGAATCAAAAAAGGTCATGTTGGGCATAAAAAAAGTAACACTTACATAAGTGAATTCCTTCATTTTACTGTTTTTTTGTTGACTCTAAAGCTAGCGGCGTCGCATTACGTCCCTTTGACGTCATTTTCCATCGACAGGGAAACCGCTTATACTTCCGGTTAGTAAAAAAAAAACATTAGTCGTCGTAGTACTGCCCCCTGCTGTTAAGCTCCCAATGACCCTTGTGTGTGTGTGTGTGTGTGTGTGTGTGTGTGTGTGTGTGTGTGTATATATATATATATATATATATATATATATA
>CM074922.1:12372344-12384396 GCA_037576815.1 Pangasius larnaudii | reverse complement strand
TATATATATATATATATATATATATATATATACACAATAAGTTTAAGTAAATGTTTTATGTAGGAGTTTATCAGTCTCTCACATCATTCTGGAAAAAATTTGGCCCATGCTTCTTTACAACATTGTTTCAGATCATTGATGTTTGAGGGCATTATTTTCTGCACAGCTCTCTTAAGATCAAATAAGGATTGAGGTCTGGACTTGGACTTGGCCATGGCCATTCCAACACCTTCATTTTTGTCTTCTTTAGCCATTCAGATGTTGATTTGCTGGTGTGCTTGGGATTGTCCTGTTGCAAGAACCAGTTTTGGCCCTGCTTAAGCTGCTGGACAGATGACCTCATATTTGTCTCAAGAATATTCTGGTATAAAGTAGAGTTTACCATTGTCTCAGTGACTGCAAGTTTCCCAGGTCCTCTGGCTGCAAATCAAGCCCAAATCCTCACTCCTCCACCACTATGAGGCTTTTTGATACGCTGTGTTCGGTTTTCGCTGTAGTTCCCTGACAGGGATGCTGGGTTCAGATGCTATGTCGTGAATGTCCCCTCATCTGAATGGTTTGACAGTGTGCATTATTGATGATTTTGTATGTACATTTAGTCATTTACCACCAAATCACTTATTTTGATTATATTTCAGACACCTTTTTTCAGACACCCCAGAAGAGCTGGAGAGCCTTTGGTTATTTTAAAAGCTAGCTATTTCAAATTACTTGCATAGAGAACATTAAAATACACTTCTGTAGCTGCAATGTGACAAATGGCAAAGTAAAAACCCACTGAAAACACTGAGTATTATTTTTCAAAAGGCATATATAAATGAACAGTGAATTCTCGTACTTCTAGTATACATTTATCTGCTGTGGATATATGCACATGGATATATGCACATGCTCAGTCTGCAAGGAATTGTGAGTGCTAACAGATACTTAGCTGTGTGCTAACTTATTTATGAATGGCAACTCAGACATACTTATAAAAACCACATATACAGGAATGCTCTGATGCCTGTACGTATATAAACACCGTGTTCGGAATATGGCTGCAACCCGAATATAGACCTTAAACGGAATAAATGTAGATACTGTCCTTTTTGTCGCTGTCTGTTCCCTCAGTTTTGTCTTTCTCTTCCTCCCTATCATTCTCCTTTTCTGTGGCATCAGCTGGTTCACTTCCCTTTTCCTCTGAAACAAGATTTAAGATTAAATTCATTAAGATTAAAGATTAATCCTGAAAGTCCAGATTCAGCAACATTTATTATAGAGCAACAAAATTCAGCAAAAATGTTCTGTTACATTTTTTTCCCCCAAGAGGTTTTTGGATATAATAAGAGCAATAATCAACTAGCAACTAATAATCAATTAGCAACTGATTGCGAAAGAACTTTCTTTACATAAAGCATAATTACATGAAGTGTTTATATATGCACATGGATGTTCTCTTGTAATGATCACAGAAAGCTGATTTCCTCATCTGAGAGATGTAACCCTGGCCATACTCTGCTCCACTGAACTTGTTGCTGCAGCCTAGTGGATGTGTGGTTTCTCCTTGCAGATTGCTCCCTACTGCAGTCTGTTCCTGTCTCTGTGCTACTGGCTAAATGCTGAGTACATGGGGATAGGTCTTTCAAATCAGTGTAAAAACAGTAGTAATTATGAGAGAATGTGACACTTGAGTCTGAAATAATGCCACGTAAAATTAATCAAACTAGCTCACATTAACTTACCTGTTTCAGACACGGAACGGTGGTCATCAGCTAGAGGTGGCCAGATGTGCACTGACTTTGTGACTTGCTACTTTTATGCTAGCAGATGCTTAATAATGAGCAGAAAGAACAGTCAGATGTCAGGCTGATTTTCCTCAAGTGTTATTTCTTGACAGTGGTTTCACTTATGTTTGGAATCATTTTAACTCGCTTGTGAATTTGATATTGATTTGACACCATACAAGCTATCTAGCTAAAGTGCGCTAACAAAAACGTAAATAGCACTGGCCTTTACAGCATTAATTATTACCTAATCCTTATAATTAAGGATTACAATATTAATTAAGTAATACTAGCAAATTTACAAAACATTATCCCTTAGATACTGTTTGGACCAGATTTGACTCCTTTTGACATTCAAAGGCATTGAAACTACACTAAATAGGTTTCTTACAAATTTTCAGCCTGAAATTTAGTGACTTTTCCCAAAGTGACCCAAAAGTAACAAAAAAATTCCACTCATTTTCAGACAGGTGCTACAGATTTTTGGACATAGGTTCTGTTCTGGGTCAATTTTGTATTTAATGAATTACAGTTTCAAATTTAGAGAAATATCAAAACTGTAAAAGGCTTCTGTGATAAAAGTCCTTATATTTTATGCATTGGGACCAGTTGGGATGAAGGTTAAGGAGTGTCGTGTGGCCAACTGTAGTTATCTAGCTAACATTAATTATCCCTTTGGTTAAAAAATTAGGTGTGAAGTTAGCTATAAAGTGATTACCAATGCTTATTGTAAGTTCAGCGTTACAAAAGCAATCCCACGTGACGTTGCTGAATCGTGGCCTAAGTTAACTATTCAATTTAATTCAATTTTATTTGTATAGCGCTTTTAACAATAGACATCATCACAAAGCAGCTTTACAGAAATAAATACGTTCAAGATATGAATTTTAATGTATGAATTTATTCCTAATGAGCAAGCCAGAGGAGATGGTGGCAAGGAAAAACTCCCTGAGATGACATGAGGAAGAAACCTTGAGAGGAACCAGACTCAAAAGGGAACCCATCCTCATCTGGGTGACACCGGATAGTACGATTATAAATAAATCCATTCTGTAACTGTGTACTACATAGACAAATAGTGCAGTTATGTAACCAGGAAATTCATTACAGGTTTCACATGAAGTCTGTTTGTTGATCTTATCCACTGTTCACTGACGGAGACTTGAGTGCAAAACTGTTCGACTAGCGGGCTCACAAATAAGTTAACACTTTGAGTCTCCTGGGGAGAAGCTACTAACTATCACCCCCATGTACTAATTGCTAGTTAGCAACGTAATTAAAACGTGTGAAAAATGAAATAAGGAGAACTTTGCAATTATTTGCATATTTTAATCACCAATTTACTTACAATATTATTAATATTATTATTACTTAATTAAGTTAATGCTGACTGAACGCAGCCCTGATCTTATTAGCCAATGTCACATTTTAGCTACATTGTTCAAAATCATTTCAATAATGTTAATATAGCTAGCTAGCATATTAGCAATGTTGATCAGATTTATGATATTTTGCTGACTGGCTAGGTTAGCTGCTAGTTGTGGTTTGTGTCATAGTTTACAGTCTAGCAATCAGTGTTTGTTAGCTCGTGTTATATCGCTTCAGGAAGCGTGAGTCATTTATGAAACGACATTAAATGATAGCTAAACATGTCCCTATATGCCTCTGTATGTATTGTATCTGTCAATGTCAAACTGAGAAACAAATCTTCAGCAGGTTTTAAATTCTGAAATCATGAATTTGCTCAAAAGCATTGTTTCTACTGTGGTATTTGTGTTCTGTGTTTGTTCCTGAGGCGGCTATGGGGAGAATGGTGAACAGCGCACCAACAGATTCAGAGAAAACCCAGCCTCTGTCTGCGGATGTTCCGTACACCTGAGGGAAAATGTCACTATTTAGTTCACGCTTAGGTTAAATCAAAACATGAAACTAGTGTCAGATAGAACTCTGTCAAAACCCCAATGAGCCATGCACATGACTTAAATATATAACTTCTGCCTTTAGTAATGTTACAGAGGAACACAGGTCTTTAAATGTTTATTGTTTTACTAAATTTGTTGTACTGTTTGTTTCATTTTGCTCTAGATACACCCTTGTACACCTGAATTCACATTCTTGATCTGTTTACATTCATTTGCACTTTTAAAAATTTCTGCTTCAACTTGTAAAGTGCTTACGCTACTGAACACAGCTGATTTGTGTTGTATGCACTGGTTGAGGTGTACGCTTGTGTGTTGGGGTCCATGGCCATGAACCCCTGGACCGGCTCTGTGTTTGAGTCTTGATGTGTTCTTGTGTAAGAAAGCACTTACACAAGGAGGTTAGCTTGGCATCAGACTAACATCTTTAGGCAGATGAAGGAAAGGAATTGACCTCAATAAAGTTCATGTTCATATAAAAGGCTCAACATTCGAAATTCGGGTGCAGAATATACATACAGTAAAATAAGAGGAAAAATCTTTAATAAAACCATTATTTCTTGTGTAGTCAGTTACAGACAGTGGCTTTTTATTTAGCTGTAGTTTAGCTTACGTGTAATCTACTTAGTTAAAAAAAAAAAAAAAAAAGAGCCAAGGTTTTTGATAGATTAGTTAGTGGTGATTAGTTGCTGATGATATAAAGTTGCATAGATTGTTAGCATATTGTTAAGACGGTCGGTCTGCAGGTGAGAACATACAGATGCTTTACATGAAAATCTGTTTTGAAGCCAGGTTAGTGAGGACCTAAATATAATGAGCTGAGTGAGTGTAAAATCGTGTTGACTAGAAAAAAAAAAAACAACACTAAAAATACACTCACAGTGGCAGACGAGAAGACATGGATAGGTGTCAACTCACAGACTGTTAAGGAGATACATGTGGTGGACACAGTGGTATCAACAACAGCAGATTACAGTGTTTCTTCCAACACTAGCAGTAAAACCACGAAGATATCGACACTGTGTGCCATCTGTGATGCTATACTGTTTTGCAAATGCTGCGTCATACTTCTTTTTATGACTTTTGACGTCTTGGCATGTACACACATGCACACAAGAAGGGAACTGATTGATTTTCACTGCCTCTCGTGCCTAGGAGGGTATAAATAGCATCCATGAATTCACTGCTGAGACAGTAAAGCTTGATTGCAGTTTATTGGCTGTGTTTTATTTCTTATAGTACAAAAGTCCAAATGAATCACACACTAACCGATTTTCAGATGTGCCGGCATTCTTCAAGTGATATATGCAGGACAGATTTTTTTGGAGGCACAGACCTTGGCCTTTTAAAAGCACAGTTTTTTTAAAAGCATTCAAAACTTGTAAGAATCATAACATTTCAAAGCTCTGTGTTGTTTACATATTTGTGGCCCAAAAATGAGCTCCAGCCACAAGCGTAACAGTCCTGTTGAGCTGTGCCTCTTCTCCTCAAGAAGCAGCAGACGGGTCTAAAGATGACAAACTACTCTTTTAAATCTAACAGGCAAACATTTCAGTAAATTCATTATAACATCAAACTACACATACATAATAGAGGGCGTCTTGGTTTACACTGAAAGGAGCAGTGAAGAACTGTTCCTCTCCCCTCAAAACTATTAAAATAAACATCAGAGGGCGACAAATTAGTTCCATCTAATATAATACATTTTTAATTATATACCTTTTAAATATTAGCTGAAATAACCATGTTGCATAACCTAACAATGATTACATTAGATTAGATTCAGCTTTTTTTTTTGTCACTGAGCAGTACAAAGCCAAGGACATGCAGTTAGCATCTAACAGGAAGTGCAAAATAACACCTAGCATCGCCAGCTACATTCTACTCACCTACTGTACTGTGGGAATTCGCAGGTTGGAATGACGTCATTCTCGACCTCGGCGTATTAAATAAACAAGCTGGGGAAAAAAAAAAAACATGGCCGCCTCCATGCCCATCTTTTGTTAGCAACAAGCTAGCCAGCCTGCTGTGATAAGTGATGTATATTTTCCCCCTGAAACAGCGATCTGTATAGTCAGTGTTATAGATTTCACAAGCGAATATATCTGCGTCGATAGATCGAAAGCAAATACTTGTATATACAGCATACTTCATTTAAAGGAAAGAAGTGCTGCTTTGTTTACTTCTGATGCTGTGTGCAGCCATGTTGATTTGACGTCACGGGACCTGAGAAGACTACCCCAAGTTGACGAGTAGGAATTTCCAAGTTGAGGATTTGTTTTCTTTTGCTTTTCCTGGTTGGAGGTTGAGATTACAAGTTGACTCGAGTCGAACACAGCACGATTATATTACAAATATTACATATTCCGCTTCAAAACGATACAATAGAAGTATCGTGATCATACTGAGAAAGCATACAAGCAGGAGTGATCTGCCCTTTTGCAGTCTCCCATATGGTCTAGCGGTTAGGATTCCTGGTTTTCACCCAGGCGGCCCGGGTTCGACTCCCGGTATGGGAAGCTATGTTTTTTATTTTTTAACTCCGTTTTTTTGTTACACGTAGCCGCCAGGATTAATTTTATCCTTCGTTAAACAATCATTATACTCTTCGTGCTATTAGGAAGTAGAGTCTACATATATTTACTTTGAATTGTAACACCAGGCAGCCCATCGTTAAATGAGCTCTATTGTTCATATGCTTTCAGACTGGAATCATGGGATCATACAGGACATGATGCAGGGATTAATCCTAGCCTACTTCTAGATACGAAGTGTCATTTTAACTTACTACAAACTCCATTAAAAGTAGCACGGTCTATCAGATATAGCCGTGGTTTTTTTTAAGATATTTTAGCACTCCGTTTTACTCAGTGCCTGTGATGTGAATGACAGGCTTAATGTGCTGCGTTTCCATTATAGGCTCTCGAGTGTTTCTTGCTAAGTGAATGTTGGCCAATGGGTTCAGAGGGAAAGTGTGAGTGCTCGGAATTCCCCCGCGTTCCCTTCAGCGAAAACAGTGGAACCTTACGGCAGGCACGAGTGCACACAGAGCTGAAGTGTGTGAAGTGTGTGCCACCAGCCTCTCTCTCTCTCTCTCTCTCTCTCTCTCTCACACACACACACACACACACACACACACAGACAGACAGAGAGAGAGCAGCGTGTGTCTCCCTGCACCGGACAGCGGGGACTGCGGGGACAGCAGGGACAGCGGGGACAGCACAGCTCGTCTGCGTTCAAATGGATACTGTCCCCATCATTACTGGCATGAGACGCTTGAAACAGTCAACTTTACAACATCGTCCATCAAAAGGTAAGGCTGTTTTCACCCCCTTGACATTACGTTGTAAAGTCTATTGAAAAGCCAGAGGATTAATAAAAGTGCTGCAGACATTTTACGTTACAGCGCACAGTCATGTTTCATGTCATGTAAAACATAAACAACTGCCACCGTCTGGGCTGCTAAAATTTATAGTTCCGGTTTCTGATGTTTTTCACTTTTTCAAACAGTCCTCGAATGTGTGTCATACGACCACATTAAACTAAAGCAAAAGCTTTAGGACCGCAGTTTTCTCCCTGTTCCTGTCAGAGGAGCTCTGAGCTGCGAGCACTACAAGCCCCAGCGTGATGGAGGACAGTGTGGCCAGGGCCCCTCCAGCACAGCCCAGCTGTACAGATGTTCAGCTCTTCATACAGATGTGTACAATAATACTGCACTTATTTATTAGAGCCACAGAGCTGTTATTGCTGAACTTTGCTCCAACATTAAATCCACCTTGACATTATTTATAAGCTGACTTGTTTCTGAGTTACTGAGGTTTGGATTAAACCCAGTCGAGTGGCCAACAAATAGGCTAATAACTATTAAAACTCATTAGTAATCCTAATAACTTGGATAGCACTGAGTTATGATTTCCACCACTGGGGGGGAAAAAAAAAACATCTGGTTACACTTCCCGGACCCCACTTTCAGTCAGGATAAGCTGTTTGTTAAGTCTCTTCATAACTCGATGCTACTCAGCTGGTTTCAGAGCTTATAAGTCTGAATGGTACGTCTTATTAATATTCATTGGTTATGTTTTTTAAGAGAAACCAGTGTACCAGTATCACTTACTGTGCAGTAAAAGATTATTGTATACACACACACACACACACACACACACACACACACACACACACACACACACAGACCACATGTGTTCAATATAATTTAAGGTTCATATATGTTAATATAATCTAAGGTCACTTTGTTGCTGAGTTTCCCTACAGCTGTTAACGGTCCAAATGTTTGCTAAATGTTTAGATTTTCAGCCTAGGACACACAAGTTGAACCATCTCATTTTTCCATGGCCATTTGGAGGAGGAGAAATTGAAATGGCTTGTTGTTGTCTTACTTTGGGAGTTTTTGGTATGACTCAGAACAGCCTGCCTGTCCAGAAGGGACATTATCCAGTTTTTATAGCCCCACCTTTTCAGTGTCCCCACATCCCAGTGGCCAGAAAGCTGGAAATTTCAGTCTTCTGAAACCAATTAGGCTCAGTAAGAAGCTCTAAATATACCAACAATAGTGTAGTTGCTCACTAACCCAATGCAGGCTGGGGTTTTTCGTGGGGAAAAAGTGCCTTCAGTGCACTAGTCCTCTTGATTTTTGTACACTTCAAAAGTTTACTGATGCTGTCCCTTTCATTACCAGCCTAACCTCTCTGAACAAAGGACCTTCATTAGATTCAGCACAGGATTTTATGTTGCTGCATGACAACAGGAAGCACGTGGCCCACATTTGTGAACGGGAAAACTGGAATTTCCTTCTGTTCAGTCCGGAAACTATGACCATCATGTCATCTTCAGCTTAGTACAAACAGAGGAGTAAAGGCGTGTCTGAAGACAGTAGAAGGCCCTGACTCATTGCACTCTCTTCGAGTGCTCGTTCCCGGCGTCACAGCCTTGGACTGATGGTTCAATGGAAATCACATAAGATGTGATTTAATGGGGTGGTTATTGATTTTTGTCTGCTCATTTGGAGACATTTATCTTTGTACAAAACTGCATCAGCAGGGCGCTATGGGCTCAGACCGAAACAGCAACATGAGATGAATCCTACTCACAGACCTATATCACTTAGATGTCTAGAGCTCGCTCATAAGGAGTAATTTGGGGGGTAGGGAGGCATTGTGGCTTCATTCCTGGACCCATTTTATTTTCTTTAAAGTTGCCTGCTTGTTTGTGTGACATATACGTGTTTAGCCGAAAAAATAATAAAATATGGAAATGAAAAAAATATGGGCTCATTCCCTTGAAATTCTAGTTCACTGAAGTAGACCAAACCAAGTGAAGACCATGTCTTCCACAAGGTGGCACTGTTCATATATAAGCACATGGTTTGTCACATGAGCACATTGAAAAGAGCATATGACATTATTTGCAGCGACGAGACACACTGTGGCTCAGCTACAACTGACAGAGAAATTGTTCTAGTTTATAATTTGTCTCAGCATGTGCTTTTACTTAACTGTCAGAATAGAAGTGAACTGTGCTCCTGCTCAGAGAAATAAGGACATTGTCACTGGTGCATGCTAAGTTATTCAATTTCTGTAAAAGAAAAGATTACAAAGAGAGAACATGTAGTGACACATAGACATGTATGAGTGTCTGTGTTTCTGTGGGCTGATCCCAGCCCCCCCCCAACATTGATCTTTAGTTATCACAGATTTTTACAAGGGTTCCAATACAGAGACTGAGACTGCCATTGCATGATTCCAAGTAGTCCTATTTTTCATGAAAAGTGTTGAAGGTGTGCATGGTTATAAGTTCGATTTGGTGTCATCTGTCCAAAACACAAATCAGGTGAAAGAAATGCCACTGCATAAAAGGAGGACACGCTGCAATGGCTCAGTTGGTTGTATTGGTGTATTCATTTCCGCTTTGCCACAGCATCTTTTAATTTTAGATTTTAGTTCTCACTCGCCTATATTCAGCAGTAGGAGCAGCTTTTGTATGAAAGTGCTTCAATCTAGCTAGTGTTTAAATCCATAATTCTATCAGTCACAGAATGATGATGCTTTAGATTTTAGATGCTGTGTTTTACATCACTGACGTTGTGTTTTTACTGACAGTCTGTTTATGTGAAAGAGAAGGTAATACGTGTGATCCTGCAGGACTAAACCGGCCATTATAATGACCTACAGCCGTTACAAAGCCTCACACTTCATATTCACATATAACACAACATCACTATTGTAGTTTTCCATAAATAAATCCATTATACAATAAAGTGATCACATAGCTGTGTGTGAAGCACACAGGATACACGGTAAAGCAACTCACTCATGTTATTAACTTATACTAGCTGTTCAGTGCAGGAGTTCTCATAGAGGAGAAATGTTATTAAAGACACCAGTCTGAGAAACTAACAGTGTGAATATGTCTAAACTGAGGTTTTTTACATGGTGGTTTTTTTTCCATCCGTTTCTGTCGCAAGCTCTTTTGTGTAAGATCACTGAAACAAAGTGTGTGTACCTTTTGTTTTTTTTTATACAATACTTAATACAATACTCAGCACATGTTCTTAAAGGGTGCCAGTAACTATGGAGTTGACTAGACCTGAGCAGCATAATAAAGGAAATTCCACCTCCATGTCTTTTGGAAAAAACCCACCTGCTGTTGGGACAGAATTTTATCACATGTGATGTGGCGGCTTCCAAACCGAGTTAGCATCATATCCAAACACTCAACCCTGGCAAATGATGGATTCGTCAGTAACGGAGGAGCTCACGGCCACATCCCTGGTGCAACCCTTGGAGTTGCAAATACCCGTCTCACTTGTCTGTTTTACTTTACATAAGTCCCAAAGACCTAGGCTGGATTTCCAACAACATAGCTCAAAAGAAGTTTATCATCATTTATTATTATATGAGAGACTTGAGATGATTTGAGCACAGTGTTGCGTTTGAGAAACCAGGCTAAGGACACTGTAGACATATCAAGGCAGTGACAGCCTCCCCAGTGTCTGCTTCTCTGGTACATCATGAGTCTCATCAGAGGCATTACAAGGCTTCAGGACTTCAAGGCTTTGCTGCTCAGCCTTGACTTGCTTTGTTGTGACTGATGAGAGACGTGAACCATGAACACTGTAACTAATGTCTAATGTGATGTGCTCATGGTGCAAGTGTCTGTTAAGGATCACTGTAATAGGTAGTATTACATACAGTGTACATACACATTTGCTGCATAATAGATTTCCATCAAGATTTATGTAGCACGGTAGTGGAAAATAAAAAGACGGTCTACTTTGGCCTGGGGTATTTAGACTGTTGGATATGAAAAAAAACAAACAAAAACCAAACAAATGTAGTAGCAATTCCACGGAAAGCTGTACAGTTAACAATCGCTGATAAATGTAATGTACAAAAAAGGGCGTGAGGAGTTATTTGGGAATAATCGGTAAGATAAGCCTATGCACTAGATTGCACGCAGTTGTTTGGGTTTTCTTTGATAGCTGCTGAAGTGCGCAGGTGACATTAACATCTAAATAAAACCATATTTTAGTAAGCTAAATAGGTATTTTGATAGAGACATTTTATTCATGTCAGGTGGAGCAAGCTGATATTGCAGTATGTGTACTGCATGCGATGCTCCCTTAAGGCTGCTGTTAAGATTCTTCTGTTTGGTTAAATATAGGCAAATTTGTGAAAGGTGACATTGTGGTGGTTTCTTTTCGGTGTGTCTCATCTATTCAAGGAAGACGTACTGTATGTATGCCAGGTCCAGTAGTCTTTCCCTGATTATGTTGGAAAGAGCATTAATAAACTAGTCTTTTTTATTTTTTATTTTTTTAAAAAAAGAACAGCATCTTCCATTTTTAAATTATTTAAATGGACTGTTCATGTTGTATAATCCTTTGACTTTGAAATGATTTTACAGTGACTAGGGCACCTGAAGTCTAGAAAGAACATGGCTTTTGGCTTCTCTTCTTCTCCTCACTGTTTATAGCAAAGCCTATATATATATATATATATATATGTATGTATGTGTATGTGTATTGTATTGTGTCGTATAGTCATGCAACCAGCTAGAATGGGCTGAACACAAATCTACTCCTTAATCATACTGAAATGTCGAGCGCGGAGTGAGGGAGTGTCCTTGTTTACCTGTGCAGAGCTGCACTGCATTTATCATAATGTGGGCAATGGAGGCAGTGACTCAGCACCTCAAAGCATTTTCCACAGAACCACCACCTACTCAGGATAGCCAGCTTGTAAATCATCTCATACTTTAAGCCCACTATATATATATATATATATATATATATATATATAGATATATATATTCTAGAGTTTTAGTGGTGATTAATATATATCTATATATATT
>CM074922.1:12353711-12368711 GCA_037576815.1 Pangasius larnaudii | reverse complement strand
TGTCTATTACATCTTACTTGGTAATGTGTAGTTCACACATATGGAGCTCTGCTGGAACCAGACCTGCCCTACATATCTTTGCGGCCGGAGCAACTTTCTGCCGACTGCATGGACGTCTCTCTGGATGAAGAAACATCATCTATGGATGAGATTCCTCAGAAGAGTCCATCTAAGCCAGCTAGGAAAAATAAAGGTACTACAGTAACACATACTTTCCAGTAGGTGGTGTTGTAAATCCACCCTATCATTTGTATTTTCACAATTGAACCCGCAATTAAAAGAATATATGTATGCCAGTTCAAAACAAAGTAAACCACTTCATTTGGTTAATAGGTGATAGATTTAGTTGCATTTATCTTGTGTAGTAAATCACTGATGAAGTATTAGGTGTATTTGAGGCAGGTTCATGAAAGTTTTTACTATTATGATAAACAGTATGAATTGTGAGAATAAGGAAGTAATGATAATAATAGTAAGAGCTTTATAATATAATATTAAGATTAATAAAAGGGAGTGATTAATCATTTTCATTTTATTTTTTTGCAGTGCGCAAACCTAGGGTGGTGCGCCCTTGTTCCCCTATCACCAATCCGTCTCTGCCTCTAAAGAAAAAGAGTAAAGAAGGAAAAGGTAGGTCCTGCCGCAAAAGAGCAGACGTGCATATGCTAAAGTTAGTCTGCCTTGCGTGCTCTGTGTCTCTGTTGTTGTCACCTATCCATTCTTGAGGGATTGAATTATGGCTGCTTAACTGTTGAGGTATTCGTAATGTGCTGTGTTTGTGAGTGAAATGAAAGTCATAGTGGGCCAGGGGGCATGATGATGTCATCCTGATAGAGCCCATTGCAGCTTCTTACCCTGCAGCCTACACTACTCCTCTGGGTTGCAATTTTCAGCCACTTCTGGCCAAAGCTCATGACAGACAAGATTAATCTCCTGCCTGGCCCTTCAGATTAATTCTAGGTCTACTGCAGGGCTGGAGTACAATTGATTTATTAAGGTTATGAGCAGAAATGCTATAATTGCACCTCTGAATCCATTTGTTAAATATAACCTGAGGAGTATGAAGTGAAATATGGAAATGTGGAGAAGTTCGAATTGTCCTTTTTTTCTTGTCCTCTTTCTCTTGACGTAGGTAACACAATTTACCTGTGGGAGTTTTTGCTGGCTTTGCTGCAAGACAAAAACACCTGTCCCAAATATATCAAGTGGACGCAGAGAGAGAAGGGTATCTTTAAGCTAGTGGACTCAAAGGCTGTGTCCAAACTGTGGGGAAAGCACAAGAACAAGCCTGATATGAACTATGAGACCATGGGAAGGGCTCTCAGGTAACTGCTGGAGCAAACCAATTAAAAGCAAATGTGAAAAAATGTCCTGTCCCCTGACCTCTTTTCTTTCCTTTGTTGTTTCATCTTATTAGGTATTACTACCAGAGGGGCATTCTGGCAAAAGTTGAAGGTCAGAGGCTTGTGTACCAGTTTAAGGAGATGCCCACGGACCTGGTGGTCATTGATGAAGATGATGGGCAGTGTGGAGACTCCGGCCCTGGTTTTGGTGGCCAGCGCTCCAACTGCCACAATCGTGGCATGAACCGAGGAGCATCACGCGCCCAGGGCAAAGGGTCCGGCCACACGCAAACCAAAGCAGTGAAGAAGGAGCCAGGTGCCAGTGTGCTCTACCAGAATGCCAAATGCAAACAAAGTGAGCAGCTGCTGCAGACTGTACATGTGCTGCAGCCAAACCAGGGAGCTGCTGTTCCTGCTCCTGCACACACACTGAGGTGAGTAAAGCAGTGCATGAAATAGCTGGAGTTCTTTTAATTTGTGTATTGGGAAAAAAAAGGCAAAATATTGCTAAACTGAGAAACTTAACTGGAGAGAGAAAAGGTTATATCTTTTTATGAACCTTTAGTAAATATGCCTAATACTGTTAATATCTGCATATGGCAAGTGGTATGCTCTAGAAATCTAAAACTGCTAAACGGTGAATAGAATGGGTTAAATAGTAAGTGGTGTAATACGTTATGTAGTGAGAAGACATGGTGGCTCCTGCCAGGCCGTAAGACTCCCATTCCTGCTTAAATTGATGATCATACCTGGATAAACTGTCACTTCCTGCACATCTCAATACTCCTATTTATAGTACTCTTTGCCTTTTCTGTATATGACTAAAACTGTAATAATCCCACTACCCGGGGTCAGCCAGAAGAGGATGGAATCCCTTTTAAGTCAAGGTTTCTTCCTCATGTTATCTTTTTGCCATTATTGCCCTTGGTTTGCTCAATAGGGATCCGGATTTACATCCAGATTTCTGTACATCTGCTTTGTGACATAGTCGCAAAACACTATGCAAACAGAATTGAAGTTGGGAAAATAAATTTTTTTGGCACTACTCTAAATTTCAGATGATGATCGCTGTGTCTCTAATGACTCAGTGACTCAATGACTTTAATGACTATAATGTTCGTGCTGACTTTATCTTTCTCTATCTTTACAGAGCCATTAACATGCCTGCCACTGTTCCCATGGTCCTTACATCCGGATCGCAAGGAGGAGCACCAGTCACATTGCAAACGGTGCCCCTAACCTCTGTACTGGCCAACAGTGACTCTCTGAATGGTCTGACCCGTGTGGTTACACTCAATGCCAACGGGCAGCCTGTGGTAGCGCAGCAGCCTGGTACTGTCATTGCCACTGTGCTGAAGCCTGGTGAGCTTCAGCACCTGCAGGTAAAAGAGGAGATCCTGGAGCCACAGTTCTTGCAGTCGCTGGTCAATGGCAATCCATTCTGCAAGGAGGAGACTGATGGAGATTCATCTGAGCTTGTCCATAGGACTGTGATTGTTGGTGTTGCTAGTCAGGGCATGTGCCAGCTTGCTAACGGACACTCAGAGGCAGGGGCAGAGCTGGCAAGCAGCCCCAGTGAAGGTCTAACCCCTGTGGAAGAGCTGGAGGTGAAGAGTGAAATTGCCGGAGCCAAAGAGTTGCTAGAATGTCCACAAGTGCCTGTTGCTGTGCAAATACCCACTTCCCAGTTCATCCAGGTGAAAACAGAGCTCTCCGAGACCTAGAAATTTACCAAGGTCAGGAGACCACAGACTGTGCTTAAATAATTCAGTGAAAGTCACCTGAGGACTGTTGTTTACTCACAATATTGTGATACTGTGCCTAAATTTGAATATTAAGGGATAGTTATATAAAGCTCTACTGGCTGGCTCTGTGGCATCACCTGCAATCCATTATGCCATCCTGTAATCAGAGACCAGCCATTCATTGGACCAGGGATTGTTCTGCCATGTGCCAGTTTCTTATTATGTTTCATCTCCTTGGACTTACCTGCAATTTTTAATATACTCCCCCTAAAACAGAGCCAAACAGCACATAGAAGTGTTGACAGACAGCTGCTATGGAACGAAAAGAACCCAACAGATAGTAGGTTCAAGAATATTTTCACTTAAGAGCGGTGAAGTGTTTGCCTGTGATTTCTTGATGTCCAGACTGAAAGAGTGCCTTCTGTAACAGGCACAAATAGTTCAGATTATTTTTTATATCTTAGATTAGGTGCGAGAATATGCCAATGGAAAAATGTTGTTCTGGACTAACAGACTCTGCCCACAAAACCACGAGGCTGAGACCAGGTTATTTTCAAATCATATTATAAACATTCTTTAAGGATTTGTTGTCTTACTATGGAAATGGGCATTCCCTGTCATAAGAGAACGTTTAATAAGACATGCTTTTATATATTTACTGAATACAGAGACAGTACAATGACAAATTCCCTAATCATCTGCTTCAGAAGCAGAGTATTTCTCCATTATTCCTTAATCAATGTTTATATAAATCAAATGCCATGTAAGACAGAATATACAGTATATAAATATATATGATATAAAATTGAGATTTGGTTTATGGCCACACATTTATTTATTTTGTGAATTTCTAAATTCTGTATAAAAGGTTTAATTTTTTTAATGTAATAAATATTGGGAACATGCAGTATAAATATATAAAGTTATTTCAATCTACATGTTAGTTTTACTGTAAGTTGCATATTTCAGTTCAAAGCATTCCACGCACTTGGCACCCCTTTTATATTTTGTGTATTTTCAATATAAGGGTAACATTTTTACGTATATAGAGCTTTATGAGATTGATCTCTGCCTTGTAATCTACTGTGATATTTTTAAAGCCTTTATTTTTTACAGATCTTATTTGTTTCAGTTTCTACTCTTAAGCTGACATACTCTTACTCCATCACAATGAGACAAAACAAAATGGCCCTGTTTATACCTTGTCATTGCAAAAGTCTTTAATATCAGGACTATATGCAGATGGAAATCCCTGATGCATTTGCAACAGATATGATTCCAGTTCTTGAGGTTCTGAGACATTTTAGCCAAATTGTATATATAGCGTAAAGGTGTCTGTCTCTCCTAGCCATATTAGACAACCAAAACCCCGCTGAACAGGTGATGCAAATGCAGCAACTATCTCATTCATAAAACAACTAAAAACAGAGACAACATGATAATTGTTGTACAAAATGTAATGAGCTGATTTGTATCAGGCTTCAGTCTGGCTAACCAGAGATGCATTTGGCTACAAGGATAAATACATGGGATTAAAATCTTATCAGAACGCAATCCAGACACAAAATGCATGAAATGGCCAGGTGTAAATGGGCTCAATCATTTTCTTCCTTCTTGAAAATTTCTTCAATGCATTTTGTTTATTATTATTTTCTATTGGGTTTTAGACCTAATTCTGTGACTACTTATATGAGCTTTATGTATTTATTTGTAGTCTTCTCACATCTAATGTAGTTTTAGATGTATGGCATAATTTATCTTAAATAATCTCTGAGACAGGTGCTTTTAATAGCTGCATCTCCCCTAGTAACAATCAGATAGTGTGCATGTTGTAGCTATATTGATCCTGGACTCAGTTTGTGCTAAATTAGTGGAGTTGCAGACAGGAGTGAGTGCAGACTCAGTAATCTGCAAAGGCCTTGGGTAAAACAAAACAAAACAAAACAAAACAATGCTCTGACAATCAAGCCTACAAATGATGTGATGCTGATATGAAAATCACTGACAGTAATGTGATGATGAAATTATCTTACCTAATACACTGTGCACTATAGAAACAACTGCCTAAGAATTGGCTTTGGGGTAAATGTATGCCAGCTCTCTGGGGTAAATCCCTGCCTGTTTCTTAATCTCGTCTGCTTTTTGGGGCTGTCCTGTTTTCCATATTTTCAATGTAGTCTAGATTTTTTTTTACAATAAAAATGAGATACAATAAAAATGCTTTTTGCTTCAACAAAAACTTCTGAACTTCTATTCACTTGAGCTATGGCAATTAAATCCTTAGCTGTCAGTATCAGCTGCACAGACTACTGCAGACCCTGCAGGGGGGGATATGCTCGTTGTTGCGTGCACTAGAAACAGGTTGTTCCTCTGTGTGTGTCCTTACATGTTTTATCTAGTAATGTGAATTAACACAAAACCTTCCTGTGAGGTCAGACCTACTCTGAGTGTTTACAGACATCTTGCTGAGAGTTGGGTTTGTTGGAGGCTGTTCATTTTCCAGCCATATGTGCTCCAAATCATCTCATCTGTTCAAATAGGAAACGAAAGAGTGTTGACATGGCTACAGATAAGACTGCAATCTGTTAGCAACATTACTGAGCAAAAGGAAGCTAGCAAGACAATTGTCTGAAATTTCTATATATGTTTATGAGATTTCATGCATGCTCTGGCACGTTTTTGTCTTTGAGAAAAAGGCAGGAGACCTTTCACAGGCAGCTATAATCAGTAAATAACTAAATGTATATGTTCAGTAGGGTGTGAT
Organism: Pangasius larnaudii; assembly: GCA_037576815.1. Classification (NCBI taxonomy): domain Eukaryota; kingdom Metazoa; phylum Chordata; class Actinopteri; order Siluriformes; family Pangasiidae; genus Pangasius; species Pangasius larnaudii. Next base: position 12,362,859 of record CM074922.1, on the reverse strand, counting down.
TGTGTGTAGTCTATGTACAGTCTTCATCTCTGCTGTAGGTGATGAGCAATTACTAATGAGCTGATGCAGGTGATAGGAAAAGGACATCAGTGTTTTTTTAAATTTAAGAACATGTGCTATTAAATTAAATTAAATTAAATGAAACCATTGTGCTCACAAATGACCTGAAATCGTGATGGAACCGTTTCCTATTTTTATACTTGCAGCTGTGAAGGTTGCACGGCTTGGGATAGAAACATCCTTGTGCTACCCGAATGGCAAGCCGTCTGAGGCAGATTCCAGGTGTGTGTGTGATAATGGAGCCATCTGGCAGCTGGTCCATGTTGTAGCTCCCTGCCCTCAAGTATCCTATTCATACACATCTGCAGAATACAAAGCACTCTCAATTCCACTGGCAAAACAAATAAATATGCAGACAAAACACAACAATAACAGCCATCACACACAAGAGCCCTAGAGGCATGTAAAACCATAAGCGCAGATGGATAAAAATAGCAACAAGGGGCGTTGCTTTGCATTTTATAAATACAGAAACAATGCAAGTTTGAATTTCCACTTGCAAGTGCCACTGACACTTAAATTTAAAGTTACAAATTTCAATTAATTAATTTTTAATAGATCAGCGGTATAGTATCATGAAGAATTGCAACATGTAAAGCTTGACCTTCCAGAAGGTCAGTAAGTCCACCTATTTTCTTTTCTTTGATTCGCTCTGAAATAGGTGGTACCTGAGGAACAGCTAAGAATACTTTAAGGATTTGAGTACGCTCAGAGGATCGTGTTGAAGCTGTATCTTGTCAGAGACATAAAGCCAGCCTTGACATCTGCTGCAGGAATATTAGCTCAGGGCACATTCTAATGTAGGAGGGAGGGAGGGAGGGAAGGAGAGAGGGAGAGGGAGAGAGAGAAAAATCTCGAATTTAGAGTGTGTGTGTAAGTGTAGGTGTGTGCAACGGGGCTACAGGAGGACTGGAGCACAGACTGCAGCAGATATAGACTATAGACTGGAGTCAGACAGCCTTAATATAAGATAACTCAGTGCCAGGATATTAGATACTTAAAGGCTTGAAGAGCTAAACCCACAAAATGTCTTATGCCACTGGGATGTTGATTATTTTCTATACACGCTGGCAGTACCAGCCTGAGACAATCAGCGTGGTTGTTTGCAAACTGTGCCAGATGATGGCAGTAGGGCTTCATCTCAGTACGGCACCATGAGTGCAGCAGCACACGAGCACATGCTGTTTAGTAGGGTAGGGTAGTAATGTGGGTTTGAATGTAGTGTTTACACACACATATCGCACTGCATACATGTACCGGCACATGCAAACTGCTCTAAATAATCAAGCAAGCATGTTAAATAAACAACTCCTTTAACTCTAGGCAGATTAATATGCACATTTGAGGCACTACAGTAGATAGACATTTCCATCGTCTCAGCCTCACAGCTGGGTGTGGCTGTGTTAACGGCTTGGCCAGTGTAGCCTTCAGCGCCATGGAACAATCCCAAATGGCATCCTGTCGGATATAGAGTGCACTAGTGAGGGGGTAAAATGCCGTTATGCCCCATTTACTGCACATTTAGGGATTAAGGAAGCGTTTGATGTCTATCCAAATGAACAGGTTTATTTCTCTTACGTCCACAACGGCATACTGAACAGCGTGTTCACTAAATTAAACAGTAGCTGTTCGCCTTGTCTATGTTGAACAGGACACACATAATAAAACGCATGTCAACAAAAGTATTTTGCAAAATATAGAGTGGAGGTGGAACCATAATACAATGTGCATAAGTTACAACCAGAATATGGGTCTGAGGTCTGAGGCTTTGCTATCCAGTTATTTTTCATGTGGTTAAATGATAGATAAGCAGGGGCGACCGGTATCAGTGGGATAGCAGGGCTAAGCCACCTCACACCCACCCCCCCAAATTTGCAGCTCATTTTAAAATAATTTTGATCACCCAAAGCATAGCGCAGAAAGCCACTTGATCAGCCACCACAGCAACTGTGACATCATTTTCCCTTACTGACCATAGAGCACTTAAAAATACTGTAGATAAAACGGGACCTGAGCTCGCCCCTGTCTTGAAATCATTTTGTGAACTCTTCCCCGTCACCTGGAGGTATCCCACATGCTTTTGAGACTGTCTTGTTATCAGGCTCTGGTTAAAAAGATCCATCTCAAATCTAACCTTTTAAAGTAATAATTGTAAGATGAAGGTTGTATTTAAACAATTGAATGAATACCTGGTACCTAACAACCTATGTGAAAAATTCCAGTCAGGTTTCCATAGTAATCAAACCACAGTAAAGAGACAGCACTGCTCCGTGTTGTGAATGGCCCTAGGCTTAGTAAGGATGCACATAAAATATCTATTCTGGTTTTGCTTGATCTCAGTGCAGCATTTGACACAGTGGGTTACAAGCTCCTGATCCATCATCTTGAAAACTGGGTGAGTCTCTCAGGGATAGTTTTAGAATGGTAAAGACATATTTGATGGGTAGAGAGCTTCTAGTTTATCACTCATTAAAAAAAAAACAGCTGTGGAGTTCTACAAGACATTTTAAGACCATTGCTTTTCATGCTGCATACCGCGTGCTGCCGTTAGGAAATATAATTAGGAAACATGACATTAACTCTCAATCACAATTCCACCTGAATGTCAAAGCTCTCTTGACAGACTAATCAGCTGTGTCTCAGATATTTCTACTTACGTGTCTGAAAACGTCTTGCACTTTAAAAGTACCAGTATCTTCCAGGATAGGTTAAAAACATTATTTACTTGTTTTTAAAGCTCCAAATGGCTTAGCGCCTGTATACTTCAATGAACATCTTTCTATCTATGCCCCAACATGTGATCTGAGATCTGCTAATGTCAGCCTTCTTGAATTCCCTCAGTAAAATACAGTCCTTTTGTTACTACATTTCAAAACTGTGGAACTCTATACCACTTTGCACTAAGCAGTCAGACTCGGTACACTCAAGCAGTAGAAAATCACTTTTTAGCTTGCCCTCTGTTTAGTATTCATGGTTTCTTTTTATTATTATTATTATTATTATTATTATTATTATTATTATTATTATTATTATTATTATTATTATTATTATTATTTAAAAATTCATTTACCAAATTACCTTACAAATTACCATATTTTTTAAATTATTTTTTTAAATCATTTTATTTTTGTTTTATTTTTTCTAGTTTTATACATAGTTCATTTTATTCAGTATTATAGTATTTTCACTTCATCTTTTATTCCATTACGTTATTCATTTCACTTGACTATACAGCACTTTAAGCTACCACATGTAAGAAAGGTGCTTTATAAATAAAGTTATTATTAGTAATAATATTAATAATAATAATACTGCTGCTACTACTACTACTACTACTATCAATAATAATAATAATAATAATAATAATAATAATAATAATAATAATAATAAACACTTTATTCCATTCAGAATGACCATGTCAGCCATTTTTCTTTTATCTTTTATTCTAGGGATGTGAATGAAAACATTTCATGTAGATGTAATTCCTCTGTCCTTGCTTTTAACCTACTTATACGTTTGCAGTAAGTCTTCTATTTTGCAATTTAGACGTGCAACAGGATAATAGGCTAATCATTGCCTTAGGCCCATTCGACTGGAAACTGTGTAGCATGTGTTACCAGTCTCCAAAACCTTAAATATTTACACACACACACACACACACACACACACACACACACACACACACACACACACACACAAATTACACACATTGTGTAAATTTACTTTTAACTATGTAGAGCCGCTAACATGAACCTCGACGTATGGCTTCAAATCATATAATTGGCATTAACTACTGCAATACTGCAATTATGGATTGTCAAGTATAAATAGTCTATTTATTTCAATTTCACACACAAATTTAATGAAAAATTTATGAAAGCAGTTGTTTCATATTAATGACTTGAATTGAGACAAAGAAGACTAGCCATTCAAACAGGACAAAAGAAATGCTGCCCTATAAAAGGGGGAATAGTTACTTTCATATAAATACATACAGTCATACAGCCATCTATCCCTATCCTTCTTCCTCCCTTGTACATGTCAGACGTTGTTTGTACTGTGGCACTATCCGCATAATAGGTTGTGGGTATGGTCAGAGCTTGACAGCAGGTACCTGTCCACAAAAACCTGCAGCAGACCCATTTCTTTTCTCAGTTATCATATCACTATATTTAGTTATCATATCATAGTTTGAATGACTCATATGATCTCCTCTTATTTCAAAGCTTCAGTATTTTATACTTTTTTGGAGTTCTGTGGTTATTAATTTGAATTTGGTTCCCTCATTAGCTTGCTAGATACAGTACAACCTGTACTGCAACAGGCCTGTCAAAACATACTGCTTGCATGGTTGAGTGGTTTTCCCTCTCCATACTGCGCTGTCCACCACTGAGCTTGTGAAATCAGCTAGATTCTGCTAACACACTAACAAGGACTGCAGTTGGGTTTCTCTGTTTCCCCGTATCTCCACTGAGGGGGCCTCCGGGACTGCTGTGCCACCTCGATGCCTCCATTCTATCTCCTCGCCATCTAGCCAAACATTGCGCCTGTGGCTAAGCACTGCTAGCATGTAAAGATGCCGCTCATAGCTAGCCTACTATGTTAGCCTGACTGCTAACAACAAAATGTGATTCTCAGACTTTTCTCCACTATCCGCTCCACTATCTTCTCTTTTTCCCTTCTCAGTGATTCATCTGAAGACTAGAGTGACTTCATTCTGCTGGGTATTCGTCTTTTGAATGTACACTCCTATACATACTCCATGTGATTAAATCAACTAGTTTGCACTATATGGCTCCGAGTGACTAACTGGCTATGCTGCTGGACTCACGGCTGCGGCACCACCGCGTCCTGCATGATGTGGGAAGAAGGGGAACGGTGACGCCACTTGAGATCCCCTGGGATAAAAGCCCCCAAGGGACAGACTCTCTCTCTCTCTCTCTCTCTCTCTCTCTCTCTCTCTATCTATCTCTCTCTCTCTCTCTGTCCAGCACCCTGAGAATTTGTGAATGGACAAAAAGACACACCCTCTACATAAGCAACTTGGTGGAAAAGCCTGTAGTCTTTGTGTGCACTTTGGGGCCTGTATAAAGCAAGACTAGATTCCACCCAACCAAAACGCAGTCATCTTCCTTTCTTATCCATTTATTTATCAACTGCCATAACGGTTCTCCTTCTGTGCACTTCAAGTCGAGATGTCGACTCCTCCCTTTGCGCAACCCTTTACTCCGAGCGAGACTGAGCATCAGGGCTTAATTAACTACAGGAAATATAGTTCGTTTTCTGTTTCTAGTAAAATAGTATATTATTCTGCAGCCTAACTTTGACCTCACATACAGTATAACCCGTTAAGCCTATACAAAGTGTCGCTTTGAATTTTAGTTTCTCTTTCTCTCGTCGCATCTCCGCGAGCTCCTTTACACGCGCTGCACCATTGTGTAGAGGTTCTGCTGAAGAACAGTGTGAGGCGCATCACCTCGCTCTTATTCCACCTCTGAGCCCACTCATTCAAAAACTGGGACCAATTAATTGGAGCTACAACTCCTGCCAAATCCATCACAGTTATTTAAAGGCCCGTCCCCAATGCCCACGTGGAAACCTTGCTTTTCAAATATCCCAGTATTTGATTCACTCCTCCTCTGCGCGTGGACGCGCGAGCGGCGGGACGCTGCCATTGTTCTCGAGCCGAGCGTGAGCGCGCCCTTTGTTCGCGCGCACTCACATTCCAGCACGCAAACACACACGCGCGCGCGCGTGCGCGCACGCACGCAGACCGAAATACCTACTCGTTCAAAACATCCACTACCGTTTTTATTTGCTTGTAATTTGTATGTGCTGATTTGTGTTCAGCCTGACTGGTGGGTTGCTGCCTGAAGCTGATGTGCCGCTTATAGCACCCAAAGTGCTCTTCCACGCAGCACCAGTCATGAAGGATTCACCTCTGCCACTGTGTAAAGACTGTACAGTATACTGAGAGGATTAAAGGAGCTTTTAGACTTTCTGCACTTAGAAGGCTCTCTTCCACTGTTTCATTGTCATTTTCAGCCTTCTGTGAGCTTTGCATTTTGTGGAGTTTTGTGGGCATCATTAAATGTAAATAACTTGTGTTTCGAACAAACAATCATTTCCATGTGATTGAATTATGTATGTGTGTGCGAAGGAAATCACTGTTAACGGAAACATTTTGGCAGGAATTTATCTATGGACTACAAAAACGTTTACGCACAACTTTACTAAATGACTGATAAACGAGGCCCAGTGTTAGAATTCGCACATTGCATTATCCTGGTAAACAGGTAAATATGGAAAATCTTTGAGAGTCTACATTAGACTGCTGTACACTGTAGAAGACTGTGAATTTCACTCTGGAGTAATAATCTTTATTAGCTTTATTTTCAGAAGCTGCTGATCTCCACACACAACAGTCTCTAGTGTTTACACAGAAAGGTGCGATAAACAAAAAGCTGGCTGAAACACCTTACTGATGAGAGAGATTATGGAAGAATGATCAGACTGGTCTGAGCTGACAAGAAGTCTATAGTTACTCAAATAAGAACTCTTTACAACCGTAGTGAGCAGAAAACCATCTCAGAACACAAAACACATCGAACCTTGAGGTGGATGGGCTACAAAAGCAGAAAACCATCAGGTTCCACTCCTTTCAGCCAAGAACAAGAATCTGAGGCTGTCATGGGCACAGGCTCACCCAAACTAGACAGTTGAAGGCTAGATAAAGACCAGGTGATTTTTTTCCCCTGATCTTCAACCATTGGCTGAGCCTGTGCCCATGATAGCCTCAGATTTCTGTTCTTAACTGACAGAAGTGGAACCTGATGTGTTCTTCTGCTTTTGTAGCCCATCCACCTCAAAGTTTAATGTTTTGTCCATGCTGAAATGCTTTTCTGCTCACCATGGTTATATAGAGTGATTATGTCACTATATCATTCCTGGCAGCTCAAATCATGGCCATTTTGGCCTTTGATCTCTCTTATCAACAAGTCGTGCCCGCAGAACTGTCGCTCGCTCAGTGTTTTTTGTTTTTCGCACCATTCTGTGTAAACTCTAGAGACTTTTGTGTGTGAAAATCCCAGAAGAAGTGTATAGATACAACCTTTATTGATTTGGATTTTTATAACCAAAACTAAATAATACCCAAGAATACCTATACACAGGATGTCATGAATATAATTTTGTAATCTGGATTAATCCAGATATAATTTTGTTTCAAAGATTTAAAGATTACTTTATTATATTCTATGAAATGCGGTAACAGTACAGTATGTGTTATTGTTATAAGTTACCAGCACTGGTGTCAAGATAATGTTATTAAAACAATTTTCATGTTTCTGTTTCTGCCTTAAGGACTTAATTCAACTAACTATGATTGGGTGGTGATGCCTTAAGTTGTAAGTATTCTTTGTTTGTTAGTTTTTTTTTGCATTAAAATATATAAAACAAACCATAAACAGTAAAGCTATTAAATTAGGAAAACGAATACATTTTGTTTTGATGGTGAAATATATACCATTGCACTGACTCACATGTGGATAGATTAAGACAACTGATGTGTCCTAATTGATAATGCTGTCATAATGGTCTAATAAAAAAATAGATCTGAACACAAAAGCGAGTGCCTTTGTGCCGCTGAGCATAAACTAGAGTTTGGACCATACTTTCAGTACATCAAAGAGTATAATGCACTCTGATTGTCAGTCTTCTGCAACTCATCCTTCAGGTTGCTAATATGGGAAAATATTGAACTATGAATGTTGCAGTGGGGAAATGTATTGCAACAAGATCCTGTTCTTGCAGATGTCATTGACTCTGACAAAGGAGCCTTTTGAATTAAAAATCAAGGTGAGTCCTGATTTTCTCCAGTTTTGATTATTTTAGGCCTCAGGAGTGCATCTCATGTAGCTGTTGTTTGTGTGTGTTTTAACCATATTATGTTTAATAAGGTTTCTGTTAGATAATTAAGCAATATTGCATGAGCAAGAGTGCTATTATGCCGAATATCGTCATGGATATGATTCAGCCGTAGGCACGAATCATGTGTGATGTTGTTTTTATACAACAATCCTATAAAGAAGAAATAATAATGTTCTGTTTATTTTTGCTCTGCTAGCAGATTTATAGCATGCCGGCTAATTACACTTTGCAATATGGTGCAATTTGTATCTGGATATCAATATGTGGAGAACAAACTCATCCTTGCATTTAAACCTGCAGCCAGTTACACCAATTGACACTTAATTGTCAGTGTGTAAAGTCTATCATAACCATACACTGGGAGTAGTTCATTCATTCATTCATTCATTCATTCATTCAAGTACCTGTTTTATCCTTGTCAGGGTCACAGTGAATCTGGAGCTAACATGGGGGACAAGGTGGGAATATACCCTGCATTGGATTGCTGTCCATTGCAGGGTAACAGGAACACACACACACACACACACACACACACACACACACACACACACACACTCACTCACCAATCCATCCATCCATCCATCCATCCATCCACACCTAGGGGCAATTTAGAGTGATGTTCACTTAGCTTTTCATTGATTGGATGTGTGTGTCTAAAATGTGGTGTTACCTCTGATACTGCTACTACCAAGACACAGACATTATTTCAGAGACTGTTTCACGATATAAATGCCCTTTTTAAAAAAATTGAGCACTTTCCATTTAAGAACTGTCTTAGGATCTCTGTTAACTAGCAAAAAGGAAAGCAGACTTGCTTGTAACATTATTGACAAAAATGAAACAGTTATAAAAGGTTGTACTCTTTGCTACAAATTACAAAGTGTAACTAGCTCATTATGCATAGATCGCAAATAACTTGATGGGTTGAAAATGACTGAATATGGTCTAAAATAAATAATTAGTCAAGATGAAAATTTTTTTCAATGAAAAACTCATGCCACAAAAGCCAAATTAATTTACACTCTGTTTCTTTTATTTGGCTTCTGCATATTTTATTCATTATTAATGTTCAGTGTTAAAATGCATTTACGTGGATCAGAATGTACATTATGCAGTTTTGGGCACAAGTAGAGAATCATTTATATATATATATATATAT
>CM074922.1:12332663-12346767 GCA_037576815.1 Pangasius larnaudii | reverse complement strand
ATATATATATATATATATATATATATATATATATATATATATATATATATATATATATATATATATATATAAATATAATTTTACATACTGAAAAGTAGACATGCTTTCTTCCAGACACTCTGTTATTAGTGACCTCTCTAAATCCAAAATTTCTTACATTTAGCCTAAATATCAATTGTACAATGCCAAATTTCCAGACCTTTCTCTGAAACAGACCCCATGAGCTGTTGTCAGGGTGAAGCCAGTATAGAAAAACAAATAAATGATGAGCCCATAGAGGTGAGTACATAGAAGGATATTAAAAGATGTGGGTCTGATCAGAAGAGCATTTAAAGGAATGCTGGATATAGTGCATGATCCTTTTGACCTTTCCATTATGACAGGTGGGATTATGGTACTGCAGTGTCTCTGCTCAACCTATAACAGCGGGATTGTGAAACTGCCAGCCGTTCAAATGCTTACATGATTTAATTCATCCCTAGCCTCCTATTCTCATCTGATTTTAGGCGTGCCAATATAAGTGGCAAGCAGCTTATCTAAGCATATAAACAAGTTTCTCACCTCGCTCTCATAAGCATACTTAAGACTGACCAGAATACTCTGGTATTTAGTAATGTATTCTTTACATGTAATGTAAAGTTAATTTTGTTACCTTTTTAAAACCAAAGACTCAAGTTGTTTGAACAATGTTTTTTTTTTTGCTGCACCATTAGTACTTTGGCTAATTTAAATCAGATAATGTACTTATTTTGAAGCAAATCATGCCATGCATGCCTTGTTACAACATGCCTGACTTGTTATAGCATATTAAAATTTACAGTTTTTGTTGAAAGGAATGTCTTTGAAATAAGAGAGTATCCCAACTGGGTTTGCTGTTGGTGATGGCTGCATAGACTGTATTTGCATATAGTGCTTTGATTATTTTTAAAGCTTTGAACTCAAACAGCAGCAGTGCCAACATAGTGCAGTAGGTCTGTGTGTGCGCGTGAATGACTTGACCCATGCTTTTATTCTGCTTTTCTGTGATAGTGTTGGGATATGGTAAACAGGTGCTGACAATACTACTGGCCAAAATAGGGCTATCAGGTAACTTATTGTTTGTGAAATATTAACAATATATTAAGGTGTTGTCTTTTGTAATTGCAAAATGCACCCTTATGTCCTACATTAATTAACAGAACAGAGTTTCCACAAACCAGAGTGCCAGTTTGTCATGGTTGTGTGTTGACCAATTGCCACTTACTAATGCTCTCTACTTACACAAACACTTTTTCAAAATGTCACTGATTACAGATTTTGTATTCTGAATACACAACTATGTTACTTGTATTCCTTTATGGCTCAACCCTGCACATACCATAGTGCATTTACTTGACCTTAACTTAAGGCAGATAGCACATTACTAAACTAATTATCTAATAGATGATCACCTAAGAAGGACCCATTTCTTTGCTGTCCTGGGTAGGATGATAATTTGTAGAAGGGCTAAATGAAAGCTGGGCAAAAGGTAAATTGGGTAGAATTAATGCCCCTTGGTCTACTCCACTGTATTAGTGAGTGCATGCTAGGGTTGAGTGCCATGCCTTTGATCAGCAGCTACACTAAGATGGAGTCAGAGAAGTGCCACTTAACTCTATAGCACTGTGCGAGCAGATAGTGCCCTTGACTCAACAACTCTGTTTCATCTGACTGCATTTTAATCTCCAGCAGCCAAAGACCCTTCTGAGACAACATAATGCTATTTGTCTGATTAAAAACACTGTTGTAGAGCCAGTCAAAGCCACTGATCTATGAGGGATGCACAGATGTCTCTTCTGCTATACAGTGCAAATGATGCAATTTGTCACTCTGATCTAAGCATTGTTTTAATCCCGGCACATTAATATAACTATGGCTACGCTTATCATATGTTCTCCAGGCAATCTTTTCATCTTTCTATACAGTGGAGTCACTGTGATTAGTATCATGGCCAAGACACAAACACACTAAACAATGATGAATAGTCTGAAAATTGCATTATTATGATCATAGAGAAAAGTATGAGAAAACATGGTGATACCTATTCAGTTTGATTTATTACGCTTACAAATGCATGTATGCAATTACTGATTCATAATGTTTGTCAGGTCTGGGTTCTTCAGTGTAGAGCTATAATTCATTATAGGATGAGCACAAAAGCTGTCAGTGCAGCAGTGATTATTTTATTGGGTACACACAGAAAGCCCCCAGCTGCATGAAAGCTGGAAGTTTTCAAGAAGTAATATGTACATATTACTGTGAAATATAATGAAATATGATCTAACGCACAATGAATAGTGCTGTTCTTTAAAGGTAAATGAGTAAAGGTCATACACATTTTTTAAAGCATATATCAATCACCTCATGTTTGAAACTTCATCTTTTTAGAGGTGGCACAGATCAGAAGTGAAATGCAAAGGAAAAACTTGTCACAATTAAGCAAAAGTAATATAGAATAAATGTTACCAACAAAGATGTTCTGCCACAAGTAGAAGTACAAAGAAGTACAAAATTCTTTTATATTTTATATGGTCCAGACAACCATATAAATAAATGGCATTTAACATGAACAGAATGCTTATTCATTTTATTCTGTCAGGGCACAACTTGCTGTCACTTATTGAATTTGCACACATCATAATGCTATTTCACAGATGCACACAGTTAAAATAAGTATCTTGTAAACATGCCTTAAGCACTATCCTCTATGTGATGACTAATCATAATGTTAAATACATGCTACTCTGTTGCTCCTGCTTACTGAATAATGCATGCTTTCATGCATGAAACAATTAGTTCTGTCACACATAAGCATTATAGAAGATTCCATAAATAGAACACTATGGTATCTAGTGCTTTTGCCAACTGCCCCTTGATAAAGCAGTGCATAAAGTGAATACCTATTAGCCTAACCATTCTAATTCTATGACAAAGGTTTAGGGCAGTAGTGTTTGAGAAATGATCTACAAACAAGGGAAAAAAAAAAAGTCATGTTACAGTGCGTTCCACCTGCCACTGCACCGAACACTATCATACACTCAAAAGTTTGAGGGCTGATCGGGCTCACGCTCAATCATCAGTGACTTATTCTGGGAATTTAGGTCAAGGACCATAATGCAATTTCCTCCAAGCTGTTGGATGATAGTTTCTTATGTGAAAGTTTCCAGGGCTGCACTGACATGAAACACATCAGCATGACAGAAGTGGGGAAAGGTCAGCCTCATATATCTTGGGCCATCTGTCACAGAAACTTTGATGATTATTTATAAAATGCGTGTGATGTTTATAGGACCACTGCTTGAAAATGATCCTGTCTGCAGTACCTAAAGGCTACTGGTACTAGAAAGATGGCTAGAATGAAAGATTTCCCACTGGTACTGACAGTAATATAGCCACCATTAACATAGAGCCATAGCCCCCCCAATGTGCACAAAGGACTTTGTTATCATCCTGTCCACAACCACAAACCTGCCTGTGCCTAGTCTTCGAAGTGCCTGGACTGGTATGTATTACCCAGCTGATAGAAGTAGAGGTATTTCAAAAGAGAAAGAGGTTTCATCTCTGAGCTTACTTCAATTTAGCTAAACACTGAACCAATTGGATGAGGCAACCAGGTGAGGCATTCCTGGTCCTCTATAGATAAATGTGCCTGTTTTAAAAGTTCTTTCTTGTTGAACTCCATCTTCTCCCTAGTCTCAGAACAGAAGCTAGACAGTAGTTAGGGGGCTGTTTCAAAGCATTTATGTATATATCATGACTAAAAAAGTAAGAGTTATTTAATGATTGAATGTCTACTTTGCCTTTGAGGGGAAAAAAATTAACTTTTTTGCTGCAGGATTCATCTTGCCTAGATAATTAAAGGATGGTTAATAAATATATCTGTTCATTAATGAGTGATCTTGGGAGGCAATCTTTGTACATTTCTTGCTGCATTAGAAAAAAAAGGCAAGACAAGAAAGGCTCATGCAAAGGCTTTAGGGAACCGTGCTGCCTTTGAAGGCTAAATATCCCTTTCCATTAAGTGCTAGACACTATGGGAGTGAACTGGCCTAGTTTAAATCAGATATATAGAGCAAACCTGATGCCCTGTGGTCTACACAGACTGTTTTAAATTTGAAATAGGGAAGTCCAGTTAATGACCAATTTATATGAAGAAAGAAATCATGAATATCCAGTTCAGTGGTCTGAGCATGTCTCTTCACACAGTGCCTCAAAGCTCATACTTACATAGTCGTTTACTGGCAATTCATCCATGATGTCCCTAGCTTGACGTACTGCATGAGCCTGTGTCTCTAGGGTGTCCTGCATTTTTACATCCTCTTCATCACTGAACGTAGCCTCTGGAACACAAAGAGACAGGCAAAGGGCTGTGCATCTAAAATTAGTGTAGGCTACAGTTTAACAGTAATCTTCCTAGGGTAGACTTATTAGTGACAGTACTGATTCTCTACTAAAAAGGTGAGTTTACTGCTTCCCAGTGAATTAACAATGTTAAACAAAGATGATGAGAAGTCTGAAATCCATCTTGTTTGTCATGACTTGCTTAATCTCTTGCTTTTGTTTGTACCAGATGACTGAAAATCATACAGTGGAAAGAGACATGGAAAAAATCCAGATAAGAGCATCTGTTTCAAACGTCTGTTCACTTTTCAAGTTTACTTTATAACAAGGTCTTATAACAAGGTTTTCTAGTGGTTTGGTGTAAAGGATACAGAGCTTAACTGGTACACTCCTAGTCCACTACTGGTCCACTATAAGTACCTCCAAGAGGAGATAGGTGCATCCAGTGGATAGGCAGCTCTTGGCAGATTTCCCAGATCTTGGAGTTTTGCAAAAATGCTCTGTTACTGATAGGCTGCTTAGCAGGGATCCACACATAAGGGTCCACCACCTGCATATTCACCTCTCCAGGCTCACCAACCTGCAGACAGGTCATAAATTACACCTATTCTCAGCCTCTCTCTATAGGCCCAACCTGTATACACCTGTGGACTGTGCTTCATTCATTTATCCTACATTAAATAGACTAATTACCAGCAATGCCTGTAATATACCATTTAACTTCTGTAAGACTATAGCAGTTTTTTCCAGCAGTATTCCATTTTTTTTTTAAATCAAACATTTTAGTATCCCTTTTCCAGGTAGTACTTGCAATCTAATTGTGTTGGAAAAGGTAAAAGAAGTTTCTAAATTGATATTAATGCTGTTCTTTTGTTGGCAGGGAAGACATTATGCAGTTTAGCACTATGCAGACTGAGCAGTATTAACATATTTAATTTGTTGATATTGTAGTTGAGATATAAAGAACACTATTATCACTTAATGATGCACCTAATGAAGGAAGCCATGTCAGTTCTATCTAATGATGATATATGAAGCACTTTGTGTAATGTAATTCCATAAAATATTTACTTTCTTTTACCACTGTATATGTAAATACAAATATAAAAAAATAGCCCCCCCATTTCCTTAATTAGCCAAGAGAACAGAGGAAAGGCTCACATAACAAATGTTTTTACAAGGTGATTTCTTTTCAGTCTAATGCTTAATTGCATATTAGTTAAGCTTGATTTAGAGTCTTGGGGCTAAAGTTTGAGGTACCATTTATATTAGGTCACATTTCCCTTTCCTCCCTTCTTTTTCATCCCACTGCTTAGGCAGTCCTTTTTTGGTGCCCAATCTTGTTTGTTGTGAATTGACACTCCATATCAGCGTGGCAAGTTAGAAGCCACAGAACTTCTTCTTTATTAAAAACACCATCCACTCTATCATCTTTTGACTCTTATCACCCCTCCTCTAACTCCTCACTTCCCAGCATCACACTCCCCAGCATCACACTACACTAATGATGACTCGGAGGACAGCTTGTGCAGAGCTGCAGAGGCTGCTGTTTTAAAGCTGAAATTAAAAGTAGCACAGTGGCACCCACAACCCCCAACCCCCAACCCCCACCTCTCTCCAACCACCCCCTTAATTGGGTCTCTTAACTGCTCAAGCAAAGCACACCGCCCTCACAAGTAAATAGAGGTTAGGCTGCTAGTCCTGCAACATGATTTTTACTTTATATTTGAGAAATTACACCAATAAACTCAAGGGGTGATTGTCTCTTGGGATTTAGGTACATTTTACATTTGCCTCATTTACATTTACATTTTGAATATCCGCTAATGGAAAGAGTAGTAATAAACATGCTCACCCTTGTCTAACCAGACCTCATGATAAATATACTCTCACTGTCAATGCTCAGAATAAAGTTTTATAATTTATAATAGTTTATGGACTTATGGGATTAATAGCAAATAGATAAGGAGAAAACTGAGACATTGATGCACCGGCTCTGCCAAAACAGGACTATGATTTCATCAGTTGCATTTAGGCTGTGAGTGACTGGAGGGAAGCTCTGGGATTACTTCTTTCATCATTTCCTTGAATAAAATTTGGAATTTGTAAAAAAATACTGGCAGAAAACTAGTCATATTTTTCACCTGGATGTATGTGGAGGCTGCTTTATTTTCTTATCAACAGTGTGCAGATTCTTCTTAGCCTGTATTGTTTTGCCGAGCTGCAGTGTGGTTGGGGAATGCAGCTGCCTGCCCTACAGACTGCACTAGCAGCTAATAATACTAGTGTTAATCCATACCTACTTTACAATTTCACCACCTCTCTCTCTTTGACACTATCTCTAGGTAGCTTTCTCTCTCCCACTCACTCACTCCGTCTCCCTTCCTTTTTCTCCCTGGTAGCACGTTGGCAGTTGATTCCTCCATGTTTTTGCCAAGTTTATTTTAGTCCTGGAAGATTAAGACTGGGTAGGAATGATAACTAATGCCATCATTGATTACCATTCCCTTAGAAAGTTCACACCTGAAGCATATTCCAACAAAATATTAATCTGTGTCCTAAATTAAATTAAGAGATCCTAGTTTAGTTTTAGAAGGATGTGTGCTGATAGTCAGTACATTTTTCTGTAATTCTGCATGATCTCTCTCTCTTTCTCCCTGTCTCTTGCTCTCTCAATAAGACTGAACTGAAGTCTAATTAGGTTTCACAATGTGTGAAAAGAAGAAAATGGCAGCGACATATGGTGCTTGCTTCATAATTAGCATCTGTAAACATGGATTAGCCATTAAAAATATGAGCCAGAGAAATTGCATGCTGTTTTTGTCTATAATACCTTCTGCTCATAGAGTCAAAGAGGATATTTTGGGGCTTGACATGACAATGGATCTGCTTATCTTCACGACAGTATAGGAAGGTGCAAGGAGTTTCATTCCTCAGTGGTAAATGTGAACCTTGAGATGGCTGAGACTAAAACCATATCTGAAAGAGACTCCAATACAGAGCACACTGCCTGTTATTTTCAGTGCTACCAATAAATTGGCTGTCTGACTGATAGAATTTGAACATCACAGACAGCCATTAGGTCCCAAGAAGAAATGAATCACTTCAACCCTGAGTCAAGTGAAATTTACGGAGCAAACATCTTCAAATACCATTTTAATGGCTTACCTTTCTGAAGGACCTCACTCTTTCCTTAAGGCTATTTGGACTGAGCCTTCAGAGGAGATGATTAAAAATTAATATTAGCTCAGGATTGACAGCAAACACCATTTGATGTGTGCCACAAAGGGGTTATGGAATTGTGGACTTTCTGATGGTTTCATGTGCACTGGAGCCCCAAGTTTATACTTTTCTGAAAAATGCTAGAGGCAAGATGAAGGGCGAAGAGTGGAGGTGTGTTTGAAGAAAGATGAGAAAAAGAGGGTGAGGATGATATAGACTAAACTTATTTGAGCATTTATTGGATCTGTTTCTGCATATTATTATTATTATTATTATTATTGTACTTTCGGCTGCTCCCGTTAGGGGTCGCCACAGTGGATCATTGGTCCACATGTTGATTTGGCACAGGTATTACACTGGATGCCTGTCCTGACGCAACCCTCCCATTTTATTCAGGCTTGGGACCAGTACTGAGAGTACATTCCCAGGGGCTGGGTTGGTTTCCTGCCTGGGAATGGAACCTGGGCTGCTGCAGTGAGAGCACAGAATCCTTAGCCACTAGACCACCAGGGTGCTTATTATTATTCTTATCGCAAAAATTTATGTTTTTTGCCAGGAGCACATCAGCAGGTCCAATGCACCCAGAGCTGGCAGCCTTCAACATACCTCAAACTCTGCTTTCTTCAGGTCTACCTCAGCCAGTTTGGGCAGCTCCCTGGTCTGAGTCCTGATGTAGCATCTTTGATGTTTGGCGAAACGGATACCTGTCAGTCCCTTCACAAGAAAAAAGCAGTAAAAAAAAAGTAAAATTAAGAAATATGGACATGGTTTTATTATATAAAATTATACAATATTAGGCATTTAAAACTGGATAATCTGTGAAAAAAATGTGAAAAGTCATTATGGTCTCTTGATATTAAATTCATACAAATTTGAACACAATTGTGGAAATAGATCAATCATTAGGGTTAGGCATGTGGTTCATATTAGTATTTTCATACCATTTTATTCAAATGGAATTGATTGAAATGATTCTTTTTGTATTTCTTGTGTTTTTTTTCTGTTTCAGATTGTTCACCACTGCCCTTTTTGGAGTATATCCTCTTTGTACAAGTTTTTATATATTTGTAGCATATATATGCACTTTTGTTGGTTTATGCTTGCAAGTTATAGTATAGTATAATATCCAAGTTATATATATCTACTTGCCTGTTTTATATTGTTCTGATTCTAATTCATCCATCCATCCATTCTTTTTTTAAATCTTACCTTAGCTTGCTAAAATTGCTATGAAATTTACTTGAGTTTGTGTTGCCCCAAAGGTACGAGTAAATAACAAACCTACAGAAACAATTTCCTATCCAACAAAAGCATGTCAGGGCAGCATTATTGCAGATAAACAAGCATCAGCTCAGTGAGGAGCTTTTTCCAGAGTGCCCCTCATGGCCTGTCATATAAAATTCATTCATTTTTCCTCATCTGAAAAGAGGAAAGCAATGATCTATATCTTTCAGGCACTGTGACATAATATAAGATTATTACATTATAATGTCTTTATAAAATAGTACAGTATAGTAAATAAAAGTTTTAATGATTTTTTTAATACCATTTTTGAAATCATTTTTTGAAACCGTGCATTGAAGTGAAAATCGTGCAAATGTCATATCCCTATAAACATTACCAAGGCTAGGAACAGGAACAGTTTTAGGTATAATTCACAGGTATAACTACATGTGATGCATCTTGTGTGGATGTGTTGACTACGTTAATAATACTGCAGTAGGAGAATTTCCTCCATATATACCAGTACTTCTGATACATCATGATGAGAAACTATACCTGGAATATAAAGATCATCACTGAAAGAAAACTGGTAACAAATAACCAAAAAAGTGTTGCATGCCACTTTCCAGATGAAGGGCTAGTTTTCTGAAGTTATGAGCAAATTTCTGTGTCTGGACATGCAGAAAATCAAGAAAACACACTTCCTTACAAGGATAACAACATGCAATGCATTTGACCTAAGGAGCAGTGATAAAGATTTTCTTTAGTGTGATTAAATATAGACACAGGGAAACAGCTTTCCATTCTGAACAATATGCTTTCAGTAAGTTAAGGTGTGATGTTTTAATCACTTGAATTTCACTTGCATGCTTTCGTGTGGCATGCTTTCGTGTGCCAGATCAGGTGTGAGAGAACACACATCATTTCCAAAAACAGATGAAATCCTAGTCTGAGAAAGCCTGATTATAAGTAACACTTATAAGTGTACTGATGTAGAAAACATTTCAGAACACAGTAATTATAGTGAAGGGATGCTCAGTCAGCCTGAATTATATTTGATATTTGTTCAGCAAATATTTGAATATTTGTAAAATATTTAATGTTGAGCATTTTTCAATATGATTTTTCTTAGTGTCAAATATACTCTTATGTGTGCTTAATGCATTTTTTAGGACAGTCTAATGGTAGTTTTTTAATTAATAAATATTTTTTACACCTTTCAGAGATGCATAATACTGTTCATTTAAAAGAATAACTTCCTGTAATTTTGCGGATTTTAACATTATCGCAGGTGTTAAAGGAAAATAATCCAACACGGTTCAATGGGTAGCATACTTTAGCTACTGCAGTATTACCTTTTTATACGTACCCATGAACGTGTAAAGATAAAGGGTCCATCGGCTACATCCTGACTATGTACCATTTTTTTTATAGCCTTACCATAAAAAAATAGAAAAAAGTAGTGGTTTGTTTGAAAAAAGTGTTGTTTGCTTTAGCTTATTATTTCTGCTGCCCTAGAACTGTTAAAAAGCCTGGATGCTTTGCACGAAAGTAATCTCAATAATATTTGTCTGGAGTTTTATTATCTTGTATAGACCTCCATGTTTGGTCCCCATATAATAGCTTATTGCAGTGCTGCTTTTCATAGCTTATGTCTGCTTCTCTTGTCAAAACCTTTCTGATTCCCCTGGTTACAGAAAGCCTGGGTTGCTTTCTGCTTTATATTTTGAATGTATGTTTCTGAAAGAATAAAATCTCCTCTTTAACCATAGAGGCTAATTTGATCTTCCATGTGTTTTTTTTTGTTATTGTTTTTTTTTGGACAAGCAACATATTACTATTACATATTAGGCCAACCACACTTACATTTTGAAAATCGTGGACCTCCAGGACCTCCTCACTGCCATTGCTCACTCTGAGGATTTCCAAATGTTTGGCAGGATTGATCTCCATCATGCTTTCGGTCTCCACACCATCCAGCAGAGCCTTGTACTCATAATTGTAGATCTGCGGAAACCCACTGCTCAGTTTTCTGAACCAGTATACTCATTATACATTAAGGGCAAAAAAGGCAACTGGATCACTGCATTATATAGAACAACACTATTTCCCACAGCTTTACAAAGTATATCTGCCATTATTAAGAACATAAATGTGCAACTGAAACTGCTTAAACATGATTTGTCCAACTGACAAAATCAGTGTCCTGCACTGCAGTAGCCCAGTGAGACAGATAAATAGTATTTAAGGTATTATCTATGTTTTATTTTTTTTAAACTGGAAAAAAGTAAATCATGAAAAAAATCAAACTGAATATATTTGCCTGAACAAAATTGTAGCTGAATCACCTCTGCCATATATGGACCCCATAATTGCTGTATATGGTCCTTCACAAGAACCAGTAGCCTGTTTGCAGTACTGCTTATTGTGCACAACTTCACTAACAATGAAGCAGAAACACTGTTGCATGAACAAAAACAAAACAAAAATGTTTTATTTGGAACTTTTATGAATGTTTTGTTTAGGAAATAAATAAGATAAGTCAGCTATCTCCAATACCACATTGCTGAAGTCAAAGTCTCACTGTGCTGTTCTACAAAATTTTGAATTGTGTCTTCCACATGGCCACTTGGAGACAACATTCAAGAAACTCAACTACACTTCAATTTGTTAAAACTGAACGATTTTATAGCTACATTTGTGCAAACTATTACCCAAATTACTTTTGTAAAAACCTTTGATGGCACTACATTCCCTCATTTTTATTGTCTTTTCTGTTGTAATATTTAGAAATATAAAATATTGCATTGTGAGTGACATGAATGCATATGTTTTGTTGGCCTTTCCAAAAGTGGTACACATTGCTAGCACTGGGCTATATATATAAATAAAATCAACTGTACTAACGAGTACTGTGTGCACTAAATCTTCAAGCAAACCAAGATCAGTCATTGTCTGTACCATTCCAATCAATCTTTAGATGCGCCTTTTGCTCTGCTTATTGATTACACTTTTTTGCATGCACATGGTCAGGAGTAGTTCTAAATATACACACATATTCACACAAAAGAATAGCTTGATAAATCACATTCTATGCACAGAAATGTATACATAGTTTATACATACGCACAGTTGATAAATGAGACCCCTGGATAATATTGGGGTGTTCAGGGCTACTTAGACAAATTTACACAAACAAAACTAAAAAAGCAGTCAATTTAAATATGTTGTAGCTGATACATTGTAAAGATAGACAATCACTTGTACATGTCTTTGGCTGTCCATAACATTTAGACTACCAAAAACATAAGAGAAAGTGCAGAGAAAATTTTGTAAAGTTTGATTTCAATTTTCATCCTATGTCAACAGACTCAAAAATACATAAATAAATAAATTCACCAGGTTTTGCAACCTGAAACTGGATACAGATCTGTAGATGTCTAGACCATTTTTGTGTCCTGTTTTAGAGGAAAACATTTCTAAAAAATCTTATTATTACCTGCATCTGCCAAATGTCCTATGAGGAACATTATTAATATATTAGGCTTGAGGGCTTGTGTATGCCTTACAATGGATCAAAAGCCTGCTTTCTAAATCCACTTTTTCTTTTATTTGCCTCCTCAGTCTCTCTATCACATTTTTCTTCTACTGCATTGGTACAGTTGTTGTGCGCTCTATCTGACCCCACATTATTCTTTCATCACAGCTTTTCAATAGCAGCCTGACTGTGTGTTAAAGGAGTTTGATATTGTAAAGAAATGAGGACAAAGAAATTTAATTAGCTTTCAGTATGCTTGCCTTTGAGAGATGAGGAAGATTGGAGAGAAAAAAACACAGAGAGTAGTGGTTCAAGGCAAATAGCTTAGAGAGATTTATTCATTAGTGCTCATGAGTGTATCTGTAGTGAGGATACCTTGAGTACTATATTGTTTTGTGTGCCACGATGTTTACTGTTCAAATATCAGAAGTTCATTAGGCCAAGGGTGCTGATGTTGTTTGCCTGTTGGATTTGAATAGCCCACATTTTGTAATTTAAGTATACACAAAATCAATAGATGGTCATCTGATAGGAAAATGTCTGTCATATCTGTTAATGTTCAAAAATACTAAAGCTGTGGATTGAATTTGTTGGTTCTATAGCTGTAGGATGTAACATTAATTGAAATAAGCAGCTTTATTGAGACATTAGAGATGAAAAAGAACAAAAACATGGTGATTTTGTTCTGCCAGTTGCCATGGGAAGCCTAAAAATAATTTTCAGCTTTAGAGTTGTCAGCTAGTATTTGGTGTGAGTTTTCAGAATCATGAGCTATACACAGTCGCATGTCATTACGCCACATCCAGAGACATTATACAAGGTAGAACATTGAATATACTCTTAAATGCCAACTACAGCTACCTTCTGTGGTGTCACTAGTTGTCAAGCCAAACTCTGGAGGCTTTGCAAACAAAGAAGGAGCGTGACAGGATCCAATCTTAAATAAGGATTAGAAGTGGCAACATCTCCAGAATTTAAAGATAAATATTCAAGAATGCAAAGCTTTTTTTTTTTTTAAATAGCTACATACAATGACGCAACTCTAATAATGATCTTACCCATACTGAGGAATTTATATTTCTTTTATCAAAAAGGTTAACATTAATTAGCTAGCTCACAGCTTGCAGTAATTACAAGTTCAGCTAATTTTGGTCATCTGAGCCTGGCCGTGTCTACTGGTCATTTGAAGAGCTCTGTTTTTGTTCACTCTGATTTTTAGCTAACTAACTACCACAAGCCTTCCAGTTTGTCATTATCAGCTCTGTGTGCTGTGATGTGGAGCCATTCTGTGGAGGTGCAGTGCTGTGTACATCACACCAAGAGAGCACAGATACACTTACTTAGATACACACTAGTGATGACATGTTGGGTACTGGAGCTTCAAAGCATGTGTCACCAAGGTAGAGCACTTACAGGCGGTGGTTGTGTTTTCCTGTAATGATGTCATCAGTGATTATTTGAATCCACATTTTGAGATTGCTTGGAGAATGGGTCCAGCTCTGGTGGCTTGTTTTTAGTAGTCTATACTCCATATCATATGCAAGAATATATTTAATCTCAGAAGCCCATTTATTGCCCAGAATTTATTGCCCATTTAGAGAAAGCTCTTTTGTAGTTTACCTATAAAAGCAACACAACTTTGTTGCACCGAATAACATTTTAAACTCTCAGAAATATCATTGCCCACATACAGTCAGGTCCATAAATATTGGGACATCGACACAATTCTAACATTTTTGGCTCTATACACCACCACAATGG
>CM074922.1:12309600-12323702 GCA_037576815.1 Pangasius larnaudii | reverse complement strand
AGCATCCCCAAACCATAACACTTCCACCTCCATGTTTCACAGTTGGTATGAGGTTCTTTTGCTGAAATGCTGTATTTCATTTATGCCAAACATGCCCTCTGTTATGGTGTCCAAATAATTCAATTTTAGACTCATCTGTATAAAACACATTATTCCAGAAGTCTTGGCCTTTGTCTATGTGTTCTTTGGCAAACATCAGTCTTGCCCTCCTGTTTTTCATAGACAGCAAAGGTTTCCTCCTTGCACACCTCCCATGATAATTAAAGTTGTGCAGTCTCTTTCTGAATGTAGATTCATGCACTTTGACATCAACTGTAGCAAGAGCTTGCTGTAGTTCATTCAAGTTCATTATTGTTCTCAACTAGTGCTGTGGGCTGGATTATTATTATTTTTTTATCTCGATTGCACAGTTATTATTATTTTTTGTTTGTACTTGTCTGCAATACACTATATTGGCAAAAGTTTGTGGGCAGCTGACCATCACACCAATATATGCTTGTTGAACATCCCATTATAGATTAAGTCCCCCTTTGCTGTTATAACAACCTCCACTCTTCAAGGAAGTCTTTCCACTAATTTTGAAACATGGCTGTGGATATTTGTGCTCACTTTGCCACAAGAGCGGTAGTGAAGTCAGGCACTGATGTTGGGCAAGAAGGATGGAATGATGCAAGAAGGAAAGTGATCAGTGGGCTTGAGGTCAGGGCTCTATGCATACTTCAATACCAGCCTTGACAAACCATGTCTTTATAAACTATGCTCAGGTGTCCACAATACTTTTGGCCATATATTGCATTTTACATATACAAATTTAGTTCTATTACCCAAAATATAAACTAACTAATTTAAAGCACTGTAACCCTGACCATTAAGTTATTAAGGATGCAGTAAATGCACAGCACAGCATGTTCATATTAATGAATGTGGTGTTTATCCTGCAAGCTTCATACTGACCACTTGCTAACACATGCATGAAAATAACGACATCCCATTTGTGTGACTTTTTTGTTGAGTCCTGCAGGGTCCCAGTCCAGATGCACTCCTATAGGTTCAACCAGATACCCTGTGAGCTTTTTTGGCAAGGTTTCTTAAAAAACAAATAAAAGAAAGTATTTGTATTCATTTAGAACACATTATCTGTTTGTTCTGAATAAGGTATTCCGTTACATCCCCACTGTGCAATCATCATCTTTACCCAGTAGACTAACCAGACAGTGGAGTCCCTTTACGGTGCTATCCAAAATGCACGAGCAGTTGGTCAGTGATCTGCCAGCTGTCATGAGTATATTTAAACATTATGCCTCTAACACTATGCCTATTGTTGTACACCATCATGAAAAGACTTTCCACTTGCTGTAATTGACTTTCAGTCCTAACGCTTCCACATGTGAGATCAGGAGCTCTGTCTGAATTGTTACTTCCTGTTGCAACTGTCTACACAGCAGTCAGTTGTCTGGGTAGGGGCATCCAGACAGTAGTCCAGATAGCATAGACATTGTCATTGCAGAGGCTTTCAGTCAGCTTTCACATATTTTGTCAACACTCTGGGTGCTAATGCTAATTCAAAGAGAAGGACTCTGAACTGTTATTTCAGTCCAGTTCCCCTTTGGGAACTCGAGCTGCGTCAAACAACGCTTTGGGAATGGCTCTTCCTGATCATGTTCTGAATCACATGTGTAATCCATCCAACGGAATCACATGGCGTCATAGAGAAGTATAAAAACGCATGCGGTGGAGCCGGCGCCAGCTTCTGTTGTTCAGTAAGCGCTCTATGTGTGTTCGTCTGATTTATTGTTGTCTGTCTCTCTATATATAAAATGGCAAAGAACTTAGGCAGTCATTTAGACTGTGTGTTTCTTCCCTGCCCGCATTTCATTACATGTGGGGATACTCACAGTCTGTGTGTGGCTTGTTTGGGAGTGGAGCACGCTCATTCAGCTTTTGAGGGAGCTGACTGCCGGCATTGCGTCCGGCTTTCGCTGTGTACGCTCCACTCCCGGAGGGGGCTCTTTCAGGAGGGCGCTCTCTCCAGCGTGCCTTGCGGTTTGGGTCCCACTTCTGCCGAGGCAGAGCGATGGCTCAGATCGTGGGGTTTGCAGATGGATTTGGCAGAGGGAATTGGCAGAGGGAATGGACATAGGCAGAGCCCTTTCTTCTTCCTCATCTGCCAGATCCAGTGCTCACTCTCAGGGAATGGAAGCACATTTTGAAACAGTTTCTTCCCCCCCGGGAGAGGCCTTGATGCTCCTCTTGTCTTCCTCTGAGGAGGGAGGTGAGGGGAGCATCTCTGAGGACGAGTCTGTGAGTTTGCCACCACAGCCTGTCCAGTTTGAGGAGTTATTGGAGGTGGTGACTCAAACTGTGGCTAAACTAAATATTGACTTGCCTCCTGAAAAGTTAGATGAGCATTTTCTGCATTTTCTGCAACCTAAGTCACTGCCTCCACGCCGGGCCTACCTTTCTTTCCCGATTTGCACACCGAGGTGTCCAGATCGTGAAACAATCCATACTTGGCCCGCCTCTTTAGTCCCAATGTCTCTCACTATTCTAATGTGGTGGGACTGGAGGAGTGAGGTTACGGGGTGATTCCCTGGTTGAGGAGACGCTTGCAAGCTATCTCTCTCCCAGTGGTGCATCATCCCTTAAGGTGGGCAAAGGGTACACGGCGGTGGGTCAGGCTGGTGCTTGCCTGCACACCATGGCGGTGTTGCAGGCATACCAGGCTGACCTGCTTAAAGAGTTGGACAAGGGAGATGAAATTAAATAGGACAACATTTCAGAACTGCGTTGTGCCGCAGATTTGTCTCTCCGGGCCACTAAAGAAAACGCCAGGGCAATTGGGCGGTCTATGGCAGCCTTGGTGGCTACAGAGAGACATTTGTGGCTAACCCTGTCTAATTTAAAAGACAAAGACAAGGTCTTTCTCCTGGAAGCCCCTATGGTGCCAACTGGCCTGTTCGGCAATGCTGTAAATACGGTCGTCAACAGGTTCCAGGAGGCCAAGAAACAGTCTGCGGCCTTCCAGCATTTTCTCCCTCGCCGCTCTCACGGGGCTGCTTGGCAGGAGCAGCCCCAGCCGTGTACCAGCTCCTCACACAGTGAGGTCCAGAAACGGAGCATCACCACTCGTGCTCCCCCCGAAAAGAAGGAGACAGGGTGGCACTCCAGGTTGAGGCCCAGGGAGATGACGGATCTGAGGACCGTCATCCTCAATAATAGAGCCTCAACAAAAAGGTCCTGACTTGTTCAGGACCTCTGAGGGCAGTCCCCTCTGGGGAAGGGAGGTGTACACCTCATCATATGGTACCCATCTCTCCTCAATGCCCTCGGGAGATTGTTTCATCATTGTTTCACCCGAAAATGTAGCGGTTCTCCAAGGAGGTCTCTGGAACAGCTAAATCGGCCATTCCCTGCTAATCCTCTGCTTAAGGACACTGATCTAGCCACTCTGAATACACAAGAGGTCAGTCTCGAGAGATTGATTTTCTTGGTAGACTTTCTGGCAGCATGGAAGCTTCTGCCAAATGTGTCTCAATGGGTCCTGCATACTGTAGAAAAAGTCTACAAGATTCAGTTCGGGTCTCGTCCTCCTCTATTCAACAGGTTTTTCCCTCTGTGGTGGCCCCCAAGCAGGCTCTGGTCATGGAACAAGTAGTACATACTCTCTTGAGGAAGGAGGCCATCGAGGTGCCTCACGGACTGGGGGTCGGTCATGAGTGGCCGCTCTGCCCAGGGTCTGTGGGAAGGGCCCCATCTCAAGTGGCACATAAACTGCCTGGAGATGCTGGCTGTGTTTCGAGCAGTGAAACATTTTCTCCCAGACCTGAGGGGCCATCATGTGTTGGTCCGTACAGACAATACTTCAGTGGTCTCCCACTTGAAACAGCAGGGGGGTCTGCGCTCTCGCCCTCTTTACAGCCTGGCACACCAGATTGTTCTGTGGGCCCAAGGGAAGCTGCTCTCAATGAGGGCAGTATACATCCTGGGGCACCTCAGTCAGGGAGCAGACATCCTGTCGAGGCAGGGGCTGAGGCCCGGGGAATGGAGGCTCCACCCAGAGGTGGTGGAGCAGATATGGAAGAGGTTCTACAGAGCACAAGTGGATTTATTTACGAGTCAAGAGACTTCGCACTGTCCTAGTCCTCGCACTAGCTCCTCTTGGACTGGACGCTATGGTACAGACGTGGCTGAGGCTGCACCTGTATGCTTTCTGCTCCCAGGAGTCGGAGATGGAGTGCATCTTCTATTAGTAGCCCCTTACTGGCCGGGCTGGTTTGCGAACCTGGTAGCCCTTCTTGAAGACTCTCCTTGGGAGATTCCCGTCAGGCGGGATCTCCTCTCTCAGGCAGGGGATACCCTATTTCACCCTTGTCCAGAGTTATGGAGGCTGTGGCCCCTGAGCCCATAGCCTCTGGTCTCTCAATCAAGGTTGTGGAGACCATACTCCAATCCAGAGCTCCTTCCACAAGGAAATCGTACGCTGCTAAGTGGCATCTGTTCACATCATGGTGTAAAAACCGTCAGTTAGAACCAGTTAACTCTTCAGTGCTGGAATTTCTGCAAGAGTGGTTTGCCACAGGGTTATCCCCATCCACTTTACAAGTTCATGTGGCTGCTATTGCTGCATATCGTGCTCCGCTGGGTGGGCAATCTCTGGGGAGAAACCCATTAGTGACGCGTTTCCTCCGAGGGTACCAGGAGGCTGAGCCCCCCGGTACAACCTAGAGTGCCTTCTTGGGATTTGGCCGTGATTTTAGAGGCCCTTTCTAAATCTCCCTTTGAACCTTTGGAGAATGTGTCTTTGAGATTACAGTCAAGACTGTATTTCTATTAGCCATCTCTTCCCTGAAGAGACATTCAGGCTCTTTCTGTGGCCCCCTCTTTTCTAGAGTTTGCTCCTGGCATGGCCAGAGCCTTTCTTTACCCCAGACCAGGGTATGTTCCTAAGGTGCCCTCTGTGGTTCCACGGCCAGTCATGCTTCAGGCATTTTGTCCACCTCCCTTTCAGGACCTGGACCAGGAAAAGTTTAATTGTGTGTGTCCAGTGCGAACACTGGGCACATACGTCCACAGAGCTGTCCTGTGGAGGAAGTCGTACCAGCTATTTGTCTGCTACGGTCCTTATAAGAAGGGTCTTCCTGCGAACAAGCAGACCCTCAGCAGGTGGATAGTGGATGCCATCACTACTACTTACGAGTCCTCTGATCTCCCCTCTCCGTTGGGGGTCAAGGCTTATTCTACCTGAAGTATGGCGGCCTCCAAGGCCTTCTCCTCTGGTGTTTATCTCCAGGATATTTGCAATGCTGCGGGATGGTCTACCCCCTGACATTTGTCAGGTTTTACAGCCTTATCCTCAATGCTGCTCCCGGCTCCTCAGTTTTCTCGATCTAGTTGTGCCCTTCCACACTAGGCAGGGATTTGTCAGTCTGGTGGTGTTGGACACTTGTTCTCAAAGCATTGTTTGACGCAGCTTGAGTTCCCGAAGGGGAACGTCCCTAGGTTACCTCTTTAACCATGATTCCCAGAGGGAACGAGATGATACATCCTGCATCCCTGCGAGCACTTCCTTCACTCTCCTGAAGCTGGCACCGGCTCCACCGCATGCGCTTTTATACTTCCGAGTCGCTACATCATCCTGTCAGTGACGTCATGCGATTCCGTTGGATGGATTACACGTGATTCAGAGCATGGTCATGCAGAGGCATTCCCAAAGCGTTGTTTAATGCAGCGTCTTGTTCTCTCGGGAAACCATGGTTACAGATGTAACCTAGGGATGTTCTGTGGAAGTAGAAAAGCTGACTATGCTTCACTGCAGTTGGAATGTGGAATGCATCCTTCTGATCTATGGTTACAACTAATGTTTTTTTCATCTCTCCCATCACAACTCTATGCCTCTCAGTTGTAAAATTGGGTGGATTCTGCTTCCTTATTTGGAATCAGGAAATATCTTGAAGATGTTGGACTTTGGTCTGTGTACTATTTGGTGGTGGCTTACAGTGAAACTGTAAATGATCCCCTGTGGAAAGTGTATTCAATAGCCACTGGTCTGTTATCAAGTGACACCCATGCCACTGTCAGCCACATGATTTCAGAACCAACATGATCCCAGCTGCATCCTGCACAGCTCCTTCCATCCATTCACAGAGCTACAACTTTAAGGATTGTTTAAGCTTTTAAGATTAGTTACTTTGCATCCACAGCACCCACACTGCCACATGCCAAATTCAAACAATAGGCCACATGTCTTGGTCCACAACACAATCAAATTTTAGAAATACCATCAACACACTTTCAAAAGGATAAACAATTTATTTTTGTTATATCAAAAATCATTTGCTTTAGAACTATTTAATACATGTACCAAAATTATTTAGACTGTGAAAATAATATGTTAATTAAAAGCAAACAACTTAGAACATGGCACCATTTGTTTGAACCCAACCATTTTTTAAGTGATCAAAATTTTAGAATATGTGACTGTCAGGTGTTTCTTGTTGCCCAGGTGTACCCTGTTAGATTGATTGTTTAAACAGTTAATAGCGCTGAATAGCTACACTTGGTTTGAGTCCTGGATAGCCAAACTCTGCCACCTGGCTCTAAACTGAGTGTCTCTCCACTCCTCTTATCAGCAAACATTTTGTTCATTTGAGCTGTCTGCTCCAGGCATTGGTGGGCTTATTCTCATACCTGTTCACTGTCAACAGTGGGGGAGTCCATGGGGTTAGCGTTCCACGGGAACGGGGGTGGATGGTACCCCAGGACACACTGAAAAGGAGTGAGGTTAGTAGCGGAGCGCTTAAGTGAGTTCTGGCCATATTCGGCCCAGGGGAGGAATTGTGCCCAGTCCTCTTGATTGTCCTCACAGAACGTCCTTAGGAACCGTCCAAGCTGTTGCTTAGCTCTCTCCACCTGACCATTGGCTTGAGGGTAGTAGCCTGATGTCAAGCTCACTGAGACACTCAAATTCTACATAAAGCTCTTCCGTACCCAGGATGTGAACTGGACATCCCGGTCACTCACTTTTTCCTCAGGTCGGCCATAGTACCGGAATACTTCCTCGAACACCAGTTCGACCATTTCAAAGGCTGATGGTAGGCGTGGCAGGGGGATAAGCTGTAGAACTTTGGAGAAATGATCCATCACTACTATCATCATGGATGGTGAGGAAGTCAGTGACAGTGTGTGACCATGGTCTTTGGGGGTGTTGGTAGAGGAAGGAGTATGCCTTTGGGTAGTGTTTGTGGTACTTTTGCCCTGTTAGGTAGGATGTATTATTCTGTCACCTCACAAGGGGTACCTGGTACAAGTGAGACAGGGAGTCTTCTTTGATCCAGGGTAGTAGGACAGAGTTAAGTTAAACCTGGAGAAAAACATTGCCCAGCATGCCTGACGTGAGTTAAGTCATTTGGCAGATTTGATATACTCGAGGTTCTTGTGGTTCGTATATATAGTGAATGGGTGGAGGCCTCACTCAAGCCAGTGATGCCACTCCTCCAGAGCAAGTTTGACGGCAAAGAGTTTTGGGTTTCCGATGTCGTAATCCATCTCAGCTGGTGATAGCTTCTTTGAGAAGGCCACAGGATGGAGCTTGATTTCGGTTCTTTGTGAGAGTATGGCCCCCACCCGTTTCTGACATGTCAACCTCAACTGTAAGTGGTTTTGTGGGGTCAGGGTGTTTCAGGGTGGGTGCTGTGGTGGAGGCATTTTTTGGTTGTTCAAAGGCTTGATTGGCCATGGGGTTCCATTGCAGCTTCTTAGCCCCTTTCTTCAACAGGGAGGTCAGTGGGGCTGTGATGCTGCTGGCACAGGCTACAGGAGGTGGTCCATGAACACCCTCTCTGGCCCTATTACGTAGCTCACGAAGGCTACCCTGTGCACATGAAATTCACATTTCTCTTCCTTTATGTAGAGCTGGTGCTTGAGTAGTTGGGCTAGCACCCTTTTGATGTGCTGGACATGGGTGGTTATATCAGGGGGGGTATATCAGGATGTCGTCGATGTAAGCGATGACATACTTTCCCAGCATTTGTCGCAGCACGACGATGCTGAAGATAGCCCATATGGCATAAGACAAAATATTTGATGTGGCCAGAGGTGGTGCTAAATACTTTCTTCCACTCATCTCCATCCCTGATATGCACTAGATTGTAGATACACTTCACAGAGTTGTTCTAGTGCTGCTGGGACCAATGGTAGCTCTCTGCCACACCAGAATCTATCAACACTAGGAGAGAGCAAAACCTTCCTGAGTGTTCAATCTGTACAGGAATCACAAAGTTATGGTGAGAGAAATAACATAGTGAGAGTTGGAGTTTTGTTTTGGATTTTGTAACTCAGTATTTTTTTTTATCAGGGTGTTGAGCCGGTATGGACATGGGCATCAAGGGTTAACTGATAATCACAGCAGGCCAGTTCTGTGAGCAGATCCTTGTTCAACCCTGATGGCACTGTCCAAATCTAGAGCTTTATCTGTCAGAAAGCTGATGAACTGATTGATCATGGTGCTATCTGGAATCCCCTCTTGACGGGCAAAGTAAAGCAAGCACTGCAACATAAATCCCCCACAGCTGGCTTGATAACTGGCGAACTTCTCTGGATGAGTGAAGAATGGTGAAACAGGAGGGGAAACATCATTCACTGGAGTAAGTGTCACAGGTGTGGTGGTTTGGAGCTGCGTGAGTTTGCCGCTGTTGCTATCCAATGAAGTGTCCCTGCACCACTAGTGCCTGGTGTGACTCCTTGTTGCCTGCTACGTCCATGGGAAGGTGAAGTATTCTGTTAGAATTTAGGCAAGGATGCAAGTGTAGGTACTCAACTTTTAATAAACTAAGGTGAAAACCTGATAATCATACAAGAGACAATGGCTTGGTAATGACTGGTACTGGAAAACACAGAGCATATACTTTGCAATGTGTGTGCAAACTCAATGTCCTTTAAAACTGTGAGTATGCTTTGGATGTGATTGAATCCAGGTGTCTGTGTGATTAGTAATCGGGTGAGTGTGAACGTGAGAGAGTTTGGGTGTTGTAGTCCTCAGCTGCCATTACACTAGGCTGCACTGTGTACTCGGAA
The DNA here is from genome assembly GCA_037576815.1 of Pangasius larnaudii. Lineage (NCBI taxonomy): Eukaryota > Metazoa > Chordata > Actinopteri > Siluriformes > Pangasiidae > Pangasius > Pangasius larnaudii. The sequence goes on along the minus strand of CM074922.1, from coordinate 12,314,630 downwards.
GTGTAGTTGGATGCCATTTCCGGCGTTGGCATGACACAAAAAAGAAGAATGTAACAGTTTGGTGATGTCACTGGGTTTCCAGCTTGATGCAGTTATTGCATGCAAGATATATGCAACCAAATATTAAGTATCATTTAATTTATCATTTAATTTACTTTAAGACTATCTGAATTAACATGATTCTTATTTGACCTATGTGCAGTGTACACTTATTGGCTGGATGAGAGGCAAAGAGACTTTCAAAATTTGTAATGAGTACTTTGAAGATCTAAATAAAAATGTAAGATATTTTTTCCTGGAAATGTAATTAAGGAAGAATTCAAGTATTCAATTAAAAAATACAGTAAAGTAAAGTTTAAATATGTAGGAAAATACAATTACTCGAGTTTTTTCAATCCCTATTTGCCATTCTATTAATTAAGATAATTTTTAAGCTACAAAATATTTGTCCTGCACCTGACTACATGAATTAGGTTTCTGACCGTAGACGTGAATGGAAATGTGTGGAATATCAATAGATACATGCATATATATTCTTGCATTCTCATTGGATTTTATACACTGCTTTAGCAGATCACCAGCGTAATCCTGGAATGGCTTTTCCAATTACTAATTACTTATTTCAAATCATGTTCTGAAAATAAGTTAATACTTGCAGTCAGGCATTTGAAAGCTGTTTTCAAATGTAATCCTCATTTGAGGAATGCATCTGTGTTTATAGCAATTAGTGACAGTGAATGTTTTTAAAGGACATTCTTAAGAGCTAAACTGACATGATTTTGCTGTCTGCAGCAGATTGCAAAATTATAGACCTAGGCTAAATGAGGGAGAATAAACACCCCTTGTTTACTCTACTTGCAGACACTGACTGTGTTATTAGTAGATAAATGAACTCTACTCTGTGATGAAAGTGATTTCACATTCAACCTCAGTATTCAAAATATCTAGGTCTAGCAAAGGTCATTTGCACATTCAATATACTTTGTATTTGAGAGAAAACACCCCTTAGTTCATTAGAGAGGAAAGAAATCTTATTTGTGAGAGTCTATTTTTAAAATGGTGATAGGGTTTTTAATTTCACTCAAGGAAGAATATATATGTATTCAGGTAGTGTTAGGTTTTTAGTTTAAGTGAGACAAAAACTACTTCATTTAAATTTTTGAAGCACAGCTACCTGAAAAATTAGGAGGGGATTGCTGGGGGGATGGGGTGGAGATGGTTGCCAGGTTTCAGCAAAATTCTCACCTCAACTCTCAACTCAAAAACCATACAAAGAGACTTGAAACTAGCCCAAAATATTTGGGTAGAGGAAACATAATTTTCTTCTTTTCTTTAGTGCTTTTGGGGCACAGGTTAACTGTGGTGTGCAGTGGCGTTCTGGTTTGCAGTACATATGTGATCATTATACGTGGAAACTGCAACCATGCTCATGGGGTTACTTAACAACTTTAAAAAAAGAGCAACTTAACAACTTAAAAAAAGACCAAGTTCATTAACATGATAGTGATGGGAGATGCACTTTTTGGTTTCACTTAAAATGGGAAATAACATGATCATTACAAAAGGGTAACTACCCCTATATATAAATAAACATGGCAAGCCAGGGACTCAGTGACTTTGCCAAGCTGTTGCGTTCTTCTTTTGTGATACCTTTCCAGGTTTGTGCCACAAACAGTTGTTGTTTGTTTTGGTGGGTTTCTCCATTCAGTCTCCTCTTTGGGAGGTAAAATGCATGCTCAGTTGGGTTAAGGTCTGGTGATTGACTAAAACCTTCAATTTTTCCCCTGATGAAGTTCTTCGTTGTGTTGACAGTGTGTTTTGGGTCATTGTCTTGCTGACAGACAGAATGTTTCTGTAGACTTCTGAATTCATTATTCTGCTACCATCATGCTTCACAACAGGTGTGGACAAAACAAACAAAAAGTTGTACATGCATGACATTATTACTTAAATGTAGAACTTTAAAGGACAGCTTGCAGAAGCTTGCAGAGTACTGGTGGGTTTCATCAAAATTCCCATACCAACTACAACACAAACACTTCTCAATCTTTTAATTCGAAACACATTAACAGTTTTGTGGTCCAGCAAAATTTCTGTAACGTAACCCCAAAACTGAAGTAAATATAATAAATTATTATTATTTGGCTATTGTTTTCAATAGCAAATAACAAATTCTTGATTTGGGAAAGACATCACTGCGTTGAAACATTTGGCTTGCTTAATCAGTTACATTAGATACAGAAAGTTTCACAGGGCATCTGATTCAGGGGTGTAATAAAGTTATGTCCTGCAAATTTGCTATTATAATTTGTGAATGAAAATTACTTCTAAGTTCTAGCAACCCTGTTTTTTTCCCATTGTTTTGCAGGGCATAGTGATTATGTTCACACATTAAAAAAACAAAAAAACAAAAACTTCTGGTACAGACCATGCCCATTTTCAGTATAAATCAGAATATGAAAACATATATGAAAATTTTGAACACTAAACAGATACAGATACAGAAAATGGCATTGTGTTACACCCCTAAAACTGCATATGACTTTCAAATATATACATCTAAAATATATGACATATGACAACCATCTCTCATTTTGTCCTCTTTCACAATGATTAATTTATCCAAGATAAAATATGAAAATCATTTACTGATTAGGAGAAACAGTTTGAATGCCAATCTACTCAGAATGGGAGTCTAAGACTGGGTTTGAACAAAATTGGCACAAAATTGGTATGATGTAAGAATATAACGGGATGTGAAACTCAATCAGACTTTAAATTGCAATATATAGAGTGATGGCTCCTGTGCAGCTGCATGGGTAAAAAGGGAGGAAAATGACAGTGGATATTCCTCTCAGTCTGCTTTTGAGCAATTTCTGCTGCCAGTCAAAATTAACTTGTTTTTCTTTTTAAAGGTCATTAATGTTCCTGTTTGCCTTTTTCAGATATTTGAGAATAGAGGCTATTGCACCTGCTGAAAACCTGCATTGTTACATTAGATGTCACATTAGATGTATTGCTCACTGTCTAAAATAAATGAAAAAAGTCTTCTTGGATAGATAAAATATTCAAAATTCAAACCTTAAATCTTAATTGAAGAAATCGCTAAAATTCAGAAGTGATTGCCATACACCTAGCACCTATAAAACCACCAGCAATCAAACCCCAGCAACAGCCATATACTGTAAGACTCACAGCTTGGCAGAACTCACATGCCCTGTTCTCCCACTCTCTTTTCTTCTCCATTGCTTCTCCACAGGTGTGTGGTTAGAAAGCATTACTCCAGTCTGACAGAGCAGTGAGTCCCATCTTCCTGCCTGTGTGGAGGAGTGGAAACAGGCCCCCACTAAGTGGATAAATGAGCCTGACATGGTAAATCAAGGAAGATCACAGACTGAAGTCAGTGTGTTTCCCAGAGGGAGTACCTAAAGCAGCTGCTCAGACAGGCCAGTCACTCCATTGCTGTAATTATTCTCCCTAAAGACTGTAGAAAAATCTTGTTTCACAAAGAATAAAAACAACTGGAGAAATGGCTCTATTTTAGAAATGTGCAATCAACTGTACATGGCACTGAAAATTATCGTAAGGCATCAGAAGACAGTCAATGGCATTATAAACTTAAAGTATTTTTGTTATGGAGATATGGATATGGAGATAAACTAATCCATGTGGAAGTCAGAGGCCAAAGCAATAATTATTACATGTAAACACACACACACACACACACACACACACACACACACACACACACACACACACACACACACACACACACACACACAAACATGGGAAGCATTTACAGGATTTAGCAGTGGCCATTTTCCAGAGTGACTTATAGAAGGGTATTATAGTTTCTATAAAAACTATGAAGTTTGAGTTAAAATAAGTTTATTTTTAAGTGTTTAGTGAAGAGGTGGGGCTTCTATTAACTATTTATCTTCCCCAGATAAATAATAAATGTAATAAAATAATAGCAAATAATGTCATAGGGAAATACAACACAACAAAATCAACATCTCTATGGCTGTTTATGCGACGGTGCCTACATGAGACCAGTCTTCCATGAATTACTGCTGTACAGACACTTTTCAGCTTTATAGCAGTATCAGCTACTAATTAGTTGGCAAGGAAGTATAATACTCAGGAGTGGGGAAATCTGAAAATTGTCTTTCACAGAGACATCATTTTCTATTTTGAGCAAACTAAATAAGATGAAATTGATTATGTTGTTGTGGGCATTGTTTTGACTTGCCCTTTGTAACTAACATATTGCAATTTTTTTTTTAATTCAACCTCCGCACATGAAGATGCAAGGTCTAGCAAAGTCACACATTTAGTATTCATGGTTGAGCTCAGCATTTGTGCCCTACCGTGAAACGCATACACACACAATGACCCTTGTTTTTCAAAGCTAGAATCAAGTCTAATTCCAATGACGTATGAACAAATTTATATCTGATTTATGATCAGATGTACAACTTCAAAAGAAGCAGGGATTTGAGTGCTGAATAAGCTTCAACTATATGGATGGAAGCTTACGCTCACTTGTCCATTATTTACATGTCATACGCATATAGCACATCTCAGTTTATACAAATATGCATCTAATTCATACGAAACATAATCGTTAGCAGGTGCAGTAGTGAGCCAACTAATAGTATATAGACAGTTATGTGAATCCTCTGGGTATCTATCTATTATTGTGCCTAAAACAGCTTCCATAGATAGATAGATAGATAGATAGATAGATAGATAGATAGATACCTGTGCAGCTTTTATTAATTTTAGGACTCAATAAATCAGAATGAACTAATGGCACAGTTTATACAAATATGCATCTAATTCATACGAAACATAATCGTTAGCAGGTGCAGTAGTGAGCCAACTAATAGTATATAGACAGTTATGTGAATCCTCTGGGTATCTATCTATTATTGTGCCTAAAACAGCTTCCATAGATAGATAGATAGATAGATAGATAGATAGATAGATAGATAGATAGATAGATAGATAGATAGATAGATAGATAG
>CM074922.1:12283874-12300015 GCA_037576815.1 Pangasius larnaudii | reverse complement strand
AAAAAAAAAAAAAAAAAAAAAAAAAAAATATATATATATATATATATATATATATATATATATATATATATATATAGTGTCACAGAAAGTACCATATAATAAAAATTAGAAATCAATCTCTCTCGCTCTCTCTCTGGTGGGTGCTATGACAAAAATTATATTATACATGAGGACAATTTATGTATCATGACATACATTTGTATCAAAAGAGCACTATTTATATGGGTAATGACAAATAAAGGTTTTGAAAAGGTAAATTTCACAGTGTAAAAAGTAAACATATTTTTGCCAATTGTGAAAGTTTGGAATGTGGTAAACACACATTTATATAAAAACACAGGCAATTATGTGAATTTAGCATATCTTCATCATCATTAGACATTTAAGGATTTTGAAAGGGCAAGCATATTTTTGGAAATAAATTTGGCAATTTTTGAATTGCATTGCACATACATATTTATATAAACTCAGGCAATTATGTGAATTGTGCATATTCTCATCAACATTAAAATGCCATGGTTTTAAAAAATGATCATATGGTGTGACTGTGATTTACCCTCCAAATAATATATTTTTCTTAATATGCTTAAAATTATTAAGTACAGTAACATCTGTAGAAAAAACATGCATGCATTATTTGTGAATTTACATAAGTTATGAACTTATATTTGTCATGTAACGGAGGCAAAGACATATGCAGTTGCAGGTAAAACAGTGTCTTTAATGAAACACAGGGAACAAATTCAAAATGATAGGCAAGTTCAATGCCAATAAACAGGGACTGGGCAGTCAACTGGCAGACAGACTAAATCAGGCTAAGCAGAGACGTGAACAAATAAACTAGACCAGAAATAAAATGTGTGTTCTGGGGAGTGTAGTCCGCCATGTTTGTAGGCCGCGGTGTCTGCTGGTAGGTGGAGTTCGCAGGCTGCGATGACCTGACAAAATTTATGTCCTAAAACTGCACTGCATCTATGTTCATACATGTTACAGACTGATAAAAAATGTATAAGATTAGATAAGATAAGATCCTCTTAAGCATCCTGTGCCAGTGATTAATATTTCATCCACAGAAATTAGATGTTTTATTTTAAAATGTTATACAGCTATTGCGGTATTGTTTATTATTGTTTAAGCCACATAATGGGTGATCACACAAAATAATGAGAAGGACATGCAGGATTAAACAAACAGTACATATTACACAAAAAGTCCAGGTGATGTATTTTAAATCATGTGTTTCAGTAGGCCAATGCTCACTGTAGCCTCAGATTCCTGTTCTTAGCTGACAGGTGCGGAACCCGATGTGGTCTTCTGCTGCTGTCGCCCACCTGCCTCAAGGTTTGGCGTGTTGTGTGTCTTGAGATGCTTTTCTGCTGAAGTCAATTGTAAAGAGTGGTTACTGAGTTATCATAGCCTTCCTGTCAGCTCAAGCTGTGGACAGCTCAGGTGTTTCTGCCCACGGAACTGCTACTAACTGAATATTTTTTGCAACATTCTTTGTAAATGCTAGGGATTGTTGCGTGAAAATCCCAGGAGATCAGAAATTTACAAATATTTAATTGACTAATGAGGTTATTGTGATAATTGCAGTTAGGACTATATATGCAGCAATATATTGGCTATATACTATACTCTTATTAGACTTATTTTATTTTATTTAGATTTATTTATTTCAGTGCCATCTTTATTCACTTGCCATCTTCTTATTTAAATACAACATTGTTATATTAGTTTTATTTTAAAATTCTCTTCCTTTTATGCTGCATCATATTACATTTTACAGCAAAGAAAAAAAAACGCTATTTCCACCTCCAGTCTGTATTTTCTATGCCTAATTTAGCATTAGGTAAATGCTTGTGTTTAAAGGTGGTAAACTAGACATTATTGAAAAACCCCATACTTTAGAAAAATCAGGCAACCTTGGAGGCACAAACATGGTTGATTTGCATATTCTGAATGGCACACCCAGAAAATCAACTTAAGCAGGTGCTTAGCTCATCTCTGAATAACCTTAAATTCCCCTGCATAAACATTAACCTAAATATTGGACATAAGTCACCAATTCTGAATATGGCCCAAAGTCATCAAGATGAATATTAAGAAAGCTGAAGCTGTATTTATAGTAAAACTGTTTATAAGAAGCATAACAAGCCTAATAATAAAGCAAACAATACTCCTTGTTTGTAGATTTCAAACGAGCGTGTAATTATGTCACTGTGTAATGTTTATTGTATCATTTATCATTCTTGACAAAGCAACACCACTATATAGTTTAACATTCAGCTTAAATTGAGGATTTTATATGTTTGTAGCTACTGTGTTAGTCTAAATGTAAAAATTGCAATTATTAATGGTTTTGTAATCCTTCTGTAAATAGGAAAATAGTCTTGTGTCCCATGTGGTGGTTTGCCATGTCACCTATCCCATATTTGCAAGAGTAAGTAAGATTTTTTTCATTATAATAATACACAAGGCAACATAAGGCTCAAACATTTTCCAACTCCAAGTTAACTATAGAATGTGAAAGGTATATATACAGATCCTAGACCTAAACTGATTAACAAGCCATTCATGAATTAAAATTGGGTGTGGATATGTGGATATGAGTGTATGTGACTATTTTGTTGTATCCAGCAGGATCTCCATGAACCTTTCTAGCAGTAGTGTGCCCCCTATTTCTTTTTAATGTTTTAATTCCTTGTATCTTTTTATTTAGCTCTTCATGAGTGAAGTGGTTGTTTTTGGCCGAAGTGCATGGCAACAACATACAGTAACAGGCCTGCAGTGAAATATAGGTTGGACTTTGGTTTCAGTTTTTTTTTTAACTGAATTATTATTTTGGCTTGCTTTAAAACAGAGCACCTGATTTTCATTTGACTTTGTTTGAATTCTCTTTGATATGCATAGCTTATTTACAGTGTTTAATACAATTTTCATTAGCTAACCTTGCAAACTCAATACTTGATATATTTTTATTTACTATCGCCAGAGGGGGGATAAAGGTACATGAACATAGCCTACAATTACCACAATTAAAGAAAAAATCCAGGGCCCCATCTATTATATTATAAACCAGGAGCATGACAACAGGAAAGTAAAAACCTGCTGCCTGCTCGCCTGACATGCTTCTCATGGAATTGTCACAATAGGATATAGTATATCCAATCAATCAATAAACTACAATGGAATGAAACCAAGATAAAACATGCCAGAACATTTCCCACCCTCAATGTGAAATTACAACGTAAAAACATTAAGTGAAAAACAATCAGAAACATTTTAGGGAACAATAGGAAAAATAAAACAGTTACAATAACCTGGTTGCATAATTGTGCACAACCTTTTGAGTTAGTCTCAAGATCATTCTTAATCTCAAGTGGTCCAATAATTGTAAAGTTGGTTGCTTGACCGTTTTTAATTTTTCTAGTGATTATCTCTATGTATTGGCATTGCAAAACCATCTTTTAAAAAAATATATTTTTATTTATTTATTTAATTATTTTAATTTCACATGGGTTAACCATGATAACCAACTTTATCTCATGGCACACAACCAATTTTGGCTCAGGATGGGCTTAGCACCTTGGAACAAAAACTTATCTCTGGAACACATTACATACATGTACTTGTGTATAATTATTTTGCACATTCTTGTTCCTTAGAACTGAAGTCCTAATGTAATGCCCAAGAACGCTCACAGTTTCACTATTAGGGTCAACTCATAATGGAAAGGGGTTGGATCTCTGTCTTAATTTTTTTGGGGGGTACCTAGGTTCATATAGTGTGCATGCAGAACATTTCAGGGTTGAGACTTCTCTCTTTTTTGTATGGGGCAAGATGAAAAAATGATTTTTTTTTTTAAAGTGCCTGTCAATTTCTGGTTAAATATCTGTCATGGGGACCAGATATGAATCTGAAATTTTCACAGAAATAAGTTGTCTATAATAGCTTTCTGCTGAGTTTGAGATTCTACAGGTTACAGAGTTAAGGCTAGTAGAATTTTGGGGAATTTTGAGAAATGAACAGATGTAGTATAAGCATGGTCAATATAAAAATGTAGAGGGTGCCTAGCGATGGTGAGGAGGCACTGCACAGGTCTGGTTAAGGCCAAAAAAAGGAGTGCAATTACACAGTACAGTCAGAGCTTTCACTAACTCCTGTCTTCCAATCTTTTATTTATTTTCTATAGGTAAGCAAAGTGTATAAAACTTTAAAAATATTGTTACAATATTACATTTTATGTCTCTATGTTTAAAAGAGATCATAAGACAAGTTTGCTGATAATATTTTGTTGTTACAATGCACTTAAGATGCATGGTACTTCAGGGACATGTCCAGACCTTTGTGAGAGTACAATATTTGTACACACTTGCTTAAAAGTTTAAATTTAAATAATATTGAAACGGTATAATTTCAGACCTGTTTCTAAATGTTTAAAGGTGTGTATTTGTCAATTAAGAGAGAGTTTGTATTAATTTGTGAGATGATGATATGAATATGCTTACCAAAATTGTATCCAGTATAATTGTCTGAGCTAAAATGGCAGAATTGTGAAGGTTCATAAGAATGTGAAAAGGACAAAAAAAAGTTTGTTGGTTTTCTACAAAGTGTATCATTGATTATTAGTACAAAGATATGTGGAGTTAATTTGTATATAAAGCAGAGTGAAACTGAATATTGCAAAGATGTGATATGTGTGTGACATATTGATGAAAGAGACACACTGAAATGCAGTGATTATTGAATTGCCTTGAAATTTAATTGCTGTATGTTATTATGACTCTTTATGTAGCACTTAAAATGTAAAGTGCTTTATAAATAAAATATATTATTATTAAATGTCTTGTTTTATGAACATAAAAAAGGAGCAAAATTAAACAGCGCGGCCTGAGCTTGCATTAAACCTGTCTTCTGATTTTTTGTTCATTTTGTACAGTTTCTAGAGATCACTGATTTCATAATATTCAACCCAATTCAAACACTCCTGGTCCAAGGCAGGTAACATTCAGAATTAACCAATTACATTCAATCTCATGTTCAGAAGTAATTATCAAACAGCTGTCATCAATGAAATTATTCTGACTAACCCCAGATAAACACCAGCTGTTTCTGAGGATTTTCTTCACACCTTCTAGGTTCCATTTGACTGCTGAAGCCATGGTCTTCAAAGAGCTTACGAAGCATGTATCTCACTTGTCGAAAGGTATCGATCAGGTAAGGGGTATAAAAGAATTTCCAAAATATTAAATGTACCATGGAACATAATGAAGGCCATCATCAACAAGTGGAGAAAATTAAGCACCACAGTGACATTACCAAGAACAGGATGTCCCTTCAAAATTTACAAAAGGACAAGACAAAAACATAGGGAGGCTACTAAGTGACCTACAGCAACATTAAAGAAGCTGCAGGAATATATGACAGTTACTGTATACTCTGCATGTGACAACAATCTCTCGTATTCTTTACATGTCTGGGCTATGGGGTAGAAAACAAACTAAATCAACCCAAACCATGTGGTGAAATGTGTTATGGTATGATGAGACCAATTTCAAAAAGTATAATAATTCCATAATCCCAAAAGGTTTGTTTGGTGCAAAAAAACAAAAAAAAAACAAAACAAAAAAAAAAAACACATCACATGCTTTAGGGCTGCTTTTCTTCAGGGCTTTTATCAAGGTGGAGGGAATCATGATTAGCTAGAATACCAGTCAATTTTAGTACAAAACAGTCAGGTGTCTGCTAGTAAGCTGAAGATGAAAAAGAAATTCACCTTTCAGGACCACAATGACCCAAAGCATACATCCAAATCAAAAAAGCTTATGGCTTAACCAAAAGATGATCAATGTTTTTAAATGGCCTAGCCAGAGCCCAGACTTGAATCCAACTAAGAATCTAGGGGTTACATGAAGCAGGCTGTGCACAGGAGATACCCTTTCATTTTGATGGATCTAGAATGTTTTTGGAAGAAAGAGTGGGAAAATAAGTCAAGAAGTGCCACGCTGATAGACTCTTACCCAAAGAGACTGAGTGGTAATGAAATCAAAACATGCTTATTAGTTTAGGGGTGTGCAGACTTATGCAACCAAGTTATTGTAAGTTTTTTTTTATATTTCCCTAAAAAAAGACTCTGACTCTTATTCATTTCATTTGTATACTTTGTAATTTCACATTTCACATTAAAGGTGGGAAATGATCTGACATGATTTATCTTAGTTTCATTCTTTACTTCACAAAAACCTGCCATTTTAACAGGGGTGTGTAGACTTTTTATATCACCAGTATATGTGCCTTCTATTCATATTTGTGTTTGTATTTGTATTTTTTTAGAACACATTTGTGCAGAATTGTATTCGGTTATATCAGAACATAGCAGAATTTTCAAAATTAAATACAATCCTTTTTAAAAAAAAATTTTAAGATCTGACCACATGAAAATTAATACCGTGTCCATTTGCCCATTGTTTTGGTAACATAAATTTATGTTTTCTTTAACTAATATGTCAAAGAATATTATTATCAGGAAAAACCTATTTTGGTCAAACCTGATTTTTTTTTGGTGGTATGTAATAGAAATGAACTAAAATACAATTTAGTTAAACATTCATACTCTAACATAAATAAGTATGTATGTCCAACATAATTACATTACATTTAGTTTGGGCAACTTTAGTTTAAAACTTTGTAGGTACTGCCTAGTTGATTTGAAAGGTAGTGACTTGGTCTGTCAGTTTGGCTAGTCTACTCTGACAGTTGCTTAACTGAATTAAAATGGTAACTATAATTAAATAATGTGTCTTCTTAATCATGTTCATGACATCAAAATAACTAATGGCAACAGATGTTTTATTTTTGGGCTAAAATATTTTGTTTACCCAATTTAAAATGTGTTACTAAGTTTAAAATATGGGATATATTCCAGTATACCCTCATGTGTTACTCCTTTTAGTTATTCTGTTAGAGTGGAAGCAGGACTCAGGCAGGTCCTGCTATCTCACAATGTACACCCTCAGCAACTGTAGGATAAGATATACTGCTTTGGCTTTTGCCCTCTAGACTGGCCTGATTCATCCTGTGACTCACACTCTGCTGCTGTCGATGGTCCCACATCTTTTGCCCTTCACAAAACAGTTTATGCCCAGAGGCCTGTTGCATGAAGCTGTTTTCAGTGGTTACCCAGGTAAATTTGGGTTTAGTTTGAGCAAACTCTAGTTTTTCGGTCTCAAAGTGGATTGTTTTTTTTTTTTTTAGCTGTTTTCATCGCCATGGTAACTTATACTACATGGCTAACCTGCACATTAAAAATCTGACATGCCAAAGACACACTCTTACTATACTGCAAATTGTATGCATTGCTTCATGCTTCTTTGCAAGTGGTACATATTTGCACATGGTGGATGATGCTGAATACAGCAAGCATACAGCCTGCCGAGCAGTACAAAAATTGGTCATTGCTGTCCAGGGATACATTGACGTATTCATTGTTTTTCCTGGCCACTTAGACACACTGGCTGTTAAAGAAGGCTTTTACAAAATAGCTGATAAAATGATTTAATATGTGGCCTACCTATTAAGAATGATCTTATGCTAAAGATCTTAAAGTCATTTAACCTATGATCTTGAAAAGGATTCCCCTAGGGTCATTGGGGCCATTAATTGCACACATACTGCAATTTCTGTAGCCCTAGATGAGCATGAGGCTGATTTTGTAAATAGGAAATCCACTCACACCCTCAATATTCAGGTACAGTCTGTTTAATATGCCTTTTCATTTGTCTTTGATAAAATTCTTATCAAATCCTATATGATTTTAATTATGGTCATGCCACCTGTAACACTGACATACCTGTTAATAGCATTTACATTTACATTTATGGTATTTGGCAGACACCCTTATCCAGAGCAACTTACAATAATGCTTTGAAGTCTATCAAAAATACAAGGGTTAGCAGATGACTTGTGGCCATCCCTGTGTGAACACAAGCTTGGATGCTAGATGACCTGGCTCTGCGCATGATTCAAGAATTTTCTGGGAGTCTGTGTTAAGTCAACGCTTTAAGGAAGGTATGGGGAGAAAAAAAACACATACAACTCTTTCAACAATGGAATTATAGTGTACACTTCTTTAATTTCTCTTTTATGCTTATTGACAGGGCTATTTGATGGCAGGGGTTATGCATGCCAGCCGTTTTTAATGACCCCCTATCCTGACCCCAACAACAGTTCAGTGTGGCCCACACAAGAACCAGGGCCAGAATTGAAAACACCTTTGGCATTCTGAAGGCAAGATTCAATTGTCTGCGTGGCCTGAGAGTGTCACCACAGCCTGCATCCCAGATAGTGGCTGCATGTGTAATCCTACACAATGTAGCCACTATCAGAAAAGAGCAATTTAACAGTTCCCAGTTAGGGTAGGGAATGAGGAGATGGGAGGCAGGCTTGACACCACACAAAAGGTGCTCTATTCTCGAATTTTTTACTTTTGTTTTCAGCAGTTCTAATTCACCCATACACACACACACACTCACACACGGCTCTGTGCAGCTTGGTTCTCTCTCAAGGCGCTTGTCTCTTCCCTCTTTGTCCTCAACACAGCTCACTGCATCACAGAACCGTCGTTAGTAAAATTCCTCTCAGGTGTGCAACCCTTACCATTCACCTTCTCTGGCTCCACTCTCCATTCACACACTGGCACTTGATCATGTTTCCACTTCCTCCCCCCTGCTGAGAGAGGAAATTAGCCACATCTATTTGTGCCCCCGGCTTATGGACTACCTCTAACTTAACAGGCTGAAGTGTCAGATACCAACTAGTGATCTGCGTGTTGGAATCTTTCATGTGGTGGAGCCACTGGAGAGGGGTATAGTCCAAACAGAGGGTGAAGACCCATCCCAACAGGTAGTAATGGAGGGTGATTACCACCCATTTGATAGCCAGACACTCCTTCTCTATTGTGCTGTGCTTTGTCTCTCACACAGAGAGCTTGCGGCTGATGTTCAGCACAGGGTCCTCCTCCCCACTCCACCACCTGGGACAACACGATCCCCAACCCCCTGTCCGATGTGTCCATCTGTAAAACAAATGGGAGAGAGAAGTCAGGAGAATGTAGAAGTGGTCCACCATAGAGTACAGCTTTTACCTGAGTAAAAGCCTGCTAGCATGGCTCCATCCACTGGACTGGATCTAGCTCTCTCTTTTTAGTGAGATCAGCCAGAGGGCTGGTGACATTCAAATAATTAGGCACAAACCTACAATAGTAGCCAGCTAGCCCCAGAAACTGTCTCACATCCTTTTTGGTCTTGGGTCTTGGGCAGGCCCCAATCACTGCCATCTTATCAATTTGGGGCTCGCAACCTCTTCGGAGGTCTCCACAGCAGCTAGTTCGGCCATCCCCTGCCGGTCCACCACTTCAGCACACCGAGCTAGCCGCTCTCATTACACCAGAGGTCAGTCTTGAGAGACTGATTCCCTTAGTAGACTATTTGGCAGCGTGGAACTTCTGCCGAATATGTCTCAGTGGGTCCTGTATACTGTAGAAAGAAGCTACCGAATCCAATTTGGTTCTCCAGTGCCTCGTTTTTCCGGGGTTCTTCCTACTCTGGTGGGCCCTGAGCAGGCTCTGGTAATGGAACAGGAAGTGCACACTCTCCTGAGGAAGGACGCCATCGAGGTGGTCCCTCCTCACAATAGAGAGTCCGGGCTCTACAGCTGGTACTTCATCATTCCGAAGAAGGGTGGAGGGCTGTGTCTCATTCTGGATCTGCGTCATTTGAACTGCTCAGTCGTGCGACTGAAGTTCAAGATTCTCACGATCAAACAGGTCGTGTCTCAGATCAGCTCCGAGGACTGGTTTGTCACGAGATGTCGTTCTCGCCCGCATGAAGAGCTGGGGTTAAGACTAAATGCCAAGAAACGTGTGCTTTCTCCAGTACAGGGAACCACTTATCTGGGTGTGGTGTGGGATTCGACCATGATGCATGCACGTCTGTCTCTTGCTCGGATTGGTCGATCCTCACAGCAGTTGTGAGAGTGAGAGAAGGCCGGTCACTCACTGTAAAGCAGTTCCAGAAACATCTGGGTTTGATGGCAGCTGCGTCCAATGTAATACTTTTTGACCTGCTGTACATGAGACCCCTACAGTGGTGGCTCAAGACCAAGGGGCTTTTAGCATGATCAAGGTCACGTGGCAATGCCTACATGCCTTAGACATGTGGAGGAAACTTTGGTTCTTGTCTCAGGGCCTGGTGCTGGAGCTCCTTGTCGCCGTGTAATGCTAGCGACAGCGCATCTCTCACCGGTTGGAGAGCGGTGCGGTCATGAGTGGCCGCTCAGGTGGATCTGTTTGCGACTTGGGAGATATCGCACTGTCCCTTCTGGTTCTGTCTGACTCATCCAGCTCCTCTCGGACTGGATACAATGTACAGACCTGGCAGAGGCTTCGTTTGTATGCCTTTCCCCCGATTGCTCTGCTCCTGGGAGCTCTGGAGAGAGTGTGCCAGGACGGGGTCCTTCTGTTGTTTGTAGCCCCGTTCTGGCTTACGTTCTTGATTACTTTAACTATATGGTGGATGGCAATGATTCTAAGAAGATGATTCTTACTGTCCACTAAGTCATACCTCCAGCGGAGGTGATTGCTTCATTTAGCCAGGCTTTATTGTTGGACTGAACAGGGTGTCAGCTAGGATTGATATGGAAAACTAATATTTTATAAGGACAAGTGCTTTGCACTCTGCAGGACCTGTGACACTGGCATCAGTAATGCACAGAACTCTACACATGATCCAGCTGGCTGTGGCTGTCCTCGACTCAGTTGTAGAACCATGGTTACATATGTAACCTTCACATTCTACTTCTTTTCATTTCAGGACTGCCAGGAAGGTTTCCTTCAGAACTGGTGGAGGCCACGTATCAAGGGGTTCATAACATCCTGATGGCGCACCTCACCAAACAGCTCTCAAAAATAGTGCAAATACCATACTTTATGACTAAGAATCACTCAAAGTGTTTACTGTTTAGGCTATGAAAATCTTCTGATATTGTTTTGAGGATAAGAATAGCTCAAACTAACCACAGAACATATACCGATCAGCCATAACATTAAAACCATTGGCAGGTGATGTGAATAACATTGATTACCTCATTACAGTGGCACCTGTCAAGGGGTGGGATATATTAGGCAGCAAGTAAACAGTCAGTTCTTGAACCTGATGTGTTGCAAGCAGGAAAAATGGGCAAACGTAAGGATCTGAGTGATGTTGACAAGCTCAAATTGTGATGGTCTGAAACTGGTTCAGAGCATCTCCAAAACGGCAGGTATTGTGGGGTGTTCCCAGTATGCAGTGCTTAGTACCTACCAAAAGTGGTCCAAGGAACAACATCTGGTGAACTGCAAACAGGGTCATGGGTGCCCAAGGCTCACTGATGCATGTGGGGAGTGTAGGCTAGCTTGTCTGGTTTGAGCCCACAGAAGAGCTACTGTAGCAGAAATTGCTTAAAAAGTTAATGCTGGCTATGATAGAATGGTGACAGAACACACAATGCATCACAGCTATGAGGCTGCGTAGCCGCAGACAGGTCAGAGTGCCCATGCTGACCCTTGTCCACCTCAGAAAGTGCGTACAATTTGCATGTGAGCATCAGAACTGGACCACATTTTGAATAATATTTTGGCAGATTATGGCTGATCAGTGTATGGGAAATGAAGTACCATTCAGTTCAGTGTCTGGTGAAGTCTGGTAAAGATAGACAGTGAACGCTTTGCTGCTACTTCATAAATATCCCAGTCCAAAGGGGTAGCCTATCTTTAGTCATCAGAGCCCCTTTACTGTGTTCCCCAAAGCACACAAAAATCTGGTCAAACACATATCTTTTATATTTGGCTGCATGTTATGCAGATTAATACTCAGGCATTAATCTGTGCAGGTATTAATCTGCCATCATAGTCAGTAAATGTGCTATTTTCTCAGAACACTACTTCAAAGCAATTCTGCACATAAGAACTCTTTAATGCTTTCAATATATTGTGGAATAGCCCAGTCACTCGGTTTAGTGATTTTACCAGGTATTCAATCAGCTGTGTTGTGTGGAAGATCCAGCTTCAGTTTCAATAAGCAGCTTTAATATCACCCTACAGCACATCCGACTCCTGCATTACAATCATCAGACAATCAGATAGGTCATAATGTGGCGGGTTATCAGCACTGTCTGCCAAAGTGGGCCTCAAGCTTAGAAACTCAGACACAGCTACCGTAAGTACCCCAGGGTCTGCCTCTGTTTGTGTATAGGCTACTAGGCTCCTATAACCAGGATGGCTTGCACTTCATTGCACAGTTTCATTGTTGCTAACATTTCTTGCATTTGGCCCATGCCTGCTGCCAGCTCTTGTACTCTGCATTCCAAGGCAGTAAAGGCACTTGCTCTTCTTCCATAGAACTGATTAGTGGAGTCATCTGCCTGCTTCTGTTCCTGCCATTACAACATGAAGGAGCATTATGTTTTTCTTCCCACCATGCTTTGATGCCATATCTGAAGCTTGTTTTACTCCTTGCTGTGACTGATCACTGACATGAAAGAAGTAGGTCTACTTTAGAGACCATATACAGTAGTAATTACTATTGACACTTAGCAATAGCTATATACAGGGTGGAGATTATATTCTTTATTTCTTTATATATGATGAACGAGCCATGCTCTGAATGTGGGTCAAGTGAACCAGTGGTTAGTCAACACAGTTTTATTTACTCTAGCTGTTTTAAACATTCCATTTTTTTTAACACATTCCATCAGATTAGGGCAGCATGGCAGTGCAGGAGATAGTGTTGCCTCCTCACAGCACCCAGTTCTGTTGTTTGTTCCTGAGCTTGGGTTACTGTCTGTGTGGAGTTTCACATTTTAGCACACATTTTTAGTTCTTGATTTAATCTGAAGGCCACACGAAGTTTGGAGCTCAGTGAATTCAAGCGTTGTACCGTGATATGATGCCACCTGTGCAATAAGTCCATTCGTGAAATTTCCTCACTACTAAATATTCCGCGATCAACTGTTTGTGGTATTATAACAAAGTGGAATCAACTGGGAACAACAGCAACTCAGCCGCAAAGTGGTAGTAAAATGTAAAATCACAGAGCGGGGTCAGCGCATGCTGAGGCGCACAGTGCGCAGAAGTTGCCAACTTTCTGCAGGTGTCAGTAGCTACAGACCTCCAAACTTCGTGTGGCCTTCAGATCAGCTCAAGAACAATGCGTAGAGAGCACATACCGCTAAGTGGATTGGTGGCTCTAATTTGCAGCAAGGTGTGAATGAGTGTGTGAAAGTATGTATGCATGGTTCCAGGGTCTATTCCTTCCTTAAGTCTAGTGTTCCTGGGACAGACTCCAGATCCACTGTGACCTTGAAAAAAGGATAAAACAGTTACTGAAGGTGAATGAATGATCAGATTTCTTGCACTTTTTTAAGCATGATTTCATACCATGGACTGGCTGTCTTGACCACAGTCATAATAGACAATTCTAGTACACTCGGATATGAATGCACACCAGTATTTTCATAAACAAATTTATTGTGAACCTGAACCTGCAGGGGAAGGAGCATGAAGGTGGCAGACAGAAATAAACTGGACAAACTAATCAGGAGGGCTGGCTCTGTACTTGGCATGGAGCTGGACCCTGTTCACGTTGTGGCTGAGAGAAGGATGTTGTCAAAACTCCACTCAATCCTGGACAACCCTTCTCACCCACTACACAGTGTGCTGGTCGACCAGAGGAGCACTTTCAGCCAGAGACTGATCACTGTCAAGTGTTCCACTGAGCGCTTCAGAAGATCCTTTATCCCTGTGGCTATCAAGCTGTACAAGTCCTCTCTATAAGTGCTGGAACTTTCATGTGTAATAAGAGACTTTCATGTGGAATACAAATTTATTATTACTGCCTATTATTAATACTTAGATTAGTGTGCAATACATACTATACAACTACTGTACTTAATTACCGTTACCACACTGGACAATCATACTCAACATTTGTCATTCCATTGCACTTCAATTAACTTCACACCTGATCTAAACTATCATCTTCACTGGTACAGTTCTACATAATTATTTGTATGTTTACTTATTCATTTTTAATTTATTGATTTACTTTTTTCATTTTTGTATATATATATATATATATATATATATATAGGTATATATTTATTTTCTTTTCTTTCTTTCTTTCTTTCTTTCTTTCTTTCTTGAGAGCAATTGTAACATGGCAAAGCAATTTCCCCCAGGGATTAATAAAGTTCTTTGAATCTTGAATCTATTCTTGCTACTAGACTTTGGAATGTGGCTGTGGGGATTTGCCTATTCGGCAATAATAGTGAGTGCTTCCGATTGTTTACTTCCAACTTTGTGGCAAAAAAGTGCTGAAAAATACTATTTTGAATGTTTCTATTGAAGAAAAATCTGGCAACCTTGGAAGCATAAACTATCCAACTGTGTACCCCATCTCTGAATATGTGTAACTTTCCCCTTGTAAATATTGACATAATTTTTGGACTTAAATCACCAAATGTGAATATAGCCCATATTAGTCACTGAACCATTCTGTCACCTGTGAAATTTGAAAAAAAAAATCACTTAGCAAGTATCACTACCTTTTCAACCTCTGCATAATCTGATTGCAGAAAAATTGTGATATTAATTGCTGCCACTACACATGACATGAAATACTCACTAGCAAATGCATGTTTTTTTATTTATTTTTTTTTTTTTTTACAAAGAACTCAATCAAAAGCAATGGGCACAAGCTGTTGTGCAATCACCCTGTAGCTACAGTGAGACCCCATTGCCAGAATGTATGAAGGGATTAGTGCAATAGAGTCTGGATGCAGACTTGCACTTGCACTCTCCGACTTGCATGCTCACTCATCTGCATTTCCTCTGTCAGTGACATCACTTGCTATATTTTTTTTATTTCCAACAGCTTTTAAGAATCATTGCCATATGTATGATTTATTTTGTCAGTATGTGTATAATTACACTTTGTGTTACAAAAATGTATGTCGATTTGTTTACGTTTGGCAGCGCCTTTAATTAAACATGGTTGTGGTATTAGCTGACTAGCCAACCATGATATCATTTTGTTGCTATACATGAAATAGATAAACAAAATCATTTAACAATGTTTAAAATATACTGTCTTATGTATAGCACTTACATATTGAAAGGACTGTATAAATTACCCGCTGTACTTTCTCGTATTGAAAAGAGTGGCTGTGAAGGTGTTATAGTGGTGTGGTGTTAATGTCTAATCTAAATCATAATGAAATATAAACTCCACATCATGCTGCTTGTTTGCAGGATAGACATTGTGCAATAAGCACGATTCTGATATTAAGAATCAGTCAAACAAATAAACATGAAAAGCTACAATAGTGTAGAGGGATTTGAATGTAATTTTTTCCCATTCTTACAGATGCACCAATCAATATTATTACTTAGTAATAACACAGCAGTTCCACAGTGCACATCATGATGCAGGATGTACCATTGTGCCTTATGCCCTGCTCTGAAGCCACCCACACTCAAAAGAATCAAGCAACACTGCGATAGCCATTTTAAAAAGCCAATTGTTTTCAAAGGTAAGTTCCTTCTTATCATGTGCATAATTTATTTGTCAGCACCGATTCATAATGGATTTAAAGACAGCCTGTCAATGGTGTGTGCACTCAAATGTGCTGCTTGGTCTGGTTCAGCTGCCCAAAATATTGTGCATGGAGGACCAAGACATTGCTGAGGCCATGGATAACTTATTAAAGGCTGAATTTCTGTTGGCTTCATTCTGTAGAAGCTTTCAGCTTTGTCTTTTGTCAAATGCAGGATATGTAAATGTTTCATGAACATGTAAGGGACATCATGAATCTTGCAATCTTCTGTCACACAGAATTAGAAAGTCCATAGCTGGGCATGTGCATCTTTGTATTACATTTTAGTTTTCTTTAGAAATTGTTTTGGGGTATTTTCTTTAAGAGAAAAAAGAAGGATCAAACTGTTAGAGATGCTATAAAATGTTTGTTTGTTGACCATTTAGGAATTACAGCCATTTTCAACAAAGTACCTCCATTTTCAGGGGCTCAAAGGTATTTGGACAAAGTGACA
>CM074922.1:12271534-12283774 GCA_037576815.1 Pangasius larnaudii | reverse complement strand
TATATATATATATATATATATATATATATACATATATACTGTATAGGTATATATTTATTTTATTTTCTTCTTTCTTTCTTTCTTGAGAGCAATTGTAACATGGCAAAGCAATTTCCCCATGGGATTAATAAACTTCTTTGAATCTTGAATCTTGAATAATAAATAATGGTAAAATTGTTACCCACCCCTCCTCCCAAAAAAGTCCTAGTGTGTACACCCCCTAATTATGAGGCACATGATATTTAATGGTTATTTGTACAATAATATGGAAGCTGAAATTAACATATCATGAATTAGTCATTGCTGAAACAATCCGGATGTGTGGCATTTGCAAAAATGTCAGCAAAAAGTAATAAACAACCTACTGTGCTCTTCTCCTTCCACTAGGAGGTATTCATTAGTGGGGAATGTCACTGTGTGTGCACCCGTGCTTTGAAAGAATTCTGCTACTTTAACAGAAACACAAATTATCACTTGTTAATCTTTTCTAATTTCATCTCTTGTGTCAAATGATGGTACTATAGGATACACATTTCAAATGATTTTATATATAGCATGAGAAAAAATTGAAAGTGCACACCACTGACTAATTTACTAATTAATTCTGCAAATCTAATTGCATATAATTGATAATGTACTTACAAAAAAAGATGGAGTGATGTTATGGCACCCTGTATAATATACACACTATATTGCCAAAAGTATTGGAACACCTGAATACATTGAATTGGGGGGTGTCCCAATACTTTTCTTGAGCTGTTCTTGATTTAATCTGAAGGCCACACGAAGTTTGGAGCTCAGTGAATTCAAGCGTTGTACCGTGATATGATGCCACCTGTGCAATAAGTCCATTCGTGAAATTTCCTCACTACTAAATATTCCGCGATCAACTGTTTGTGGTATTATAACAAAGTGGAATCAACTGGGAACAACAGCAACTCAGCCGCAAAGTGGTAGTAAAATGTAAAATCACAGAGCGGGGTCAGCGCATGCTGAGGCGCACAGTGCGCAGAAGTTGCCAACTTTCTGCAGGTGTCAGTAGCTACAGACCTCCAAACTTTGTGTGGCCTTCAGATCAGCTCAAGAACAGTGCGTAGAGAGCTTCATGGAATGTCTTTCCATGACTGAGCAGCTGCATCCAAGCCTAACTTCACCAAGTGCAATGCAAAGCGTCGGATGCATTGGTGTAAAGCATGCCGCCACTGGACTCTAGAGCAATGGAGACATGTTCTCTGGAGTGATGAATCACGCTTCTCTGTCTGGTAATCCGATGGACGAGTCTGGATTTGTTGGTTGCCAGGAGAACGGTACTTGCCTGACTGCATTGTGCAAAGGGTAAAGTTTGGTGGAGGAGGAATTATGGTATGGGGTTGTTTTTCAGGGGCTGGGCTTGGCCCCTTAGTTCCAGTGAAAAGAACTCTTAATGCTTCAGCGTACCAAGACATTTTGGACAATTTCATGCTACCAACTTTGTGAGAAGTTTGGGGAAGGCCCCTTCCTGTTCCAACATGACTGTGTACCAGTGAACAAAGCAACATCCATAAAGACATGGATGAGTAAGTTTGGTGTGGAGGAACTTGACTGGCCTGCACAGAGTCCTGACCTCAACCCGATAGAACACCTTTGGGATGAATTAGAGTGGAGACAGCAAGCCAGGCCTTCTCGTCCAACATCAGTGCCTGACCTCACAAATGCGCTTCTAGAAGAATGGTCAAAAATACCCATAAACACACTCCTAAACCTTGTGGAAAGCCTTCCCAGAAGAATTGAAGCTGTTATAGCTGCAAAGGGTGGGCCAACTCCATATTAATCAGAATCAGAATCAGAAACAGTTTATTGCCAGGTACAGTAAAGTCACTTTACAGTACTAGGAATTTGTCTTGATGTCAGGTGCAGACACAGAATCAAAGATATAAAATAAAGATATAAGATATAAGAAGGTGCAATATGGTGCAATATGAACATGCTATATATAAATATGAAATTTGTAAACAGCAGACAAGATAGAATAAATTAAAATAATAATAGAAACAGTTATGTACAAAAAGAGTGAGTAAACATGGGAGGTAGGAAAAATATTGCAGCTTCAGAGAGGAGAGTGAACACCAGTGGTTGGGAGTGTCACCTGGGGGGATTTGGGGCACTGTTCAGCAGGCTCACTGCAGCGGGGAAGAAACTGTTCTTATGGTGTGAGGTCCTGGTCTTGATGGACTGGAGTCTCTTGCCAGAAGGGAGGCACTGGAAGAGTTAATGTCAGGGGTGAGAGGGGTCGGCTGCAATCCTGTCGGCTCAAGAAAGGGTTAACACAGGCTGAGAACTGTAATGAGACCTTTGCTCTTTCCCTCCAGGAACCCCAAGTTCATCACTATACTCACATTCCACAGACAGAACCCTCCATATAATCTACAGAGGCAGTGACTGTGGAACTGATACAGTAGCAACTGCAACTGCCTAAATTCTTCCATGTTTCATTCTACACTTACCATGCTTATAGCCATAAGGTCACCATTAATCATTTGATTATTTAACATGCATGATTTTGATTGATTTCGAATATGATTATTATGGTTTATTATTGTCTTCTTTGGTACATATGTGTTTGTTAAATGATTTTCTGAGAATTAGGACATTTGAGTAGAACATTGTTAAATGTACGTACTGATAGTTGGGACTAAAGGTTTCATCCAAAATCTATAAAAAAAATTATGTTGACAAACTCAATAGACTGAGTAAAGTTATAGGTGGTGGATGCAGTCAATACCTCGCCCTAAGATTATGCTGATTGGAGCAAACGTTTTGGGGTTGGACTAGCCAGAACGGGTTAAAACACAAAGGAAACTCGGAGTCCTCGCCTATTAACAACTTCAGGGAGTTGACCCAAGTAGATTAGGAGTCGACTCAAGCCCAGGGGGGAGTCATCAAATCATTGGAGTCAAGTCAAAAAGAGTCAGGTGGAGTTGAGTCATCCATTAAGACTCACCCAGAGCTCCAGGAAATTTTGACCCTCAACATCACAAGGAGATCACATTCGCACTGACATCAACTCTGGTTCCTGTGGAGCCTCCAACTCCAGCCTTTTCACCATGAATCACCTGCTCCTTTTCACCCCGCCTACGAGACTCTACACTCCTCACTCCATACACCATCCTGATTGGTCTCCCGAGACGCTACTCAAAACTCGACCAGACCGCTGGCGAAGTACAGTACCTCCAGATTCTTGCTGACCTGGTGCTTTTAATACAAAAATTAAAGCCCTTCTAATAGGTGATGGTTCATTCACCTTGATGGTTCATTCAGGTCATGGTCTGAGAAACAGCATACAGTCCAAGAAACTCTGGATTTCATTCATTCTCTGCTCAGAACCCTTCTCTGTTTAACCTTTGTGTGTGTGTGCATGTTTTTGTGTGTTTATTTTTGTGTTTTAGTTTAGTTTAATAAAGTCTTGTCTGATTTTAAAGGCAAGTGTCTTGTGTCTCTGTGCTCTAATTTACTGCCTTAAACTGCCGATCTTGTTACTATGCTCTTAATATAATTTTTCACTATATTTAGGATAGTATTGCAAGTGGCCACAGAGGTAATATCTTACGCAGAAATAACAAATACACTAATCTTAATTTATTGCTGTAAGAATATTTGATTAATCGTTGAAATATTAAGATTGCAAAATTTCCCCCTCTGAGCTGATCTGCTAATTTCCTCTACATATTTTGGTGGAGAATGCGTGCAGCTTAATCTCAATAGCTAATTTCCTACGCCTGCAATACAAACTTTTATCATAACATAAAAGGAATAATGTTAAAATGTCTGTTATTACGAATAATATCCAGTATGTTGGTCCTCCATTTAGCTTCTTTGTAAAATACATTTATGATACTTACCACTAGATTTAGGAGTATGGCTCTGAGGATTCCCTTCAATTCAGTCACAATATTATAGGCCTACTGTATTTTCAATCACAGGAGTATTAGTGAGGTTATTGAACAAGGAGAAGTGATAATGACCATAGAAAGATTGCTCATTTTTACCCAATATTCAGAAACAAGTATGCAAGCTAAAACAGATATAATGCCTTTCAGTCAGTATAATGCATTTACATAGTCTAATCTTAGCAATATTAGAGCCCATTTTTGGGAATAATATAAGAAATAAAAGTTCATTAAATGTTTTACACCTTTTTTTTTTTTTACCATATGCATGTTCTGCATCCTCACTGAATATTTGGCAAGTATTAAATATTGAACTTTTTTCAAAATGTCAGTATGATCCCCATCCAATCACCCTTCCAACCTCTGAATTATTTTTAAATATACATTGTAGTAGCTGCAATGGGCTGAACATAGACACATGGGAGGCAGGGGTAGTAGAAAACAAATCCTTTTTTATTTAAGTCTTTAGTGAAGTGGAGGTGAAGTAGGTGCAGAGTGCTGGGGAAATGGTGCAGCATTGTGGTCATCATAGATCTGGGCATGGCGAGCAGGGGTGAGCAGTGTTGGTGTGAGGCTTTGGCCGTGGGTGTGAAGGTGCTAGGCTCTGCGCTGGTTGGGTGCATGGTCTTCATCGCTGTCTGCAGTCTCTGTGTGAAAGGGAAAGAAAAGGATCAGCATTTCTATCCAGACCAAACTGGCTCACCTTATTGTTCCTGCCACACCCTTTTATACTCTCTTGGTTTCTCCAGGAGGTTGAAGAGCTGCCGCTGCACTCATTGGATGCCAGCCATGTAGAGATGTGCCTCCCTGCCCTGCAGCCATATGCTCCTGCACTATCCACAACAATAGGGGTGCTGAAGTGGGGCTGTTCTTTCAGCACCTGGGTGGCAGTTGCATGAGGAGTGTGAAGTGCTGGGTGTGAAACATACATGTGCAGAATGCACACACAGATTTTGATATAAAAAGTAATCAAACATAAATGTTTACATGGGCGATATTTGTTTTAAACATCTTATTAAAAGATTAAATGGATATTTACCCACCTCATTAATCAGATAGAAATTTCACTGGTCTCACATGGATGTATTCTATTCTCAGTATATCAGTATATCTCAAATATCAGTTGGATTATTAATGGAATATTAAGCTACATGTAAACATAGCCACTGATGTTGGATAAAATGGCCTGACTAGCAGACTTCCCAAAGGTGGCTGTGTGCAGTCCAGTCAAGTTCTTCTACACCAATGTTTTGCTAGGGTGTTGCTAGGTGGTTGCTATGGTATTCCACATGCTTGCTAGGGTGATGCTAGGTGTTTGCTATGGTATTGCAGGAGGTTTCTCGGGTGTTCCTAAGCTGTTGCTAGGGAATCCCAGACGGTTGCTCGAGTGTTGCTAGATGGTTGCTATGGTATGCCAGGTGGTTTCTAGGATGTTGATAGCTGGTTGCCGTGGTATTCCAGATGGTGTCCAGGGTGATGCTAGCTGGTTGCTCTGTTATTCTGGGTGGTTGCTAGGGTGCGTAGAAATTACGTCAATTATATCAATGTTATTCAAAAAGCCTAGAGGAGACATGAGCGTAGTTTAATTATTTTGGTCCACAGCATATGCTCTGCAAATTAAGCACAAAGTGAAACTTTGGATATAGCCTACATGGATATACATCATGTGGTTGAGAAAGGACTCTGATATTCTTCATATAGAAGGTGCTACATGTAAGGTAAATGTGAACTTTCTTCTGTAAGACTGCATGTTTATGCAGAAAATTACAGCAGCCCCAATTGGGCCATAAACATGCATGCATACTACACAAAGTTCTAGGATTTTATGTAGCATAAATCTAAATAACAAGTGTTACAACTTCTATAAACAAACAAATAACCTCAGTATATAGACATTTTCCCCAAAAAGTAAACCAATATTCAGAAACTAGGTGGGAAAAAATAAGTAGACCCTTCCTACTTCCACAATCATTAAGAGAGTAATTAGAAGCCACTAATGAAATGCACAGGATTAGTTCATCAACAAGAAGTGTGGCTACCTCTATAAAAGCAGAACATTTGACATTTGGTGTTCTGGAACAATCAGGTGTGTGTATACATCATGGCAAGAATAAAGGACATCAGTCTTGCTCTCAGAGAAGCAACTGTTGCTGGTCATAAATCGGGGAAGGGTTATGAGGCTATCTCCAAACAATTTGAACTCCACCATTCTACAATGAGAAGGAAGGTTTACAAATGGACAGCCTTCAAGACAGTTGCCAATCTTCCCAGGAGTGGGTGTCCCAGCAAATTCAGTCCAATGTCAGACCGTTTTAATGCTCAGAGATCTAAAGAAAATCCAAGAGCTACATCATGTGACCTACAGGCCTCTGTAAGCACATTAAATGTTTATGTTCATGACAGCACAGATATACAAATCACTTATGCTGGAGAAAAAAAGCAGAAGCTTTGTGGAAGCACAATGATTGAAACAAATTCATGTGATACGCATTCTCTATGGGATTTTACAATAAGTATGAATAACGAGTTTGTACAATTGTTATAAATATGCTGGATTGTTTTTTTAGTACTATATGCATAAATTATTGTAAGACTTTGTTGATGAAATCACCAAATAAGACTTAATTTTAATTAATCAGCCTATCTCCATTAATCCTGGAGAGTAAATTCACCTATGACCAAGTTAATATTTTTGCCCCGACATCTCACTCTCCTTACCTACTAATTTGTATTCTGCAACATAAATGCAATTTGTTTGTTTCCATTCCTTGTATTTAATGAGTCTACTAATATCAGTTACACCCAAGATTGCCTGGTGTCCGTGTGTGTTTCCACTCTAAGCAAGCACATGAAGGGAGGCAAGGAAGAAATGTAACCTCTAAATAGAGATTTCTAATTGCTCTGACATTGTACGCACCACTGGGCCTCATTTGAATGTTTGTGTTTCAACTGCACACTTCATTTCACCTTCCCTCTCTTCATCTTTTTCAGTGTAGAAAAGCAAGAAAAGGCAAAGGGAGAAAGAGAGAGAGAGAGAGAGAGAGAGAGAGTAAATAATCAGAGTAAGACAAAAAGAGAGGACAACTTATTTAATGAGTAATGAGAGATAGAGATATATGCATAGGAAAAGAAACAGAGAGAGAGAGAGAAGAAGAGACATGTGAACAGAACCCCTAATTTACTGTATGCTGCATATATACAGCTGGGTGACAAATTAAAGGGGAAAAAAACAACAGTGACATGTTGCGCCACCTCAAGCCACCAGAGCTGCTTCTGTGAACCATGGCATAGATTCTACTTCTACAAGTCTCTGGATCTGTACTGGAGGGATGAACACCATTGTTCCACAAGATATTCTCTCAATTGATGTTTTGATGATGGTGGTAGGGAGCACTGTACAAACAGATTAGCTACAAGTTACTAGAGAAGTGGTAATGGATAATGCAAAGCAGAGTATAGTATGATAGGAAACTGGAAGCCAAAGAGAGTCAACAGATGAATTTGGATATGGATGACAATACATTTCCTCAACAAAAGTTTGAAGATTCACCAGCTCGTGTGGTGCCCATATGGGTTCAGTTACCCACACTGCTTTCCAAGTTCAGTGTTGTTCAATGTATGAATGTGGAGAGTAGGACTTTTGTTCATATAAGATACCAAAATTACATATTAGCTGCTATTGCTAAACAGTAATAAACATTAAAGTCATCTCTCTAGCCCGCCTCAACTCCTGCACAAGGTCCCTCATAAAATGAAAACACACATAACTTTCTCTGAGGTGGGTTAATGTCCTTATCCTGTGAAAGTAATTCCTCATTTTCTTGCTTTGAAGTTTCAATGACTATTACATGCAAATACTGCTTTGTGTTTATGTTTCCAGATTTAATACACAAGTTCTAAGTACTTCTTTTTTGAATCCACCCAAATCTGGAGAAATGTACACGTCAATAGTCAAACAATTAATTCACAGTCTGGAAGTAAATATAGATGGGTCAGTGACTGAAACAGTGAAAACAAATGGTGATCTTCTTATAATTTTAAATCCAATAATCAAGTGCCAAATACGTTATGGCATATGGACTCACCATAAGGCTTAAGTTTATTGTACAAGTCCATATGTCATAATGCACTGGAAGCTTGACTGGGGGCTCGCTGGGGGCTTGATCATTTTGATCACTATTCTCACTGTCTCTGTGAAACAAAACCTTATTGAATGGCACACAGATGTAACCATAGATAGCCTTGAAGGTGACCACTGCCCGGGATTTCTCCTTCAACAAAAAGACAATAACTTCATCAAATCCTGAACATCTGTCAAATAAACACACAAAGGTTGGTGTGATATGTACCATTTTAGTATTACTAT
Source organism: Pangasius larnaudii (assembly GCA_037576815.1). Taxonomy (NCBI): domain Eukaryota; kingdom Metazoa; phylum Chordata; class Actinopteri; order Siluriformes; family Pangasiidae; genus Pangasius; species Pangasius larnaudii. The sequence continues at coordinate 12,275,482 of CM074922.1, read as the reverse complement.
TTGTACCATCATAGTATTATGACTCTATTCTCAAAATATTACAACTTTTTTCCTCAATATATTATGACATTTTTCCTCAAAAATATCAGGATTTTATTCTAAAATTCTTTTATTTTTATTTTTAAAAAGGGGCCCTAAAATGATGTTGTTCTATGTAACATAAAAACAAGAGACAATTTAAAAATAAAAAAACATACATTAATGATATGAAAGATAGAATGGGAAGAATTGAAATAAATCTGATAGCAGACCAGTATACTGCCAATATATTGCTGGCTGTATAGTCCTAATAGTAATTATCACAAACACTGTAAAGAGTTGTACAACTCATAGGTAACTATACAGGAACTAAGCAGGAACAAACGGGTGGTACTTCATTAACCCTCATTTCAATCCTATTAGTTACTAAGAACTATTTGTTAATTACTCAGTAATTAACTAATCAGTAATTACTTTTTCTTACATTTTCTTACATTTCTCATGCAGAACTACTAGCTAACTATGGTTCTTTTATAATAACTATTATTATTATTATTATTATTATTATTATTATTATTATTATTATTATTATTATTATTATTATTATTATTATTATTACATCAATATTGATTCCCAATAGCTAAGCCTTATCTTACTCCTGGACATCTACTTAATACACCTTAACTTATTATAGTACCTCAATGTCTAAAGTGCAGATGTCTGTATGAGTTATTATAGGTCTCCTCAGAGGAGCACAAGGTCAGTGTGTTTTTATTTAGCCAGTCAAGGTCTAAAGAGAGAAATCATCAATATCCTACAAAAATAAAGATTGTAATGTAGCAATGAGTAACAAATAATTGCCATTAGCTTGCTTGCAAAAGTACAAAAATAATGTCCTTTTAGAAACAAAACATTAATGTTTCAGTAATTAGTAATAAATTACAATGAGTAATGCTGTTCTACATCATCATTAACTACTGAAGAGCAACACACTTGGAGCCATTGACTGCCAAAATTAATTTAAATTTTAAAATCTCATTACTTAAAACAATAAAATAATAATAAGCTTAACAAACATTAACACCAGCATGCCATTTGCATAAAACATGGAACAAACAACAAAAAACACTCTTTGAGTGGAAGGCTGAAAAATCTTGTTGATAAGAGAGATCAGAGGAGACTGATCAGACTGAGCTGACAAGAAGGATATAGTAACTCAAATAATCACTCTTTACAACCATGGGGAGCAGAAAAGCATCGCAGCATGCATAAAACATCTAACCTTGAGGTAGATGGGCTACAACAGCAGAAGACCATATTGGGTTCCACTTTCACATCAGCCAAGAACAGGAATCTGAGGCTATCTTGGGCAGAAGCTCAACCAAACTGGACAGTCACCTGATCATGCACACCTGGTGTCACCCAGACACCCTATATATACGGACTCTGGACTCAGTCTTTGTGAAGTGTTGCTCAGTCTTGTATATTCATTTGATGCACTAAGCCTTTTGTTTTATCTGGTTTTTGATCTCACTTTGCCTATCTGTTTTTTTTATTCTGGTTTTCTTCTAGTTATCGTGTTGCTGGTCGCCTGTTTTTTACCATGATTTTTGCCTAATGTTATGGAACTGTCTGCCTGTCCTATATTTATAATAAAGCACTTTTGCAACTGCAGCAGCCTCTGATGCCTGACAGATGCCAGGATGGTCTCATATATCTATGATACACTATAAGCTATATTATTAAATTTTGTAAGGCTTATTTAACTACACCTAATCCAGTAGAAACATTGGACCACAATTAAAAGGTTGGTTATTTGGTAGTAGTTAATGTATGATTTTTGCATGTAATTGTGCTCTTTGAGAAGAGTTCTCAGCATGAATAAGAGCCAGATTGATGCCTTCTGACTGATGAGATGTTCATGCTGTCTAAAAAAGCTTTAGTAATAAAAACTAGCCTCCCAACTGACTATTTGTGTGGCTTAGGCCAGGAAAAGCAGACCATTTATTACTGACAAGGGGTCACATGTTAAGCTTTCAGCTACTACAGTATGGTTTTCTCAAAACCTGAAATCTGTGGCCACAGCCACCTGCCTGCACTTCCTCCCTCTTTCTTTAGGCACATGCACATGTTGCATCATGTTTGAATGTCATGATGGAAAAAAATAGAAATGGTGAATACCCGGCTACACTGTATTATATTACCCCTTGCAAAACCATGCAAGATATTTCTTCATCCACAGTGACAGAGATGATGAAAATTTGGAAAGGAAAGTCAGGGCCAATAAATGTTTTAAAAAATAAAAATTTAAAAATTAAATAATTCAACAGGGTTTTCTGAAAACAGGAATTATGGCAGTACTGTGCAAAAAAAAGGCTTAGGCACATGTAAAGGAACACTGTTAAGCATTCAAAAAACACATTGCCTTGAAAAATAATCAAATTAATATTTCTACATTAAAAATGTACTATAAAGAGCAATAAAAGCGTTAAACTAAACAAAATCAATATTTAATGTAACAAAAATTTCCTTTAAAGAACAAAACAAAAAAAGCACCTGTACTGTCAGGTTTATAAGAACATTGGCTGTTAAGTTTTTTAAGCATCTTGGAGAATATGCCACAGTTCTTCTGGAGACTTTGACTGTCACACTTGCAGGTAATACCTGACAGCCTTCATTATGTTTTTTTTTTGTGTGTATAAAGTGGTCTATTATGAAATATGTTAATTTCTTTAGTGACATACAATTTTTTCTGTAAAATTACGTTTGTTTTTGGAAAACATAACATAACATTGCTGTTTTGACTGATACAGTAATGCAAAGGACAATAAGAGTCTGAGACAAAATTGTATTAAAAGAAATAGGGGGCCTAAGGTTTTTGCATAGTACTGCACTATACACTGATCAGCTATAAAACCACTCACAGGTCAAGTGAATAACACTGGCTATCTCATTACAGTGGCATCTGTCAAGGGATGGGATATATTAGGCAGCAAGTGAAGAGTCAGTTCTTGAAGTTGATGTGTTGAAAGCAGGAAAAATGAGCAAGCATAAGGATCGGAGTGACTTTTTAAAGGGCCAAATGACTATGATGACTTTTATGATGACTAGAAGAAAGGGGTCAGTGCATCTCCAAAACAGGTCTTGTGGGGTTTTCCTGGTATGCAGTGGTTAGTACTTACCAACACTGGTCCAGTGATGGACATCTGGTGGATGGAACCGGCTGCAGGGACATGGGTGCCCAAGGCTCACTGACACGCATCTGGTCCGATACCACAGAAGAGCTACTGTAGCACAAATTGCTGAAAAAGTTAATGCTCGCTATGATAGAAAGGTGTCAGAACACACAGTCCATCACAGCTTGCTGCTTATGGGGCTGTGTAGACGGAAACCTACAATGGGCATAAGGCATCAGAACTGGACCATGGAGCAATGGAAGAAGGTCTGAGGAATCACATTTTCTTTTACATCAGTTGGATGGCAAGGTGCGTGTGCGTTACTTAACTAGGGAAGAGATGGTACCAGGATGTACTCTGGGAAGAAGGCATGGTGGTGGAGGCAATGTGATGCTCTGGAAAATGTTCTGCTGGGAAACCTTGGGTCCTGGCTTTCATGTGGATGTCACTTTGTCACCAACTACCTAAACATTGTTGCAGACCAAGTACACCCCTTCATAGCAACGCTATTCCCTAATGGCAGTGGCCTCTTCCATCAGCATACTGCCACACTGCAAAAATTGCTCAGGAATGGTTTGAGGAACATGACAAAAAGTTCAAGATGTTGATTTAGAAAATATAGTCTCATGTCCACAGTCTGAAGCTATCTCAGATCATTACCTCATCGCATTTAAAATGTGTCTTAATCATAATATATGCACCTTGCCACGTCACCGTGTCAAACGTACGTTCACGTCAACAACTGCACAGAGTTTTATCAATAATCTCCCAGATTTATCAACCATGATTGGAT
>CM074922.1:12254559-12271434 GCA_037576815.1 Pangasius larnaudii | reverse complement strand
CTCACTGCCTGACCCATCCTGATGCCCCTTCTGCTCCTCCTCGCTGCTTGACCCATCCTGATGCCCTACTTCTGGTTAGAGTTCACATTGGTTGAGTTCGCTCGCTGCTGCTAGGGGTGGCATCAGCAAGGATCTGCTACTAAAGTCTTGGTGCCAGATACCACAGCATTCCTTCAGAGGTCTTGTTGAGTCCATGGTTCAATGAGTCAGAGCTGTTTTGGCAGCACAATATTACGCAGGTGGTTTTCAATGTACATGCACATACATACTCATCTACAGTGAGGAAATGGGCAAGAAAATCCTTTCAGACACCTTGCACCCAGGCCTCAAACTGTTGCCCTCCTGCCGGTGCCTCAGACCACTAATGATTAGAACAACCAGGCACAAGAAAAGCTTTTTCCCACAAGAAATATGTGTATGTATGTATATATAATATAATATTATTATATGTCTATGTGTCTTATTGGTATGTGTGTTCTGGAAGCTTCATACCAGTCAAATTCCTTGTGTGCGTGAGCACACTTGGCAATAAAAGCTCTTTCTAATTCTGATTTCTTTCTGATTCTGATAAACATTTTACACATTCTTGCTCCTTAGACTTAAAACTGTCCTAATGTAATGCTCAAGATTGCTCACATTGCACACACAAGATTGCTTCCAGTATTAGGGTCAATTTATAATGGGAATGGTTCAAGTCTTAGTCTTACATTTTTTAGGGGGTACCTAGGTAAGTATAGTGTGCATGCAGAACATTTCAGGATTGAGACTTCTCTCTTTTTTTTTAAATGGGGGCGAGAAAGTGCGATTAAAAAAAAAATTCCCCTCATTTTTAGGTTGAATATCTCTGGTGGGGTACCAGATACAAACATGAAATTTTTTAATATAAGAGTGCTGTACAAAAGAACCCTAGAAAGAGACATGGAGTATAACCTCCTGAAAATTAAATAAATTTGGGCCAACAATGATAATTATGATACAATCTCTGTGTGCCTTTGGGGTAAGCCCAGTCACTAGTTTTACATTAAATTGCGACAGTGGTCTACACAAAGTCGTATTAGTATGCTCTAATTTCTCTACTAGCAATATTTTTTCCTGCTTAATCCATAGGGTATAAAGTAACAGACTTTAGGACCTCAACCTTTAGGGATACTAGGGTGACCTCTGAATCAGTATTAAAAAATTCTAAATTATTGAGCATTTTAACATCTCAAAGGTGTGGGTATTTTTTAATGTAAGAGAGCTGTATAAAAAAAAACCCTAGAAAGAGCCATGGAGTATAACAACCTGCAAATTAAGTAAATCAATCTGTAAACTGAACAGTTTGATTATTGAAAAATGGTATAGTACTGCCATGTTGACATGTGCTTCTCAAATATTATATTATATTATATTATATTATATTATATTATATTATATTATATTATAGTATAGTATAGTATAGTATAGTATAGTATAGTATAGTATAGTATAGTATAATATAACCTTTCTCTTATCCTATGCAACATTCCTCTGACACAAAAAAAATAAACAGTGGATATTGTATCCACTGTTTAATGTTTGTCTTTTTACCAGTAACATAAATTCATGAAGTAATAATGAATTTTCTGCAAAAAAGGCCTGTGTCACAACTCTGTTAGTTTCAACTTAACTTGCCCCAGAACAGGTTAGCCTTGTAGAGTAAGTTGCTATGGTGAGCCACCCAGCTGAAAAGAGAGTCACCTTTGTGGTGATTTTTCCCCTAATCTTCAACTGTCCAGTTTTTCTGAGGCTGTGCCCATGATAGCCTCAGATTCCTGTTCTTGGCAGACAGAAGTGGAAAACAATATAGTCTTCTGCTCAAGGTTCAAAGTTTTTTGGATTCTGAGGTGCTTGAACAGTTCTCTGAGATGCTGAGAGTGATTCTAGGAGCATATGGACTGAGAACAGTAATGGCCTACAAAACACCACCCTCCATGGTGAATGCAGATGCTTCTCTGGCAGACAAGCTGAACACTTTCTGTGTTCGTTTTGAGGATGCAGCTAACGGCACTAATAGAGCTAACAGTGCCAATGCCAGCTCGAATGCGGAGAGTATCAGAGTGGAAAATGCTTTCAGCATCTCTGAGCATGATGTGAGGATGGCCTTCAGGAGAGTGAACACCAGGAAAGCAGCAGGCCCAGACGGCATCTCAGGCCGGGTCCTTAAAGCTTGCGCGGACCAGCTAGCACCAGTGTTTATGGAGATATTCAACCTCTCCCTGGAACAGTTGACAATCCCCACATGGTTCAAGCAGTCCATTATTATTCCTGTCCCAAAGAAACCCCAGCCTGCCTGTCTCAATGAATATTGCCCAGTAGCCCTGACCTCAGTTGTGATGAAGTGCTTTGAAAGACTGGTCAGAGACTTCATCACTTCTTCATTACCTGATACACTGGACCCACTACAGTTTGCATACCGTCCCAGGATGCCATACAATACCTCCTCCATACACCCCTGAGCCATCTGGACACCGGGAAGGGGAATTATGTGAAAATGCTCTTTGTTGACTACAGCTCAGCATTTAACACTATAATTCCCTCCAAACTCTCTACCAAGTTGGAGGACCTGGGACTGAGCCTGTCTCTGTGTCAGTGGATCTCCACCTTCCTCACAGACAGACCACAAGCAGTAAGGGTGGGTAAACATGTTTCATCCTCCCTCACTCTCAGCACTGGAAGCCCCACAGGGTTGTGTTCTGAGCCCCCTTCTGTACTCATTATACACTTCCAGATCTACTACCATTGTTTAGTTTGCTAAACAATGTGGTGGGCCTGATCACTGACAACAATGAGAAGGCCTACCAGGAGGAGATAACAAGCCTGGATCATTGGTGCCAGGAGAACAATCTCCTCCTGAACGGCAGCAAGACCAAAGCAAGATTGCGGACTTCAGCACAAAGCAGGAGAGGAGCTACCAACCCCACACGATCAATGGGACCCCAGTGGAGAGAGTGGATATTTTCCGGTACCTTGGTGCTCACATCAAGCAGGACCTGTCATGGTCTTGCCATGTTAACTCCCTGGTGAAGAAGGCCTGGCAGCGTCTATAACACCTTAGACACTTGAGAGACTTTCGACTGCCCTCTAAGGTGCTAAGGAACATTTACACCTGCACCATCAAGACCATCCTGATGGGAAGCATCACAGCCTGGTTTGGGAACAGCACCCAGCAGGACAGTAGGGCTCTACAGAGAGTGGTGCGTTCAGCTGAGCATACCATCCGTACAAAGCTCCCTGACCTACACTCTATCTACAGCAAGTGGTGCTGGCACAAGGCCAGGAAAATAATGAAGGACCTCTACTATCCCAACAATGGACTCTTCTATTTGTTGCGGTCAGGGAAGCGCTTCCGCTCCCTAAGGGCCAATACAGAGAGGATGAGGAGGAGCTTCTTCCCGCAGGCCATTCGGCCAGTACAACACCAAGGACTAAGAATCGTTCACATTGCACATTATGCACATTACATTGCACTAACGGCACATATTTCACAAAACTGCACTTTACATCGGTACTGTCGGACTGCTGCTGCCACCATCCATATATCTATATACAGTCAGGTCCAGAAGTATTTGGACAATTACAGTGTTTTTGTGATTTTGCCTTTATACAACAGCACAATGGATTTGAACTAAAACAATCAAGATGTGATCGAAGTGTAGACTTTCAGCTTTATTTTAAGAGGTTCCACAAAAATATGGCATTTACCATTTAGGAATTACAGCCATTTTAAGCAAAGTACTTCCATTTTCAGGGGCTCAAAGGTATTTGGACAATTGACTGACAAGACGTTAATTGTCCAGTTCCCTCGTTACTTCAAGACAAATGAAGCAGATAAAAACTCTGGAGTTCATATCAGGTATTGAGTTTGCATTTGGCAGCTGTTCGACTGGAGCTACCAATATGAAATCCAAGGAGATCTCAATGCAAGTGAAAGAGGCCATCATTAGGCTGAAAAAACAACATAAACCTGTAAGAGAGATAGCAAAAACCTTAGGTGTGCCCAAATCAACATTTGGGTACATTCTTAAAAAGAAAGCACTGGCGAGATCAACAACATCGAAATGCCTGGAAGACCACGGAAGACAAATAAAATGGATGATTGCAGAATCCTTTCTTTGGTGAAGAAAAACTCCTTCACAACATCAACAGAAGTCAAGAATATTCTTGAGAAGGTAGGCGTATCATTGTCAAAATCTACAATCAAGAGACGCCTTCATGAATGTAAATACAGAGGGTTTTCTACAAGGTGCACACCACTGGTAACATTCCAGAACAGGAAAGCCAGATTAGACTTTGCCAGAAAACATCTAAAAAGCCTCCCATGTTCTGGAATAAGATTCTTTGGACTGATGAAAACAAGATTAACTTACCAGAATGATGGGAAGAGAAAAGTATGGCGAAAGAAAGGAACAGCTCATGATCCAAAGTATACAACATCATCATCAGGTGGATAACGACCCTAAACATACTGTGAAAGCAACTCAAGACCTTTTGAAGGCATAGAATATTCTTCAATGGCCAAGTCGGTCCCCTGATCTCAACCCAATAGAGCCTGCTTTTCATTTACTGAAGACAAGACTGAAGGCAGAAAGACCCACAAACAAGCAGAAACTGAAGGTGGCTGTAGTGAAGGCCTGGCAAAGCATCTCCAGGAAGGAAACTCAGAATTTGAATTTTGAGAACATTGGCTCCAGACTTCAGGTAGTCATTGACTGCAAAGTATTTAAATTATTGTTATATTTACAATTATGTTACTTTGTCCAAATACCTTTGAGCCCAAGTACCTTTATTTTTTAAGTATATATTTTTCTCAAATTTAATATTTTTTATATATACTGTATATATATATATATATATATATATATATATATATATATATATATATATATATACACACACACATTCGAGTCCGGAAGTATTTCCTCAACAAGGCATTTCAATGCAAAGAACTGGTGCTTACTCAGTGTTTTTTTGTTTTTTGCACCATTCTGTGTGAATTCTAGAGACTGCTGTGTGTGAAAATCCCAGGAGATCAGCAGTTTATAAAATACTCAAACCAGCCCTTCTGGTACCAACAACGATCCATGATCAAAGTCCCAGAGATAACACTTTTTCTTTATTCTGATTTTTGAGGTGAACATTCCCTGAAGCTCTTGACCTGTATCTGCATGATTTTATGCATTGCGCTTCTGCCACGAGTGCTAATTAGATAACAGCATGAATTTGCAGGTGTACAGGTGTGGTCTTGTCGTTCATATGTCTTATATGAAACGTTCTTCTTGGTATAAGCACAAGAAGAGCATCAACAATTCTGAATTATTTGTATTATATTTGTTATAATATGATTATGATATGATTTGTTATTTATATGAATATGAACTATTGAAACTAAAACCTCCATTCTTATTTCTGTTGCATGCATCTCTTTTTCACTGAGGTGTGTTGAGGAAGTTAGATTTGGAAAATAGGCCTAAGTACCTCGTGCTTTGACTATATTTAATGCCGCTGTAGTAATTTGTTGGTTTTTAGCTGCCGTTTATTTACGGAAAATACTTTTTTAGGTTTTGCAGCTGCCAGAATTTCACAAGAAAAAGGGTAATAATTATAGAAAAGTGCTGATATATAAGGTATAGCAATATTGTTTTTTTATACAATACATCTCTGGCAGCTGCCAGCATTTTACCATAAAATACACAGAAAAATTGTGCTTAACATACAGCATTTCTGCATATTTAACAGTAATACAATAAAAGCAAACACTTGGTTTGGCTGTTAATTTTACAGCATAAATTTGACCTTCAATTTAGGGTAATGCCTTAATTTTTTGTATATTACTGTAAATAAACAAAACCCTTTTACTGTAAAATATACAGGTAGATAAATAAATATTTGACCTTATTCCAATAAACATTACTACCATATTTTTACAGTAAAGATCTGGCAACCACTGCCAGTTTTATTAGACCATAAAATTAACAGACTTTCTTTTATAGTGTATATCTAAAAACCAACAATGCATGGCCTAATAAAGAACTGAGCACAATGTCAAGTACTAATTAATTCATTTTAAATTTACCTATGTTTTGTCCCCAGATAGTGTCCACAGGCTGATGTATTAATGTAAACATAATCAGATGGTGGATGTCAGAATAGAAGCACATTCATATTTCCCACTAAATAGTTAAGGGCAGAAAGATAATAAAGTTGAGTTGGCATGGCAACACACTTCTCTAGAAAGGCTAAGGAAAAGAAGGTACAGTGTGGAAAAAGATAAGTACATGTCTGCTTTTCTCTTCTGCTTTCTCGATCTGCTTTCCTTTCCCTTAGGGATTGAATAACATGGTATGGAAAAGGGTATGTACATTTCATAAAAGTGCATTAAAGCCAATCTGGTCAACACTTTTAGTGCATATTTTAAAAATGTAAACAAGGGTTCTTTTTGTTTCACCTACAAAAGAGATTAGAATGCATTATATGACATGTAAAATGAGCTACTTGCTCAAAAGATTACACTACTTTTATAATATTACAAAATATTACACTACTTTTGTTGTCTTCTTTATAATATTTGTTATTTTACAAGACAAATGAAGAAATATCATGAGCATTGCAGTGTCCATCTATGCACAACAAAATTTAGCACCTTCAACCTTCTACAGCTTCTCAGCTCAGAATGTTCTCAGGAGACCATGATTAGCAAACCTGACTAATGAATTTTCATGACCATTTCAAATTTCCTGCCATACAACGGTCTGTAGAAGAAGTTTCACAGCAGCTCACCTATTTGAACCAAAACCACTGAGGATTGCAGAAAACTGGCAAAGGCACAGTGCTTTTTTTAAATTACTAAACATACCTTTGCATGCTGATAACATGGCTAACATGTGTTAGCAAAATTTCATTAGCAAAAGTCTTAAGAGAAAACTCTTTTTGCTTGCATTTATATAAATGTTTGGCTGTTTCAGTGTCCAGGGTTGCCAGGTCAGTGTGACAAAAGCAGCCCTGTGATCAATAAAATTAGACCAAAAACCATCCCAAGACCATAAAACAAAATATTCTATAAATTACTTTAAAAAAATTTAAATAAATACATTTTTTTAAAAATCAATTAAAAATCCAAGAATTTTCACTGACTTGGCAACCCTAATTGTAAACGATATATAGTATATGGCTTATTTCTGTAACTACATAGAACTCAAATTAGTTATTTCATATCTTATTCTTTATATCAATATATACTCATTATATCCATTGCAAATTCTCATTGCAGAAAAGAAAACAAGACAAAAGACTTTTGCACCTCACACACACTTCACTTTACTTTTGTTTGTGTAAAGCTGCTTTGAGACAATGACCTTTGTAAAAAAAGCGCTATACAAATGAAAATGAATTGAATTGAATTGAACTTCTGGAACAATACCAATTTGTTCCACTAGTTGGAAAAAAAATCCAAAAACCCAGATGCATAGACAGAGCAGTGGTTAATAAATCAGTAGCCCAGGCACCCCAGAATAAGCAATTTGTGTTTCTGGGCTAGTTCTTTCTTTTTCATAGTTGTCCAGTGGACAAGTAGGTTCAGATGCTGATGTAGCAGTCACCAGTGTTTTTTCTTCTCTCATCCAACAACCTGAGAAAAAAAACTACTTGCCATTGATTTTTGCAAAACAAAAGTTTTAATATAGTACAGAAAGGTGGCATCCCAAGATTTCCAGGTTGCCTGAAACATCCTAAGATCCTAAGAGAAACCAAGAAGAACAGAAGTGATGTCATGGTGCTGTGGTAGAACTGGCCAATGCATATAGCTCAATGCCCCACAAGCTGGTGCAGGAGACACTGGAGAGACACCGTGTTCCAGCTAAAGCCAAAGACTTAATCTTGGATTATTAAAGTAACTTCAGACTGAGAGTCTCAACAGGAGAGCAACATCAAAATGGTATGGACTGGAGATGAAAATAATCACAGGCTCCACCTTTTCAGTGATCCTGTTTGGACTGGGGCTGATTACTTTGGTCGAGGCAGGTGAACCAGAGTGCAGAGGCCCAAAGTCTAAGTCAGAGACCTGACAACCTCCAATCCATGCATTCATGGATAGCTTAATGAAGACCACTGAGTCTGTGTCTGGTGCCAGATGGATCTTAAAGGGTTTGCAGATTCTGATGAAATGGGCCAGGGTGTCATTCAAACCTTCCAATTCGAGGTCCTTGGTGCTGAAGAAGGGCAAAGTCATGGATAAATTCTGTTTTCCATGTTAGGGTCAACAATTTTCATCAACTCAGAAAAGCCAGGGAAAAGCCTGGGGAAGACCTTCAACAGTAATTTCACCAGATCATTTGAAAGTGTACTTTAGCTGGATAGCACTGACATTTTAGCTGGATAGCACTGACATTGACATTTTAGCTAATGAAAAATCTGATTCGTAAATAAAATTCTTGATAGAATCTTCAGTGAGATTATAACCACGTCTTTCTGCAACCAGGTTACACAAGCATCACTTTTTGCTTACAAACAAACAAAAAAAAAAACGTGGTGTCTATACTAACCCGAATGTCAGTGTCTAGCTAGCGTGAGCACATCTTTGACAACACTGACATGTTCAGTGACATAATACATTAGTACTACTTATCAAAAATTAAGATAACTAGAACAGAAATTATATCATGTTTTTATAGTCATGTCTACATCCTAGATTATGTGGGATTATGTTCATTATTGTGACACAGGTCAGTGAGGGGGAAAGAAATCACCTTACGGTGGGCCCCTTGACACAACAGGGTCCTAGGTGGTTGTCTGCATGTACAAATGGCTAGTGCTGGGGAGTAGCTATCTACGAGCATAAGTACATTTTCATTAGTGTGGCAGTACCTGAGAGATTTCTTTCACTATATTTTCACTACGGTCTCACTATCACTCACTTACAGTAACCGTTTTATAGAGTTCTTGGGAACACTGGGTGTGAGGCAGTGTGACAGTGGGCTGCCTCGCCACATGCCAAAACCACAGCATGCTTCCCATACTACTGCCACTATGGTGCTGAATGTACAGTGCCCTTACATCACTGGTGCATATATAAGTACAGTAGTGTGTCTAGATTTGATTAATGCATATTGGATTTGCAGTTGAATATCATTTTGCCAATATTTCTAATTAGTCTAGAATGTGCCTCAGCTTGCATGGACCTCTCTGGAGAATAACAGCTTTATGTTGTAGAGAAAGTATTCTATCATGGATACATATTTGTTTGTAACCTCTGCAAGCCAGAAATGAAATACTGTCAACATCCAAAACATTAAGCACCAATTTAAGGAGTGAAAATAATAATTCTAAGAAAGTATTATTCATATTGGAGGATATATATAGATATATATCTATAGATATATAGATATATATATAGAGAGATATACACACACAGACACATCACCCATATGCTGTGGCATTACAATTTCTTCTTCATTACCATTTCCCTTCACTGGAAGTAAGGGACCCAAACATGTTCCAGCATGACAATTTCCCTGTGCTGATAAAGACATGGTTTGCCAAGGTAGGAGTGGAGGAAATCGAGGCCTCAGGCTTCCTTGCCTGACATCAGTGCCTGACGTCACTAAAGCTCTCGTGGCTGAATGGGCAAATCCCCACAGCCATGCTTCAAAATTTAGTGGAAAGGTTATTATAAAGCTTATTACAAAGGGAGGACTAAATCTGGAATAGCATGTTTAAAAAGCATATATGGGCATGAGGGTCAGGTGTCCACAGACTTTTGGCCAATAGTGTATTATAAGAAAGGAATAAAAGAAGATCTAAACTTTTAAACTAAATATTTTTTTAGGACTAAAATTTTAAACTACTCCAGTTTGGCTTAAAAATCATGACTCTGGCAATCATGTTATTAACTGTCCTGTCTGCTGCTCCTCCTCCACTGAAAACATTAATAGAGCGAGTATGGGGCAGCATGATTACCATGATATTGCAACTCTAGAAAAGCAAGCAAATCAATGGAACATTGGCTTATATCTGTCAAATGGCAACATTTTTCTTTTACATTGTTGGTCATTTATGAGGTAATTAGTATTTCTACAGAATTTAAAATAGATGGAGTTGAAGAATGAAAGAAGGAGTGAAGAATAATATTTGTTGGCTTAATAACAATATGCCAAATAATATAATAACTGATATACTGATCTGAATGGCTGATATACTGTATATGGTGGGGATGCCTTACCTGCCCCTGTGTGCCACTGCGTAACATGTCCCCATGTTCTCAATATTTGAGAACCTGTTGTCATAAAGAATAAAGAATAATATATAATAACACAGTTGGTAATAGGTTTATTCAAATATTGAGAACATTGGGACATGTCATATGAATTTAAAACATGAAATGTGATTTTTTTTTCAGAGTGGAGGGTGAAAGTCATTCTAAAATGTATGACAAAAATCAGGAATCACCTACATTTTAAAATAAGTAGTAGAGCAGCATGGATTGAAAAAAAGAGAACAAAGAATATAGCTTCTTTAACCCTTTGAGATCAACCGACTCACTGATGAGACAATATAGAAGTTTTTTTTTAGTGTTTTTAGAGCAGTGCTCTTGATTTCTTTATAGTGTTTTTAGAGCAGTGCTGTTGATCTCAGCTGTGGTTACTATTTCAGTTTCTCCAAAAGAACTGCATGATCAAAACATGTTTCAGTAGGAAAGAGGACCAAAACTTTCCCCCTTTTCAACTCTGTAAATGTCAGAATTAATGTCTAAAATCCTCTGGGTCTAGAGACAACCCCTAGCATTGTTTCTGCTAGTGCTTCATGCAATCCTTCCAATTTTAATATTTATTAGGGATTTGTATTCTTAATGACACCTGGCCCTTGCCACTAGAGCAATATAAATAATCCCATAATTGAGCACAAATTCATCAAGCACAGACTAATCCCTTGTTTAAGGCAGTTACACCAACTTCACCCATTAATTCCCCCATCATAAGGCCAGAGCTTTGCATATATTATGCTGCTGTGATCTAGTGAGCCCTTCCAGCAAGTCTTAAGGAATTCAGGCATACTAGAGAGCAGTATGCCACTTCCTCCAGCTACATAAAGACCGTTATCAAACAGAAGCCTTCCAAAACATATTCTTTAAAGCTAGAACTGCAACTTTGTGACATGTCAGGATGGGGTTCAGGCAACAGGATTTGTGGAAACTGTGGAATGTTAAGGAGTTGGACTCACTGCCAACGACCTCTGGCAGCCAGTCAGGTTGAAGGAGAAAGAGCTGAGAGGATTTAGCATGAGTGTAAAGGCTGCAGAGGTAATATGCAGAGTGTCTAGACAATAACCTGTCTACCAGAATATGTTTTTTTGGAAAGTGAACTGATCAATAATCCAGGAACAAAGTGATTTATGATGTCTAGTACACTGATTTCAACAAATGTACTGATAGTAATTTCCTATTGTATTTCTAGTTGCTTTTGTTTGTTGTAAATTATTACATATTTTGTTCAATTTTTATTATAAATTAATTCATATTTATTTATTCAAACTCTAATCAAAATAAAAGTAATCTACAAAAAAT
Organism: Pangasius larnaudii; assembly: GCA_037576815.1. Lineage (NCBI taxonomy): Eukaryota > Metazoa > Chordata > Actinopteri > Siluriformes > Pangasiidae > Pangasius > Pangasius larnaudii. The sequence goes on along the minus strand of CM074922.1, from coordinate 12,259,859 downwards.
GAATCATACTACTTGTCTCAATGTGTCAGGTATTAGTAGTGGAAGCAGATGCAAATGCAGGAGGTTTTATTAAAGGAAGCACAACCGAAATAAAAAGTGGAAAAACAAGAACTATAAACATAAGATATGAACACAAGGCAAGGATCATACAGACTATAGACATTAATATGGCACATGACACTAACCAAAAAAAACTTGGCAATGAGACACGCAGAATCCAGAACTTAAACAATGATACTAAATAGGTGAAACAGGAAACAGATGTGAGTGATCAGTGATGCATGTTACTTGTGATGTGAAGTTCTGGGGCTTATTGGTAGTGTGGTTTTGTGCCATACAGGCACTAACATGATACATTGTTGCATATCAATGGAAAGTTGCATATTAATGGATACAAAATAAGACTTCCCTGCTTTTACTCAATGGAAATACTAAAACCCCCTCGCATCCATTTGATATCCCAGGACAGACTACCATCACATATCTGGGTATTGTTGTTCAGACGTCATTACATGCCTTGCAAAAAACAATTACTCAAAAATATTGACAAATGTTGAAAGGGACTTTCAAAGATAGACTACAATGCCAGTGTCACTACAAACCAGGGTGGCAAGTGCTAAAATGAATATACTACCTCAAATTAAGTTCCTTAGCTCAATGATTAACCCCCCCCCCCCCCCCCCGTATGACACTGCAGCATACAAAAAGCAATGGAGGTCTGTCACTTCCTAATTTTGAATTATACTATAGGGCTTTTTTTTAACTGCATCAAAATATGGATGGATCCTCATTCCAAGGTGCCTTGGAGAGACATGGAAGAAAGTTTAGTGGGGAAATACAGATTACAAGATATTTTAATTTCAGGTTTGAGGATGGCATGGCATGTACACTCACCCATTTGGCACAACAGATATATTTTTTCTGGAATCAGACCATTTGTTTCTGAACAGTGGGCGCAGAAAGATATATGTACATTTGAAGACATATTTGGTTCTAATGGCTTGATGACCTTTCAGGAATTATGCTTTCACTGCAGGACAGAACCTTTCTCTCTCCTTCTTTACTTGCATCTCAGATCAGCAGTGAAGGCCCATCGGGTCCCTTGGGGGGAACAACTTGATGCACCTCTGATTATTAAATAGTTTAATTTATTTCCCTCCAAGAACCTGGTCTCTTGGATGTATTCGAAGATTTCAGAGTCATTTACCAAACAACTATCTAGATCTCGATTGTGGGAAAAAGAATTAGGGGTGGGGGATGGGGATATAAACTGGGAGTGTGTGTGGGAAAACATTTTACTTCATAGAAGAATCCAAACCACCAGTTAATTCAATTCAGTATATGTCATAGGACTTACTGGATACCCCTTAAGAAAAGCCATATTAACTCCTCCATTACTCCCTATTGCAGCAAGTGTCCATGTCAACAGCTTAGCTTATCCTTGCACATGTTGTGGAAATGTGAAAAGGTTAATGATTTCTGGAAGAGGGTCTGTTCTAAATTATCAGAAATTATTGAGTACAATATGCCTGTGGACCCTATAATGCTTCTGTTAAATGATGATTCCAAGATCGGCCTCCCTAAACAGCAGAGAGTAATTTGGCTTGCTGGCTTAACATTGGCGAAAAAAATGATAGCACAATACTAGCTTTCTCCATACACTCCTGATACCCAAATGGTTAGCACAATTTCAGGATATAGTACTGTTAAAACTTTCAACTGCACAAGTCAATAGGGTGAAATGTTCTACCCTTGCGACCTGGACTGTATCTGCAGAAATAATCTCAAAACATATCAGTCATGAAAACTGATATTAGCATACCTCTGTGCATTGCTTAGTTTTTGTTTATTCCTCTTTTCTCTCCCACTCAAGGCTTTGTCTATCATGATGTCTATACTATGTGTACTATAATTAGCCTACTTTTGCCATTGTTGTGTTGTGTCTCTGTGTCTTATGTTTTACATGTAACTTTACAGTATATGTCTTTTGTAAATGAGACTACAGAGGGTCGGGGGAGGTTTGGGCAGGGGGTGGGGAGATGGGTGTCTTATTTTGGTTATACTTAAAAAAATGTTTGAACTCGGTTGTACTCTGTTGTATTCGTTAGTATGGGTTTGAATAAAAAAAAACATTTGATCACAAAAAAGTTGCATATTAATAAAACTGTTTTTGTATTTACCATCATTGTTTTGTTTTTATGATATTAAGTATAGAAAAGCCCCTTTAAAATGAGCTATGCCATTTATAACACATGGCATATTCGAATAATTTCTTGTTTGATGTAGAACTGATACGGCACATGTCATGATGTAAATCCAACAACAGAAGTGACCTTTTTGAAAACTCTTAAATTAACATTTCAGTCAAAAATGCCTAACAGTGAATAAAATTATATAGGCATTGACTTGTGTTATGAAAATTATAACGCTAACTGGTGGCATCTAACTAATTTTCATGCTGTCATTCCAAACATGTTTGGATTAGATATACCTTCTATCCTATCTACATATTTGTTGTACATTAAAGTCTGTAATACAGTTGTATACCTCACTACTAATCAAGTGGTCCATAATCCTTATCTGAAAATTGTTTGATGTACACAGAAATGAGAAAGATATCAAAGAGGTCCAGTAACTATAACATTTGTGTAACTAGCTCACGTACTTGTCCTTCAAATACTTCAAAACTAATTAAGATCTCACAACACATCAAGGTCTCCTCACTTCTTCAGTATCCCTGAAAAGATATTACTTATTTTGATCCAATGAAAGAACTGCCAAGAATTTTATACTCATTTCTGGTATTCGGGGGAAAATTGCAGGACTATTTTTTTTAAAGAGAAGAGCATAAAAAATAGAAATTGTCTGCATAATTTCAACCAGCCTGAGCAGATGTCTGTTCATTACACATTAAGACCTTTAGATGGTCTCCATCCTTACATTTAAATTAAGTGTCAATCTACCTCAAAATGATTGCATGAGGCATGCCATAATATGTGGTATCGTATTATTCCTCATATTTAACAAGGGAGTTTAAATACACCCCCTCACCTGTCTCTGCTGAGAGACTTCCAATATAAGACTGCATGACACAAAGAGAATATGGCAGTACTTCACACTAACCCTGACAGACCTGAGAGATAGAGCACATCTCTAGTCTAGGAGTTGAAAGCCTTAACAAAAGGAAAAATTGAAAAAGGGGAAGCTGTAAATTAATCCACTTGCGTAATTCATGTCACATATAAGCTCTAGATTTTGCTTAGAAAATGACAGGGTTTGCAGGATGTATTTGAAAATCTTCAATTATAAGTAATTAGTGTGATACTGCATGCAGACTTTTGTTCCAGTACATATAACAAACAAACCATTAATTAATGAAGTAATGAATGAATAAACAAACAAAATATCTGTATTATCAGATATTTTTTTGAAACAATTTCTTGATAATGTTTGATACAAGATAATAATTTTCCTAATATTATTCTCATTTTCACATTTTTTTTTACTTGGAAATATACAGTCAGTTCCATTATTATTTGGACAATTTATGTAATTTTGCCTCTGTATGCCATCACAATGGATTTGAAATGAAGAAATCAAGATGTGATAGAAGTGTAGACTTTCAGCTTTAATCCAATGGGTTTAACAAAATAAAAGCATTAACCATTACAGCCATTTTTGTACAGAGTCCCTCCATTTTGACAGGTTCAAAAGTAATTGTGCAAACTGACAATCATAAACATTAGGATTATTTTTAATACTTGGATGCAAATCCTTTGCCTTCAATTATTGGCTGAAGTCTGGAACCCATGAACCTCAACAAATGGTGAGTTTCCTCCCTTGAGATGCTTCTCCAGACCTTTACTGCAGCTGTCTTCAGTTGCTGCTTGTTTGAGGGTCTTTCTGCCTTCAGTTTTGTCTCTTGATTGTAGACTTTGTGTTCCGCCCTGCGGGGTCTGGTCGTTGTTTAGAGTCGGACCTATATCGGTGAAACTCCAGTTCTAGAAAACACGTGAAAACACAAGCAGTGTACTTACGGTGACTCCTTCGAACTTCATTGCAAGCTTTGTCTATAAGTTATGACTAGCTGTGTATGTCCCTTTTCTTTTTTTTGTAGAGTAATTTAGTCATTTAATTCCGTTTGTTACAGCGGTTAATGTCTTTATATGGAGAGGCGATGGTTTTTTTTTTTTTTTACTGTCTGCCATAAGGTGTCACTAGGACTTAGGCTGCTAAGCTAGGTTTTTTTGCATGTAGGTCTATCTGTTTAATTCATTTTGCGACACGTAATGTTAATGTGTTTATTTTATGTTTATTGGTTTTTTCTCAGTCTTACAAAAAAAAAACAAGAAAGGAATACAGAAGAATAAACTGTTGAAGGAACAGACAAATCCTCAGACAAAACGTTCTTCAGCCTCCGTTTTTCCTTTTAAATGTTAGCTATCTGCCTAGCCGTACAAAACAGGAAACGTACTGTGAGGGCAGAATACTTTGACAATGATACTCATACCTCCTCATGAGTGTTGTTGACTTGGCTAGATGATGTGAAGGGGTTTTTCTTCAACAAGGAAAGAATTCCGCTATCATGCACTTTAGTTGTCTTTCATGGTCTTCCAGGCCTTTTGGTGTTGCTGAGCTCGCCAGTGCTTTTTTAAGAACCAACTTGTTGATCTGACACCTCTTTGGACTGCATATTGAGAGTTCCCATGAACAGGTACCAAATGCAAATTCAACACTTGGAATCGACTCCAAACCTTTTATCTCCCTAATTTGTCATGAAATATCAATATTTTTTTGAGGCAGTTTATTGATATTTTTGAGTCTGTGAAAATGGAGTGACTGTAAAAAATTCAATTCAATTTAATTAAATTTTATTTGTATAGCTTTTAACAATGGACATTGGTTCAAAGCAGCTTTACAGAACATAAGAAACGGAAAAATCATGCAAACAAACAAAACATGCAACAGTCCTATATGTTAGACAAAATTATCCCTAGTGAGCAAGCCTGTGGCGACTGAGGCGACTGTGGCAAGGAAAAACTTCCTTAGATGATATGAGGAAGAAACCTCGAGAGGACCCAGACTCAAAAGGGAACCCATCCTCATTTGGGTGACACTGGAGAGTGTGATAGAACAATGTCCTTTCTGCATTAATGTATAGTCATGTAGCGTTTTGTGTATATCGATTTGTAGGTTGTTATCTTCCTCAAAGTCCACATAGGTTTGGCAGCGTTGCTTTAAATGCCCAAATCCTCACGAGGCAGAAACCGGCTGGAGCTGGTCCATCTCTGGATGCCTCA
>CM074922.1:12237911-12254459 GCA_037576815.1 Pangasius larnaudii | reverse complement strand
TGCTGCGTCATCCCTAGCAACGGGGTCAACCACACCTCCTCACTAAGATAAAGGTTTTTGTACTTTCCTTACTCAGACTTGCTCTGAGAAGTTTCCTAAATCACTTTTAGTCTAGGACTCCCAGCTAGGACTTTTTTGACTAAGATAGAAGCTCTCTGAGAGAATTATAAGAAGCTTTGTGAATACGGGCCCTGGTCTCAATTTCACCACAAGTATATAAGAACTCTCATAACTACCATTCACTGAGAAGTATATGCTTTGTGTTTTACACCAGTTGATACTTTGGAGTGGCATCAGTCATTGATCAAGCCACCCTGGAATCTCTTATCTATTCATCTTGATGTCATTCTTCAGAATCAAAGAGGACTCAAAGTCAAGACCATCCCGATTCCTGATGCAGTTCAGCCAAGATAAGCTAAACCCTGTGAAACACCAAAGATGTCAGAAGGAGAAATTGTGCTATTACTGTGGCAGCCCTCAGTGTCAGGTAGCATACTGCTCCTCTAGGCCCAGGTTCTACAGCTGAATCCTGATCAAGCACCTCCACATCTTGCACCCAAATGGTGAGTCACTCCAAGTTCTTCTCTCACCAAAGTCTTGTACTCCCCATTCAGATCATGCACTCAGAGAATGTCTGTCTTGTTACAGCTCTGATAGACTCTGGCGCCACTGGAAAGTTAGACAGCAAAACCATAGATGGCACCCTGACAAAGAAGGTCCAGCTACCATCACACACTACACAGAACCCTTAACCCTCCATGTCAGTGCCATGCACTGGGAATGGATATCCCTCCTTTTCACAGTCACTACCAAGTTCCCTGTGGTGCTCAGGTTCCCCTGAATGCAGACCCATGACCCACAAATTTCCTTGAAGGAGAAAGAGATTACACACTGTATTGTCATGAGAAGTGTCTCCAAGTTCATTCAAGTTGCATTGTGTCTGCATCCATTGAAAGCCCTGAAACTCAAGTGGAAATTCCCCCATGAGTACCACACATTCAAGGAGGGCTTCAGCAAGGTAAAAGCCAGTGGACTGAAACCACAGTGCCCCTACAATTGTGCCATCGAGCTCCTGGGAGGAGCCACACCACCTTGTAATTGTATTTACCCCCTGTTCACCAAAAAAATTCAAGACATGAATGAGTACATTGCAGAAGCTCTGAAACAGGGGTACATCTACCAATCCACATCACCACCATCCTCCAGCTTCATTTTTGTGGAGAAGAAAACGGGGTGGACTACAACCATTGTATTGACTCGAGGTCTCAACCAAGTCACAGTAAAATATCGCTATCCTCCAGTCCACTAGTCCTGCTGGTGCTCAAACAGCTATGGGAGGCAAAAATGAACTTGGACCTGAGGAGTGCATACAACCTGGTATGGATCCATGAGGGGGATGTGTGGAAGATGGCTTTTACCAACACTTCTGGACACTGAATACTGCATCATGCTGTATGGCTGTCTTCAGCACCAGCAGTGTTCCAGTGTTTGATTAACAATGTCGTAAGGGATATGCTGGGGAAATTTGTCATTGCCTACATTGACAACATCCTCATCTACTGCCCAGACAAGGTGACAGTCATTGGCCATGTCAAACAGGTGCCAGCCAAACTCCTTGCCAACCATGTCTACATCAAAAGAGAAGTGAGTTCCATAGGGCAAGGATTGCTTTCTTTTTGTTACATCTTGGCCATCGCTAATTGGTCGAAAACTGTCAAAGAACTGCAATATTTACTTGAACTTCTTTAGGCGGTTCATCAGAGGTTTCAGCATCATAGTATCACCCCTTACAGCTCTGATGAAGAGACCCAAGAAGCTGCAGTGGACCAAGCTTAAGAACGCCTCAAGGAAGCTTTCACCTCAGCCCACATTGTGAAGCAGCTTGATCCTTCAAAGCCTTTCATAGTAGAGGTAGATGCCTCTGAGACAGGGGTGGGAGCTGTCCTCTCACTGCAGTTTGGGGAAAAGCTTAAACTCTATCTAGGGGCCTTCTTTTCCTGGAAGTTGTCCCCGGCAGAACGTAATTGCAACATTGGCAACCGGGAGCTCCTCAGTCAAACTGGCACTCAAGGAATGGCAACACTGGTTAGAGGGGCTGATTCACCCATTTACCATTTTTATGGACCATAAAAACCTTGAGTACATCAAGACAGCCAAGGGATTAAACTAACGCCAGGCATGCTGGGCTCTGTTCTCCAGGTTCACATTCACCATCTCATATCGATCTGGATCAAAGAATACCAAGGCAGACTCCCTCTCTATACCCAGCCCCTCCCAGAGATACCGCCGAAGAGTGCATTCTCCCACAATCACTCCTTGTAGGGGCTATAATGTGGGACATCAGTCCAGAGATCGAGGACACACCAGAGGTAAGAACGCCCACATCCAGCCCAGCAGGGAAAAAATGAGTGCCAGCTCACCTCTGTGACAAACTCATCACTTGGGCTCACACTTCCCCAGCCAGAGGACACCCTGGCATTTACTTGACCCACCAACTACTCCAGGGCAAGTACTGGTGGCACCACGTGCTCTGAGATTTTCACAGATGTATCTCCTCATGCTCAACCTGTGCTCAAGCCAAAGTACCTTGTATCTTACCTGCTGGAAAACTCCTCCTGTTGCCCACACCAGAGACCATGGTCACAACTAGCCATGGACTTCATTACTGATCTCCTGCCATCACAGAACAATAGTCATCAAGCTAATCATCAACCATTTCTCAAGGTCCCTTCACCTGCTTCCCCTACCTGGCCTGCCATCAGCATTCAAAATGGCAGAACACTGTAATCACATGTTACCATCCCCAAGTTAATGGCCTAGTAGAAAGAACTAACCAATAGAACGATTCCTGCACATTCTGCGCAGACAATCAGGAGGACTGGGCACAATTCCCTTGCTGGGCAGAGTATGCACAGGACTCCCTCCGGTACTCAGTTAACTGAGTTAACCCCCTTCCAGTGTGTTCTGGGATACAGAACACCACTGTTTCCATGGAATGCTAACCCGACTGACTCATCCTTAGTTGACAAACAGTTCAAGTGGACAGAGCAGGCATGGGAACAAGTCAACCAACAGCTCAAACACACAGATCAGGTAACCGAGGAGTTTGCAGATCATCACAGAGGAGAGACTCCACACTATGAGCCAAGTGACCAAGTTTGGCTATTCACCAAAGACATCCATATAATGGAAGCACGCAGAAAACTATCGCATTTAACCCATCTGTGTGTGTGTCTCCTTCGGTTGCTTCAGTAGTGGATTTGATGACTGCCCTCCTTTCAGGTATGTGAGTTGAAGCTGTTTTGTAGCAAACAGATCATTTAGCTTTGCTTGGGGCTCGACAATTTGGCGGGTTTGACTAATGTGCAGTTCCCTGTACTTCAGTTTAGCAGCAGGTTATAGGAAGGCTGTGTATCCTGGCCTGTGAATGGATTATAAAGCACATTTATACTCGTTGGTAAGTGTCTTGCATGTGGTTATGAGTGGGGAATTCTAGCAGGTAATATTTAACTATTAGTAACACTGTTTCGTGTTTTATTATTCGTATTTGCTGCAGGATTCTCCCTTTCGTTCCGGGCGATTATTGTTGCAGCTCTGTAGTTTTTCTGCTCCCACACTGCAAGAACGCGGTTACCTTGCAACTAATAAAAGGGGATTGCTGCTGCTGCCTGATTTCTTTTGATTTTCTAGTTTATTTTGTTTTTGATTGTTTCAGGAGCTGGGGTCCCACGGGTGAAGGATCTTTTGTGGTGGTGGTGCTGCTTCAACGTTTGCCTTGGGACACTTTTTGAAGTGTTTGGGTGTGTGATCTGAGTGCACGGTGGGGTGTGTGGAACTGTGCTTTTGGATAACTAGGGCTGGTAATCACTCCTGTGGGTAACTTCAGCCCTGTAGGTTGGTGGATTTTGTTTATTTTGAGTTGTGTAAATAATTTTTTATGTAACATGTTTTTTCTTTTTCTGTGTTTCTTATTTGAATCAGTTGCCAGTCACTGTATCTTTAAGAGTGAGGGTATTTATTTTCTTTTTGTTGTAAGGTTTGTTTTTGATTTGGTATAATTTGAGTTTTTGTGAATGTGGCGATATGTGTTCATAGGAGATCATGATTGGTTGTAACTGTGGGGTCCAGGGTTGCTGGGGCAACGGGGGCGGGACTTTGGGTGAGAGTCTGTGACAGAATAGAGACAGAGAGTTGTTCTACTTCAATAAAGTAGAGAAGTTGTGAGTTCAACGAGTTGTCTGCGTGATATATCATGACATGGTGTCAGAAATAAAGCTCTCCACGCACTCCTCTGAGCAGTGAAGGACTACGAAAGGAAAATGTCAAAGTTTAACGCACCTGAATCCTTCGATTTCGCACAGCCAGCAAGTTGGCCGGCGTGGAGGCAGCGCTTCGCGCGGTTCAGAATTGCAACAAAACCCGATAAGGAAGATGCTGATGTGCAGGTGAATTCGCTACTGTATGCATTGGGCAAACAGGCAGAACCTATATTCAGCACTTTCACGTTTTCTGCTGAGGAGGCAAATGACTACTACAACGCAGTAGTTAAAAAGATTGATGAACATTTTGTGCCCAAGCGAAATTTGATTCATGATCGCGCTTGTTTTCACAAAAGGAATCAACGAAGTGGTGAAGGTGTCGAAGCATTTGTCAGGAGTCTGTACGAGCTGGCAGAGTTTTGTGATTTTGGGGCCACTAAAGACGAGCAGATTCGTGATCGCATCGTGATTGGAATAGCAGATAGCGACGTGTCTGAGAAGCTGCAGCTAGAGCCTGACTTGACGCTCGGCAAGGCAATACAGATTGCTCGCCGGTCAGAACTGATTAAAATGCAAAGTGCGGATATGCGAGGCGAGTGTGATGTAAGCGAAGTGGGACACAAGTTTAAGCACACAAAACAATTCAAGAAATGTACAGGAGGTAGAAACAGGAATTCAGCACTATTGTAAAGTTCAAGATAGACACTGGTGCTGATATCACAGTTATGTCTGAGCAAACATTTCGGAACCTACCTTGTCGCCCTCAACTTACCAAAACACTCGCAGATATCAGAGGTCCAGGTGGTAAACTGGACTGTATCGGCAAATTCTTAGCCCGTATGGAATGAAAAGGACAGAACATCAGTTTTTGGACATATGTCATTAAAGGCCCATGTCCTTTCCTTAGCTGAAAAACTGCCTGCGAAATGAAACTGGTGAGCAGAGTTGACTTAATTAGCACTGAGGATGATGTTTTTGGAGACTTTGGGCTTTTAAATTGTGAATCAATTAAAGTTTAACTCAAGCATGATGCCAAACCATACAGCCTCTCTACGCCTCGTCGAGTTCCCTTCCCATTACTACCAAAGGTGGAAGAGGAGCTGCAGCGTATGCTCAAGTCAGGGATCATAACAGAGGTCACAGAGGCAACAGACTGGTGTGCTCCAATGGTGCCGGTGGTGAAAAAGAATGGTAAAGTGAGAATCTGCGTTGACCTTAAGAAATTGAATGAAGCAGTAAAGCGTGAGAGATTTATTCTGCCCACCCTTGAGGACATTGCACCACAACTGTCCGGTGCATGTGTATTCTCAACGTTAGACGCTTCTAGTGGGTTTTGGCAGATACCATTGGATGCAAGCTGTAGGAAACTCACCATCTTCATCACACCTGTGGGCTGTTTCTGCTTCCAGAGACTTCCCTTCGGAATCAGTTCAGCTCTGGAGATATTCCAGCGAGAAATGAGCACTCTGCATAAAGACCATGCCGGCACAGTAGCTGTGATGGACGATATCTTGGTGTTTGGCAGAGGTAAGGAGGAACACGATCAGAACCTCCAGGCAGTCTTAAAGACCATAAGAGAATCTGGTCTAAAGTTAAACAAAGACAAGTGTCACTTCACAAAATCTGAGATTCAGTACTTCGGACACGTTATCGGAAAGGATGGAATCCGGCCTGATACAAAGAAAGTGAGAGCTCCCCAGTCCTAGGAATCTGACTGAACTGCGACAGGTATTAGGGATGATTAATTACCTAGGCATATTCGTTCCTGGTCTTTCGTCAATCCTTCATCCAATGACCGAGCTGCTTAAAAATGACATTGAATGGGTTTGGGGCGAGGTACAAACACAGGCGTTCAATAGGGTAAAGAGCTTGTCCATCGACAAGCACTAGCGTTCTATGATGCCAACAGGATCACAGTGGTCAGTGCGGATGCAAGCAGCTATGGCCTAGGAGCTGCGCTGCTGCAGGAGCATGAGAACGGACTACGTCCTATTGCTTTCTGCTCAAGGACATTAACAGAGACAGAGTGCCACTACTCACAAATTGAGAAGGAATGCTTAACCGGCGTGTGGGCATGCAAGCGTTTCTCAAGATACCTACAAGGTATGGACAAATTCGAACTCCAGACTGACCATAAGCCTCTTGTGCCCCTGATAAACACGTATAATATCGACAAAGCTCCCTTAAGATGCCAACGACTACTGATGCGCCTGATGAGATTTCATGTCAAAGCAGTGCATGTGCCAGGCAAACAGCTTGTGGTGGCTGACACACTGTCGAGAAACCCAGTGATACATCAGGGTGAATCCGACACAGAGGATGATGTCAAAGTGTTTGTACAGGCAGTACTGTCTACTAAGACTGTAAGCGATGACAAGTTAAATGCTATAAGGGAAGCCACACAAGAAGATTCAGATCTCCAGTCAGTTTGTATGCACATCCACCAAGGCTGGCCCAGTCAAATGTCCCAGCTGCCACATTCATTACACGGGTTCCACACTGCCAGGGCTCACCTCTCCGAAGTCGATGGACTTCTACTGTATGAAGACAGAATAGTGATTCCTGGTGCACTGAGACAAGATGTGCTGCATCAGCTTCACACAGGCCATCAAGGTCTCACTAAATGCAGGGAAAGAGCTAACATGTCAGTATGGTCGCCTGGTATAGGCAAGGACATCACAGAAATAGTGGAGACGTGAGTTTTGCCAAATCAACAAACCCACACAAAGGAGAGAGCCCCTGATGGTTACATCTCTTCCCAGCGGTCCATGGCAAAAGATTGCAGCGGACATCTGTGAGCTGGATGGCAAGAAATACCTAATAGTTCACAGCCTATGAGTTTGCAGAGTTTAAAACAACATACAATTTTACTCACACTACTTCAAGCCCTCACTACCCACAGGCTAATGGTGCTGCCGAAAGGAGCGTTGCTATTGCAAAGCACATGCTCAGACAGCCAGATCCACAACTAGCTCTTATGAGCTACCGTTCTACACCTATCAGTGCCACTGGACTAAGCCCGGCCCAGCTTATGATTGGATGTCAAATCAGAACAACAGTTCCAGTGCTGTCAAAGAACCTCCTACCAAGTCCAATTGACTATGATCAAGTCAGACATAAGGACAAACAAACCAAACGGGCATATCAGTACTTCTATAACTGACACCACTCAGCACGTAGCTTACCTGACTTACAACCAGGACAAAGTGTGAAAGTCAAGTTGGATGGAGAAAAGGTATGGAAAACATCAGCAACAGTCGTCCGAAAAGCTCCTGAGCCCAGGTCATACATTGCACAAACAAAGAAGATACAATCTATCGTCGGAACCGGAGGCACATCCAGAGCATTCCTGAGATGTCAAAAGCACCCAAAAACCTCGACAGACAGGCTGTACTTGGAAAGAGTGAATCATCTGATGGACCCTCTCTTGGGACTGATTTAACCATAAACTCAACAAATGGGTCTACTACCCCTGCTCCCACTACATCACACACACATACACTTACCTGCAAAAGAACCCTTGCTGGTAGAGAGGTAAAACAGCCTGCAAAGTTTAAGGATTATGTGTTGGGGTAGGTGGCAATAATTACCATGTTGGTGTAAGGAGTTTCCTTGTATGTAAGTCTTATAGCACAATGTAGGGTGTTGTACAAGTCAAGAAAAAAAGTAAGTTAATGAATATCATTATATGTTCTGTTTATTGACAGGTATGTTAAAGAGATTAACTGTGTAAATGCTTGATATTGTTCTGATTAAGAAAGTAACCTGCCCTACTGAAAACAATTTTTAATGGTGATGAGGAAGTGGAACTTTAAAGAGGGGAGATGTGGTGATATGTGTTCATAGGAGATCATGATTGTTTGTAACTGTGGGGTCCAGGGTTGCTGGGGCAATGGGGGTGGGACTTTGGGTGAGAGTCTGTGACAGAATAGAGACAGAGTTGTTCTACTGCGTGAGTTCAATAAAGTAGAGAAGTTGTGAGTTCAACAAGTTGTCTGCGTGATATATCATGACAGTGAATTTCTGTCTTTTATGTAATTTTGTATTTTTGTTTATTGAACTGTCATTGGAGAGAGCTGCCAGGAGTGGCACCTTATCATTGAGGCTATTTTAAGTGATTTTTCTATCTTGTTGAATTCATTGTGAATAAATTTTGTATTTTTATACGATACCTACATTTCCTGCCTACCTTTTTATACGACAAAACGAACCCGTGTGACCTAATAATAAACCTTGGGGTTTATTTCTATTTCCTGGGTGAAAATCCCCCAGGTGGCGTAGTTGAATTTTCTACACGTAGATGAACTTGGGCTTGTGTGTAAAACCTGTACCGCACCCCGCCACCCACCCCTGTTAAAATGGCAGGTTTGTGTGATGTGAAAGAATGAAACTAAGATAAATCATCTCAGACCTTTTCCCACCTTTAATGTGAAATTGCAAAGTATAAGATGAAGTAAAAAAACAATGAGAAATGTTTTTAGGGAAAAAAAGAAAGAAAAAAACTCACAATAACCTAGTTGCATAAGTGTGCACACCCCTAAACTAATACTTTGTTGAAGCACCTTTTGATTTTATTATACCACTTAGTCTTTTTGGGTAAGAGTCTATCAGTGTGGCACATCTTGGCTTGGAAATATATTCCCAATCTTTCTTGCAAAAACATTCTATATCTGTTTTAGTTGGATTCAGGTCTGGGCACTGGCTAGGCCATTCGAACACATTGCTCTTCTTTTGGTTAAGCCATTCCTTTTTGATTTGGATGTATGCTTTGAGTTATTGTCACGCTGAAAAGCGAAATTCCTTTTCACCTTCAGCTTACTAGCAGACACCTGAATATTTAAAATCGACTGGTATTTCTAGTGACTCTTCATTCCCTCCACCTCGATAAAAGCTGCAGTTCTGGCTTAAGAAAAGCGGCCCTAAAGCAAGGTGCTCCTATCACCATGTTTCATCACGTGTATGGTGTTCTTTTGGTGATGTGCTTTTTTGTGCCAAACATACCTTATGGAATTATTATACCATTTGGAATTGGTCTCATCAGAGCATAACACATTTAACCACATGATTTGGGTTGACGTAGTTTGGCTTGGATGTTTTTTGTGAGAAAAGGCTTCCATCTAGGCATCCTACCCCATAGCCCAGATGTGAAAAATATGAAGGATTGGTGTCATGTTCAGAGAGATATCACTAATTGTCACATATTCCTGCAGATCCTTTATTGTTGCTGTAGGGCTTTTGCCAGCCTTCCTGGTATATTTTTTGTCTTGTCCACTTGTTTTCTCCACTTGTTGGAGACCATGGCTTCAGAGGTCAGGTGAAACCAAGAAGAGGTCAAGTAAATCCTACAGAAACAGCTAGTCTTTATTTGGGGTTAATCAGATTAATTTTATTGATGATATCAATGAATATGATATATATGATTGACATGAGAGACATATGATATGATTTATCTTGGTTTCATTTTTTCATCACAAAAACCTGACATTTTAACAGGGATGTGTAGACTTTTTATATCCGCTGTAAATACATCCAGCACACTACATGTCACACCAGAGACAGTAACATACTGGATCACTACTATACTATACTAAAGAACACATGTCACTCTGTCCCCTGGGCAGCTGTGGGACACTCTTATCATTGTCTGGTGAACCTTCTCCCAACCAAAAAAGAGCACCTAATCTGCTAAGCCTGTAGTCAGACTGTTAGGAGGTGGACTAATGACGAAGGAAATTAGGAAATTATAGGCCTGCTTTGACTGCACTGAGTTTGACTGAGTGAGTGTTTTTGAAACTGCTCGCTGCTCAATTTGGGGACGCATCTGCCCATGGCCCAAGTGGAAGCCCAGGTACTGTACTTCCACTCACCCAATTGCACACTTCTTTGGGTTCTATTTGAGTCTCGCTTGTCTCAAGGTTCTCAGGACAACACTTAGATGTCTTTACTCAGATGTAAATGCTGCTGCCAATCCATGAGATGTTGGAACGTCACTGGGGCCCCAAACAACCCAAATAGAAGGGTGATAAATTGGTGCAACACAAACGGTGTGGAAAAGGCAGTTGAAAAAGTTCATGAAGTGTCTGTGACATGAACGTAGTGCCCTGTTCTGTCAGCATCTCTTTCAGGATCCCGACTCTGAAGATAACATGGAAGAGTGCTTCCGCAGCACTGTGTGCTGAAATGTTGTGCAGAGGCACTGTTTCTAGATATCGCGTTGCATAATCCGCCAACTAACACAAAGCGATATCCTCACATGCACCGTTCTAATGGCCTGAAGAGGTCCATGCCAATTCTTTCTATGGGGACCTTTATTAATGGAATTGGGCACAATGGTGCTTTACTTTTTAAGGGTTGAGCCACCAAATCAGAAAAAAGAAGGCTTCAACAGACTGTAAGGAGTGCTGAGAGGATCACAGCTGTACTCCTTCCCATTCTCCAGGACTTGTGCACCTCAAGGGTCAGGAAGCAGACAAAAAAAAAAAAAATAATAATCACAGGCCCCACACATCCAAGCCATAAGTTCTTTGATCTCCTCCCCTCTTATAGGCACTACAGAGCACTCTGCACCAAAAAAAAACTAGGCACGAGAACAGTTTTTCTTTTTTCCACCACAGGCCATCTCCTTCATGAATATTCAGTTAATATGGACACTAATCTTTAAAGTGCAATTGTTGGGCTATAGTGCAATATATTACTGCTACTTTGTAACCGACACTTACTGTTTTTTTGAACATTCCTGTTGGGCATTATATATTAATATCGTTTATATTGGTCTTTTTTTTTACATTGTTACATTTTTCTGATTTTTTCCTACTTTTGTCTACTTTAATATTTTTCCTTAATATATGTTGTACCCCATTGTGCGTTGCACTCATTGTAAGTACCAGAAGCACCTGTAAACCAGAAACAAATTCCTTGTGTGTGCAAGCACACTTGTCCAGTAGAGTTGTTTCTATTCTATTCTATTCTATTCTATTCTATTCTATTCTATTCTATTCTATTCTGTGCACACAATCTGATCCAACGTTATGCACCTGTATGGAGAGAGTGTTAGTGCCAATCTTGCCATAAAAATGTGAGTTTCATTATGCTGTGTTAACAAATTTTAAATAATTTCTGCCTCAGAAAACATCATCCAACTGTGATTACTAAATAGACAACGAGAATAACAGTTTGCAACCCCAGGAAAGTTGCTCATTTCATATTTGCCCAAAGGAAGAAGGATGCTCTTCTTGTTGAAACCAACATGAAATGTGTGTATTATCCATTTGTATTTTGCCTCCTCCTCTTCTAATGTTACTAATATTTAGGGATATTTTTGGGAATAAATCAAGAAAGGTTTTTCAAAGTTTTTGCCTCCTTTTTACCTTGTGCAAGTTCTGAAACTGCTTTGAATTTCTGGTGCTATTAAATACTGAATCTAATTAATCTAATCTGAATAGGGCTCATGTAAGAGACAGAAAACAGAACGTGTATATAGAGAATCCCAGCAATGGACATCATTATCCTATTCATAGTAGACTGACATAAGGCAGCATGAAAAAACCTACAATACATTATTCCTACAGCATGATCAGCTGTGCATATTCCTTCCACTGGGTTTTCCCACCCCAAGGGCAGCATTACAGTATTATTAATGCCTGTACTTTCGATTTCCTACCTCAAGTGCAGAATCACTTGTGCATTACATTAAGCTACTGTTATGTAGCTTATGCTAAGTAAAGTAATTAGCTAAATAGCTCTCAGTAAATTACATAGATATTAGCACACAGAAATAATGTTAATGTTCCTCTTTTGGCTGCTCCTGTTAGGGGTCACCACAGCGGCTCATTAGTCTGCATATTTGATTTGGCACAATTTTTATGCAAGATGCCCTTCCTGATGCAACCCTCTCCAATTTTATCCAGGCTTGAGACCACTGAGAGCACACTGTTGCATGCAACCCCAGTGGCTGGGGTTGGTTCCCTGGCTGGGAATCAAATTCCTGTGAATGGGGCTAACCACTAGTCCTCCAGGGACCCCTAGCACACAGATATAATGAATAATTAAAATATTATATATTCCTTTGACACACACTATCAAACTCTCATACAGTAGGGCTACACAAAAATCATATTAAAATTACAATCTTGATTAGTTTCTCAATGCAGTTCAATTCAAGAACAGTGTTGATTCTGTAGAAATTGTACTTGGGCAACCATTACATAAAAATAGTTGCAAAGCTACATGTCACAGGAACACCACGCTCTGTCACCAACAGTCAGCGCCCTCTCTCCCCAGAGTTCTAATCAGCACCACCTGTCTCCAATCACCATACTCATCAGGACTCCATATAAGCACAAACCTCACATGCACTCTTTATCTGGCCTCAACTAGGAATAGACCTCTTCTCTGTGAGTACCTGTGTTCATTTGAAGCACCTCTACAGCTCCCTATGTTTTCTCCAGCGTTTCTCCTCCAAGACACGTAAAGTGTATGCTTGTTTCCCTGAGTCCTTTACCTAGTTTCTCTATCTGTGTTACCCACCAGCCTGCAGCAGTTATCTTTGTGTTTACCCTATCTTTGCACACCCATTGTTTGGCAAATCCTTTAATAAATTTGTCTTAGGTTCTCACCTTTGTCTCAAAGTCTGGTATATCCTGACAGAAGGCCAGACCTAGACAACATCATGAACCCAACCACATCAGATCCAGCTGCAGGGCTGGTGGATAATCTCTACCAAGTTCTCGCCGCTTCTGGATCCACACCAGTCACGCCCTCCTCATCACCAACCATCATCACCAGTTCCATGGTCAATCCGGAACCCTACTCTTGCCTGGCGGAGGAATGCAGCGGCTTCCTACTCCAGTGTTCCCTGGCGATTGAGATGCAGCCACACCGGCTGAACGATCTAAAATAGCATTCGTCCTGTCTCCACTCACTGGCAGAGTGCTGCAATGGGCAGATACCCTGTGGCATCAAGTGGGACCAGCAACGCGATCCTTCCAGAGATTCACGGATCACTTCAGGGAGGTGTTTGGATGTCCTGAAGGCGATTCATCTGTAAGTGAACAATTATACCACCTCAAACAAGGAAATAATTCTGTGTCTGACTGTGTAGCAGTTCCGCACCCTAGCCAGTGAGTGGAATGAACGAGCCCTCATAACCACCTACAGACAGGGACTTGACCCCTTCCTTCGTCTACACTTATCTGTGTTTGATGACACTATGGGACTTGAGCGCTTCATACAACTATCCATCCGTGTGGCTTGCTGCTTAGCCAGCTGCTCCCAGGAGAGCAGCACCATGCTGTCTCCCCAGGTCCCTCCTCTGTCCTCAACGCCCTCTCTTCCAGAACCAGGAGTGGAGCCAATACAGTTACAAGTGGGCTGTTGGCACTCAGAATCCATTCAACTCCTGGTTCTGGAAAAAGACACCTCTGATGTCCTGCTGGGACGGCCTTGGTTAGTAAGACACAATCCTATAATTTCATGGTCCACAGGTGAAGTCCTATGGCGGGGCGATCAATGCTTCCCTGAATGTTTCCCTCCATAGAAAGCCCTATAGACCGGGTGAGCCAGTGCCTAAAGGTAAAAATTATCCTTTGTCAATTCCGGAACAAAAGGATATGGAGGAATACATCCAGCAGGCACTACAACAAGGCTATATCATCCCATTTACTTCCCCTGCTGCTCCCAGCTTCTTTTTTGTGGCTAAAAAAAGATGGAGGTCTCCGGCCTTGCATAGATTACCGGGCACTCAACAAGATCACTGTTAAATACCATTAAACACTTCCCCTTGTCCCAGCAGCATTGGAACAACTCCGGGGTGCCAGGATATTGACCAATTTGAACCTTCGCAGTGCATACATAGGGGACGAGTGGAAGACTGCATTCATTATCCCCACTGGCCACTACCAGTACCAAGTTAAACCCTATGGTCTTGTCAACGCCTCCTTTGTGTTCCAGGGATTCAGAAATGAGGTATTCCAGGAGTACATCAACCGCTTTGGCCCTGTGTATATCGACGACATCCTAGTCTTCTCCCGTGATATGGCCAAACATCTCCAGCACATGTCGAAGGTCCTCCAGAGACTCCATCAGCTCTACCATAAGACAGAGAAGTGCACATTTCACCAACCCACGACTACCTTCCTTGGTTATCAGATTAGTGCCAGAGGCATCCAAATGGATGAGGGGAAAGTCCAGGCCATCAAGACCTGGCCAATACCCACAACTGTTAAAGAGCTCCAGAGGTTCTTGGGCTTCTCAAATTTCTACTGTCGGTTTATCAAGAATTACAATTCTATCACCTCTCTACTTACCTCCCCAAATCCTTGTCCTGGACCCAAGAAGCCACCAAGGCCTTTGAAGCCCTGAAAGAGGCCTTCACAATGACACCCCTCCTGTGCCACCAAGACCCCAGTAAGCCCTTCATGGGAGAGGTTCATGCCTTGACCTCTGGAGTGGGTGCCGTATTGTCTCAGCTGCAGGGGAATCCCTCACATTTCCACCCATGTGCCTATTTTTCCAAAAAACTCACCCCAGCGGAGCAGAACTACCACATTGGTGAAATACAAATTGCTGGCCATCAACTTGGCATTGGAAGAGTGGAGGCACTCGTTGGAGGGAGCTCAGCATCCCATCCTTGTCCTCACTGACCACCGAAACCTTGAGTATCTGCTTCAAGATCAATTCTGGTGGCCCAGGATGGCACAGGACATCAAGCAGTTGTCCGGGTATGCCAGTCGACTCCTTCTCTTCAAAGGCCTCCCTTCCACCTTGGAGACAGCGGAACTCTTGTTTAACCATGTTTTCAGGAACTTTGGCCTCCCTGAAGATATTGTTTCTTACTGAGGCCCCCAGCTTATCTCCAGGGTGTGGAGTACCTTTTTCAATCTCTTAGGTGTGACCATGAGCCTGTCCGAGAAAGATCCAAGAAATCAGCTGCTTTCTGCGAACATTCTGCCACAGCCACCAGACCTGGAGACGGTTCCTTGCTTGCACTGAGTATGCACAGAACTCCTTCGATCAACCTGCCACGGGTGTAACCCCATTTCAATGCATACACGGCTTCCAACCCCCTCTTTTCCCATGGACTGGGGAACCATCAGAGGTACCAGTGGTTGTCCATTGGTTCCAGGAGAGCGAGAGGGTCTGGGAAGCAGCTGCACCACCTGCAATGGGCAGTGTGCCATCAAAATCCACGCTGATGCTAGGAAGAGTGAAACACCCAACTGTCAACCTGTGCAGAAGGCGTGGCTCTCCACGAAGGACATCCAACTGCACCTGCCCTGCAAAAAGCTAAGTCCCAGATTCATTGATCCTTTCCCCATAGTGCAAAAGAATAACCCTGTCACTTCTCTGTGTGAGTTCATTTGAAGCTCCTCTAAGTCTCTCTACGTTTTATTCAGCATTTCTCCTCCAAGACACATGGTGTGTGCTCCTTTCCCTCAGGCCTTTACCTAGTGTCTGTGTTACCCACCAGCCTGCAGTACTTATCTTTGTGTTTACCCTGTCTTTGCCTACCCATTGTTAGGCAAATCCTTTAATACATTTGTGTTGGGTTCTCACCTTTTGTCTTCGATTCTGGTATATCCTGACACTACAAGTGCAGTCTTCCTCAAGTCTTGCTGACACACTACATATAGCGAGTATTTATCAAGACTGATATTCAGCCACAAGTGGGGCTATGAGTTGCTAAGAATGGAAACATTGCCATGCTTAATTATTTAACCAGCCTTTAATTTTGCTGGAATCTTTTTAACTTTAATATAATTATTTTATACTAAAATCTGTAATTAGAAATGCAGACAAACTGTCATTCGCAAATATCCACTAGAAAATGTAGCTGCTATGGTCCGCTACAGTAATGTAATGTAATATATATATATATATATATATATGTGTGTGTGTGTGTGTGTGTGTATGTATGTAGGGAAGATGTAATATGTTCTTCCAGCCTTAGGGGGGAGCTGTGTTTCATTGTTGTGTGAGCCTCAATAACAGGGGTGGAGCTGTTCTGTCACAGTTCTGTTTCCCTATGGGAAGGTAAGGAGGGTTATCTTGTTCTCTGTGACATCTGTTTATTTAGTTATATTAGCCATCCATGCCAGTTAAAGAAATATAGTGTTGTTAAGACTTTTCTTAAAGCATATGTGTGATTATTTTTGATGGATGGTTTCTTATTTGTAATATTATTTTGTGTTTTGTAAATGTCATGTGGCAGAGACTATTTTTCTATATGTTGTATTGTGTTTGAGCTTTATTTGAATATTTTGGGGTTTTACTCTTTGTAATCTGGATATTT
>CM074922.1:12193206-12214209 GCA_037576815.1 Pangasius larnaudii | reverse complement strand
TGACCACTCTCCGCTGAACATTGGTGGCTCCTCCGTGGAGATCGTCAAGAGCACCAAGTTTCTTGGTGTTCACCTGGCAGAGAACCTCACCTGGTTGCTCAACACCAGTTACATAACTAAGAAAGCCCAGCAGTGCCTGTACTTTCTGAGAAGACTGAGGAAAACACATCTCTCACCCCCAATCCTCACCATGTTCTACAGAGGTGCAGCTGCATCACTGCCTAGTTTGGGAATTGTACCACCTCGGAGTGCAAGACCCTTCAGCAGATAGTGAGGACAGCTGAGAAGATCATCAGGGTCTCTCTTCCCTCCATCACTGACATTTACACCTCACGCTGCATCTACAAAGCCACCAGCATTGTGGAAGATCCCACACACACCCCTCACACACTCTTTACTCTCCTGCCATTTGGTAAATGGTACCAAAGCATTCGGTCCCTCACGACCAGACTGTGCAATAGTTCCCCCCATGCCATCAGATTCCTCAATACTCAGAAACTGGACTGAAGCACACACATACATATACAGTGGAGATCAAAATTAGAGAACAACCTACAATTTCCTAAATTTCAAGGTCACTGCTTAGTCCTATTTGAAATCAAAATTATATCAAAATTAGAGAACACTTTCAGATACCTCCCACTTATTGGTGTTAATCTGGCACCTGGTGCTAATTTCTTTAATTATCTGACAAACTCTATTTAACTGACAGCCTAACTTTCCAGTTTTCACTGACTTTGCAAGATGGTGAACCGTTCTAAAGTGACTGAAACCCTCTGGCAGCAGGTTGTCCAGATGAAGGCCAAAGGGATGACCCTTTCAGGCATAGCAAGAGAAGTTGGTATTTCCAAGTCTGTTATTTCTAGAATATTGCATCTTTACAACATCACAAACTCATTCAAGTCCCCCAAGAAGCCTGGTCATCCACGAAAGACAAATGCAAGAGAGGACAGGATAATGCGGAGAATCACAATGGGCAATCGATTCAACGCTGCAGCTGGGATTGCTCGCTAGTTCAGCGCTGAACAGAGTAAGGATCTGTCTTGTCATACATTGTCTCAACATTTAAGAGAATTTTGACTGAAAGGCTAGACTAACCTTTGCTGAGGAGCATGTTGTGTGGACAGAGGAGAACTGGTCCAAAGTTTACTTTAGTGATGAAAGCAAGTTTAATTTATTTGGGTTCGATGAGAAACATTATGTTCATTGTAAAACTGGGGAAAGACTGAACCTAATGTGTGTAAAGAAATCAGTGAAAGGTAGAGGGGGAAGTGTCATGGTTTGGGGGATGTTTTCTGCAGCAGGAGTTGGGCCTCTTGTACAGCTACATGGCAGAGTGAATGCAAATGTTTATCAGACCCTTCTTCGACAGCATGCGGTTCCGTCCCTGCGTTTATCACCCAATCAGCCAGCAATTTTCATGCACCACATTGCCCCCTGTCACTCAGCAAAATGGGTAAAGCAGTTCCTTGAAGCTGAAAACATTGAAATAATGAAATGGCCAGCCCAAAGTCCTGATCTAAACCCATACGAAGACTTCTGGAAAATCCTTGGCGACAAAGTTATGGCCAAGAAACCCACTACAGTGACTGAACTGTGGAAGAGACTGGAAGAAGAGTGCACCAAAATCACACCAGAGCAGTGTGAGAGACTAATGATGTCCTGTGGCCGCAGATGTGCTGAAGTCATTCAAAGCAAGGGCCTGTACACTTCCTACTAATTGTTGACTGTTGCAACCTTCAATTTTAGTTGTAATCTTTCTCTGTGCTAGTCATTGCTGTTCTCTAATTTTGATAGACTAGTACCAGCTGATGGAGGTGGGCAAGGGATGCCAAATCTTGAGATTATTTGCGACAATGTATAATTCCGCCACTCTGCAGCCATCACAGAGTGGTGTCAAGTGCATTAAAGAATATTATGGCTATTCCTTCCACTGTTTTCCCCTTTTCTGATTCCCATAGAGGAATTCATTTTGTCATTGAGATCGAAGGTCCATGACTACCAGCCACACGTCCAGATGTCCCTCATAGGTGCCTGGACATCACAGTGGGGAGTTGCCAGGGATGGATCCAGCATTCTAAAAGTTTTTTTCCCCAGGTCGTTGGCCAGAAAATATCTTGTTTGATGTAGATGAGAATCCACAGGATTGGTTTGACTGACTGCCCTGTACACATCTAGAGATGTATATGCTGTATAAAGTGCATATAGTTTTGATTTACCAGATTTTTATTTATTTATTTATTTTTTCAAATTATGCATTTCCTTTTGTTTGCTTTCTTTGGAATTCCAGCACTATATGCAAATCAATCAATCAATCAATCAATCAATAAATCATAAGGAAGGGATTTGCTGAATTACTGAATCATTTCTTTGACATACATTACATTCTGTTCAGTGACATACATTACATTCTGTTCACTGTTCAACAAAAATAATTCAAAGGATGATATATCTTGTAATGATACTGGTATACGTAGTTTCTTCTGTTTTTCTGTCTTTCTACTGTTTCCTCAACTTCTGTCAAACTACTGAGTGACAATATGATTTTGGTGAGCGACAACCTTTGATGGCCTTTGAGACATGTATGAAGTATTTTGATAGCTGAGGTGCCTTTTGATGGCAAAATTAACTGCTGTACCAAGCTGTGCTTTGGTAGTGAGAACTGTGTTAAGAGTTTTGAAAATGTGTCTTCAGTATCAAGAAATGAGTGTTTGCATTCGTTAAAAAAAAAACTGTATTATGCAATTACATCCATGAAAGAGCACTGAATTTAACAACCGGGGAAAAAAAGTAGAAGTGTATATTCATGCATGAGCTTGCAGAACATTATGAATTCTGGGCACAGTTAGATGAACACATTAGGGACCAGCTGGACAATTTTTAAGGCACAATCGCCCAGAAAACCTGTGATGATTGGTTTACAGTAGTGCTAAATATTGGAGACACTCCACTGCTCTTCAAGATAGACACTGGCACTGATGCATTCATCATAAGTGAACAAATGTTCAAAGAGCTCACACCCAAAAGAAAACTCCAACCATCAGACGCAATTTTATGTAGCCCAGCAAAAATTGTTTGTGAATTAAGGTAAAATGGCAGTAGCTTCCTCAGTCAAAAAGCCACAGCAGAATTAGGGTTAGTCAAAGGACATGTCATCAAAGAGAATGGAGTCCACCCAGACAAAGTAAAATGAATCGCCAGCTAGGCACCACCACAGAATGTGCAGGAGCTCAGGAGATTCTTCAGCATGGTAAACTGCATGGGCAAATATATTCCCAAATTAGCCAGCAAGGGAGAGCCATTGTATGAACTCCTGAAAACAAAAATTGAATTAGCTAGGGCAAAAATTCAGTAACTGTGCAATTGGTGGTATACTACACCAGTTTGGCACTCATTGCTTAATGCTCCAGCTAGTTCACAGAGGCAGAAACAAGGTATGCCCAAATTGAAAAAGAATGTCTATCTAGTGTATGGTCATGTGAACATTTCGAAGAATACCTATTTGGCCTTGATAGCTTGGACCTCTAATGCCTCTACTCAATAGCATAGACCTAGATAACAAGCCAATAAGCTTTCAGAGGCTACTGATGAGGTTAATGCACTACAGTGGAATGGGGGAATATGCTCCAAGAAAGACTAGAGGCCCTGTGACAATGACAAGACATCACAGCCTATATATCATCATTTTAGATCTGGAATGATCTACCAAATACTTCCCTAAAAAACAGAAAACATTAGAGTGAACACAGAAAATGATAGCCATCTGCAGTCAATTCTGTGATTCAAAAAGAACAAGTGAAATTCTTATTCAGAATATAGACCTGAATCCATCAGAGAATGGGCAATAGAATAAACATTAAAACCATGTTTTTGCAGTAATGGTATGGCAACCACATCTGACATTTTTTTCCTGTAAATATAACAGATTTTTTTTTTTACTGTGTGTGAGCTAGAGAGAGAGAGAGAGATGTGGGGAGATGTATTTATTATTGTTTTGAAGTTAGGCCTTGATGATTGTGGAAACATGTAAGTGGATCTGCTGGTGCTGGGTAATCTTAATGTGTGCCTCAAATTATGTGAGTGAGCATATCTCATGTAGATTTTTCTACTGTATTTCATACTATTTTGGAATAAACACACCTTTTTTTAACAAATCACAATCTGTTTATAAGGCTTTTAAAAAGATAAAATGAACCTAAATTCTCCTCTTCTCCACAGAGGTTAGGGGCAATCAGACTTGTGAAGTTATGTGGTAAGCTGGCACAGATGCTCTATTTCTTTCATTCTGGACTCCCAAGTTGATGTTCTTGGAATTAGTAGAGTATTCTTATTTGCTTGTTTCTTTGCTGTGTACCAACAGAGAAGTGATCACCTTGTGACCAATGACTGTGACCACACGTGTGTAGCCTATATAAAGTCCCCACTCAGGCTTGACTAAGGGTGGTGGGGAAACCTGGGCTCGAACCTGCGCACCAGCCAAACCCAGGTGGCTGAAAATGCTCGAGCCAGAGGCACATGGGGTGTCCTCCCACCCCATGCTCAAGCCAGAGGCTGATGGGGCGACCTCTCATGTCCACCCCACTCCACCAGCAGACTCCAGCGAGGATGTAATCACTCTGCCACCTGGTCCCTGCCGATCTGTCCTATGTCTGCTCCTCTGCTCCTCTGGGAAGATTGTACATTCTGGCCAATGGCTACTTCGGGACCTTGGGAATCTTGTGGACATTTTACTCAGGGGTGAAGGACCCCTTTGTTGAGTTTTGGAAGGTGCTTCAGGAGCTGCGCCTTTGGGAGAGGTGCTCTGTCACGTATTGCCCCTCTAGCCGAGTGTCGCATGCTGCAGCTCTCAGCATCCATTGCAGCTCTTAGCACTACGGCGCCTACTTCCATTTTGTCATGTATTTGTTTACAGTGTTGTCTGCATTTTGTTTTGGTTCATGTCTTGTCTTCACCCATGGCTTGTAAATGGTTGTCTCCCGAGTATGTCATGAATCTTTCACCTGTTTTCAGTTTGCCCTTGATTATTCTTTGTATTTAAGCCCTCTTGTTTCTTTGTCCAGGGCACAGTAACCCTAAGTGTATGTTTATCTGATCTTCCCAACCCTTGATTTATGTGTGTTGAGATTCTGGTTTTGACCTTGCCTTGATCTTTGTTTCATGATTTTGGATACTGCCTTGATATTGATGGTTGCTGATTGCCTGACCCTTTTCTTGTTCTTAGGACCACGCTTGTTGTATATTGTTTTGGATTTGTTTGCCGATCTTCTAACTGCATTTGCATCTGTTTTCTGTTCTCTCTTATGACAGTGTCCAAAAAAAGAGGTGTAATATAATCTGGAGAAGGTGCATAATATTGTGCAACTTGGAGCAACATTGACAACCTTGCAGAAAATATCATGATGACATTATGTTTACTGTTTTTGTATTTCTCTATCTTTATAAATTATAATGATCTGAAAATACATGCCCAACTATTGTTGTACATGGCACTTTTGTTGAGCTACTGTTCTAAAGATACATTTGTGGAGGCGGGCACGTGGTCCAGCATCAGACACAACACCAGGCCCTCCTTGTGCTGCACACAGAGCAGGAACAGCACTTCCAGGCCCTGCTCCAAGGTCAGGCAGAGGACCAGCAGGTGCTCAAGAGCCTGGTCCAACCAGCGGGTACTCCGGCAGCAGCCCAAGCGGCAGCTGGGCCATGCCCCACTGTAATGGGTTATTCAAAAAACACACATGAGTATTATGGTCAGGTGTTCACACACATATAGTGTATGTTCTAATTCTTTCCTGCTGAAAAACTTAGCTAATCAGTTTCCCTTCATAGGTCCTACATAGCAAGATGCTACTGAAATCATTTTTTTTTTTTTTTTGCATTTTTGCCTCTCTTTTGCTGTGCAGGGTTTCCCACAGTGCAGAGTTTTTTTTTGTTGCTGCAGCAAATACTTAGATTATGTGAGGTGTCATATATACCGATCAGCCATAACATTAAAACCACCTGCCTAATATTGTGTAGGTACCCCTTGTGCTGCCAAAAAAGCTCTGACCAGCTATCTTGCTCTCAAGATAACCAATGTTATTCACTTCACCTGACTGTGGTTTTAATGTTATGGCTGATCAGTGTATGTCCCTGTGAATTAGCTGTTGTTATAGAAATTAGAATGTATTAGAATGATCACATTTATATACATCAGTGATTTGCCTTATAGCCGGCATGATCCATGTTATATAAACTTGTTAACCATTTGGTCACCTTCTCACCAATCAGAGAATTCACCAGCACTGTGGAAATAATGTATTTATTATGTATGTTTATATTTTTTGTTATATTTATTATTTATATTATAAATAATAATGTATTGTTTATCACACCGATGTGGATAACTTGCCTATTAAAGTCCATATGAATTGAAATAATATATAAGAACTCAGAGAACACAGATATTTATTATTCAGCATTCATAACATATCACACAAATAGGATGTCTACTGAAAAAGCCTTAATCATCTCTGAGACCATTGCTGTCCCTGCCTGAGAAAGAGGAAGGTCTTGAATGTGCCGTCATTTATCATCTACCTCACACACAGTGCATGTACTGCAAAACCCAGACTGAATGAGGACATCTTGGACAGAAGCATAACGAGGCCTCCAGTCAGGCTCCATCTTCAATATAAGTGTGTGTTCTTGGTGTAAGAGCAGTGACAGCAAGCCTGCCCATGCATTATGCATGCTGTGCAGGCTCTACTGTGAGTCACAGACAGCCATCAGTGGTGCATAGGTGAGCAGCCCAGGGGAATCAAGCAGACGGCTACTGACACTGGCCTGTGTTCATTAAGACAGTCAGCAAGTACCAGTTTGTTAACTGTGAGAGAGCAGATGAGGTACAGAGAAAGTTTGAGCAGGGTTTAGGGAAGAACTGACCATGTTCATGTTGGTGAGTAAAATTCCATATGAATTATTTATTAATTTGTTTTAGGCACTGGTCTAAAACATAAATCTAATATATCTGAATTTTTAGCATCTTAATACATGCTAGCCATAGGAATCACTTTGTTTTCAAAAATGTCAGGGACATGCAATGTTGTGGTAAAAACACTCCACCATGAGAAACTAACTTTGTGAATAGGGGTAAACTAATATTTTTAGAAAATGTTTGGTCAGTTTCTGCCACAGTCTAGTATATAAAGGATTTTTGTCTAATTAAAATAGATTTGTTGGCAAACTACTAAGTAAACTACTTTAGTTTTAGTTATTTACTAAAATATTTTATAAAATAAATAATAATTTATATAAACTTTTAAAAAATGCCTATGGGGAACATGTTTTGAGATAAAACATCTTGTCAAATATTTGTGTATTTGTATTTTTTACTTCTTTGCAAATATTGGTTGAAATGCACAGTCTTTGTCAGGAGTAGATTAATTAAATATAGTTTTGTATGACAGAAAAGATACAGTTATAGCTACAGGCAAGTAAAGGGAAAAACAACATAAAGTGCATAAGGTCTTGGGCCACCACAAGCTGCCATAGCAGTTTTTAAGTACATGTTTATGATGCTACAAATACTTATTACTGTACATAGGCTGTACATACTCTTATGTTTACACTATTTCAGCTACATATATTGTACTCTTATAATATTTGCACTATTGTCACTAGGTCACTTTTAAATAGAACTGTGTACTGGTCGGCACTATAGTCATTGTACTGTCTTGTGCTGTCTGCACATGTTTGCACTTGTGCACTTTATGTATAAATTATGTAGTCCCTGTAGTTCTGTGTTGTTCTGTGTTTGTCTTATGTAGCACCTTGTTCCTGGAGAAATGTTGTCTCATTTCACTATGTACTTGTATATGGCTGAAATGACAATAAACTCCACTTTGAACTTTGAACTTTAATCAGGGAGGCTGCCAAGAGACCTATGGCAATATTAAACAAGCTGCAAGAATAGGTACTGGTCACTACCTGTATGTGACAGCAATCTTTCAGGCTCTTCACACATATGGGCTATGGGGTACAGTTGCTAGATGCAAGGCATTTCTCACCAAAAAAAAAAATCCAAGCCTGGTAGAAATTTTTGGGCATAATTCAAAAAGATATGAAGATATGTTTGGCACAAAAACAAGACAGCCTCTCAGCTTACTACCCAAAAAATACCATACCCATTGTGAAGGGTGGTGATGGCAGCATTTATTTTAGCACAAACCTGCAGAGCTCTGTTAAACAGCTGAAGAGGAACAAAAATGTCATCTTCCTACACGATAATGAACCAAAGCACAATAACAAAGAAATAGCTTCATAAGAAGATCAAATTTTTGGAATGGTCCGTTCAGAGCTCAGATCTAAATTCTGTCGAAATCCTGTGAAAAGACTTGAAGAGGGCTGTGCACAGAAGATTCCCTCGCAATTTGGTAGATCTGGAGCATTTTTGCAAAGGAGAGTAGAATAAAATTGCCAATGCAAGATGTGCTACGTTGGTAGAGTCTTACCTAAAAAGACTGAGTGCTCTATTACAAGCAAAAAAAAATGCTTAAACAAAGTATTAATTAAGAGTTGTGCAAACTTGTGCAACCAGGTTATTATAATTTTTTTTTTTTACTTTTTTCCTCTAAAAAATTTTTATTTGTTTATCACTTGAATTTTGTAGCTTCACATCAAAGGTGGAAAAAGAACTGACATGATTTATCATGGTTTCATTTTACATCATTAAAAACCTGCAATTTTTACAGGGGGGTGTAGGGTGGTGTCTTTGTTTCTTTGTTATGCGTTAGTTTTCCCGCTAGATGTCTCATTAAAAACTTGTTGACTTTAACCATTCAGATTGTCTTTCACTGTGATTTATGTATGTTGCACCAATCAGCAGGGCTTAAAGTGAGCCAAAACTGCATTCCAGCACCCAGCACCCTCAGTAACTTTTAAAATGTGACAGAGAGTATGATCCAAACTTGTTGTCACTGCGTCACAGAAACAATAAGATCCAATCATGTAGGTCCCAGTCCTTTCATCTTTAACAGAAGTCATAAATATACTAAACTGACTTGGACTGTGTGAACACTGGCTATGTTTAAATGCAAAGATTTTTGACTGCAATCCTGTGAATTCAACCAGATGCCTCAATATATATGCTGCAAAATATTTGTTTGATGCTAATCTAATCTCACAGTTATTTCAAAAAGATTCAAAAATCTGTAACATGAATTTACTGGACCTTTTGCACCAGAAGTGCCTCATGACTCAAACACATACACAGAACACATATGCTGATTCCCTTAGACACTAATGATTTACACAGCTGTTATTCTTCTATCTAATGGAATTGGTTGTGGGAGTACTTGCAAAGGTTTATCTTCTTTCTTCCTCAACAACGAGAAAGTGGTCAGGACAAAGACACTTCTGTGTTTTGGTAATGCTGTGTAGCAATTAACAGACTGCAGGTTTGTGTGCACCAATGTAATGGGCCTCAACATAGTCACAAGTGTTTGTTAAAATCTGTAATCTGGTATGATTTGGGACATTTTGGAAAAAGGAGAAATGCTACATGATTAATGGTTTGGGTGCTGAGTACAGTGTTGGTGGGAAAGTTTTTTTTTTCTTTTAGAAGTTGTAAGGTATTGCTGAACTTTGTCAGGCTATCTGACTAACTGCTTAGTGAGATTTTGGCTAATGATACTATATAGCAAGCCAATTATTATTACTATTATTATTATTATATGTTTTTTTTTGCTGTTGTACTCATTACAGATTATTCCTGGAGAAGCTATTTTGCTCCATCCCAGTCATTGTGGCAGATGTATATAGTATGTTGATGTTACTTGTTTGTAGAGAATCTACCAGTAGTGACACTTTCCACCTATAATACAAGTATTGTGTAAGGTGAGAGAAATTCTTGAGAATTTTTACATTGAGCATTCACTGGAGAAATATAAGCCATAGTGCCCAGTTGTGTTTTACTGAGCTGAATTTGGTATTTGACTTAAAAAATCTTTCTTATTTTCAACTCCTCTCCTGTATTCCCTGCTCAGACACCACATGGCCAAAAGTATCACCTCACCATCACACCCCCATATGCTTATTAATCATTCCATTCCAAAACCATGACCATTAATATGGAGATGGTTCCCTCTTTGCAACTATAACAGCCTCCACTATTCTGGAAAGGCTTTCCACTAGATTTTGGAATGTGGCTGTGGGGATTGTTCCCATTCAGCCATAAGAACATTAGATGGGTCAAGAAGCGCATTTCAATTCATCCCATAGGTGTTCAGTGGTGTTGAGGTAAGGGTTCTTTACAGTCCACTGAGGTTCTTCCACACCAACATTAGCAAACAATGTCTTCAGAGACTTCATTTTGTGCACAGGGGCATTGTCCTACTGAAAAAGAGGGTTTTGGCTAGGCACCTGTGCCAGTGAGGAGTAATCACACTAACTTTGTGACAACAGATTAAGGAATGCCCACATATAGTGTGGGCATGATGGCCATGTGTTCTCATACTTTTGGCCATTTAGTATATTTGGAGAAAATATTTTTTTGTTTCTAGATATTGTGGTTTTGTACATTTTATTTGGTTCATTCAGATCTTGGGTCTCAGTTAGGCTGCAATCACAGCAGTCTTGTTATATTGGTGTCATGTCAATGCCGGAACTGGAGTCTAACTACACCTCCCAGAATTCAGCACAGCCATCAAATATGGCTGCCAAAGAGTACAACACCCAAACACACTCATGTTCACGCTCACCTGATTACTAATCACACACCTTGACCCAATCATAGTCACACTCACAGTATTTAAGGACTTTCAGTACACACATGCATTGTGAAATATACTTGCTGTGTTCTTTTGTGCCAGTTGTTACCAAGCTTTTTGTTACTGTTATTGTACTTCTGGGTTTACCTAGTTTTGTTGTTCACGTTTTGCTTCTACCTGCCCTTGTTAATGTTGTCTGCTCATTGCCTGACCCTTGCTGTTTTCTGTCTATGTTTTTGGATTATGTCTTTGTCCTATTTGCTACTATTAATAAAATAACAATTGAGTACCTGCACTTATGTCCTCACCTGACAGTTGCATCTTGACAATTGGAGACGTACCTGGCCATGACCCAAGTGGAAGCCCAGATAATGTACTAACACGCATCCAACTGCACACTTGTATATCTAGTATATCTGTCATGTCTAAACTGCAAATAATAGGGCTTCCTACCATTTATCCCAATTTTATAATTTTTTTTGTTTATTAATTATCAATTAAATAATTATTGATTAGCACCCCCCAGCAGGGTAGACACTGCCATTTACACTCTGACTATTGTGCAAACATAGCTTTTGTATAAAGAGAATGGTAATGATATTAACAAAAGCTGCATGTCACCTTTAAAGTGATAAATAGTCTATCTGCATATCAGTGCTTTCTGTCTCTCCATTGTGGATCAGTCAATAAATGAACACACATGTCGCCAGGGGTCTTGTTTACAGCCTGCCAGAACTCTAAAAGTATTTGGGACATCACAAACCAAATACTTCTACCATCAAAAAATTGTTTTCCAACAAGACAACAATAAAATAGATTTGACAGGTAAAAGCAATAGATATATCTTAGTTTATTCGCTTTGTTCTTGTACATAATGGTGATATACTTCCACCTTCATTTGACTATGTAAATTTTAGATCAATCCTATAGAAAATATGAAGCAAACTCAAAAACTTACTGATATTTTTAAAGTAGAATTTTACAAAATACAACAGTTGTTTTTCCCTGTTGGTATAAAATTTTGTAATAAAATGTAATTCTCTATAAAATGGTCATTCTCTGATAAAAGAATTACAATGATTGCATTTTTACAATTGGACCACTGAACTGCAGCCAGGAGCAATGTAAACTCTTCATAGATTGTTGGACCCCCGAGGTATGTAATCTATGTAAAAGATGGCAGTGCACATGTGATGTGAACTCAAGAAAGTTTCCTGTTGAGTTTAAGTAACAAAGACTCCTTGAATTATGGTGGTTTATGGTAAAAGGCATTTGAATAGGTTTTTGGCCACTTGGAGAGGTTGTGAGGAAACCTAGTGGCACCTTTCAAACATTGCCTTATGAGATAGCTACACCATTTTTTGTCCATGTTGACGGCATTTTTTGTCCATGTTGCCAAACGTAGAGAATGGTTTCATAAGTGATTCTAAACATTCAGAATTTCAATTTTTACATGAAAACAAAAAAAAGGGTTTTGGGTTTTTTTTCTGTCCACATTTTTGTGCATTCACAGGTAATAACTATTTTTCAAAATGATGAAACAAGAAAATGTTAAATAAACTATAATGGTACATGTCTTTCCTTTAAATTTCCTTAAATTTGGGGGCAATTAGACTTAAATATATTCAATAAAAACAGCAGAAATTAACCAATTTTGCTCTCTGAACAAAGGGATTAAAGCGCTCCACTAACCTGTCAAGTTGCATATAATAAATGCTGGTGCGCATCACTTTAATTCCAAATAATTTGTACAGCTCATGTAGTGTTCATGGCAAACAGTACATGACATGTACCGATCACTTGGGATGTCTTTGGGAATCCCAACACAAGTGATTGTTTCGAAACAGTGCCTCAGCGATACTCTTCACTGAGATCATTCACAAATGCACTGTTTCAGGATATGGCATTTTATAATCCATAAAATGATAACTAGTATGAAGCAATATCACTGTGCTGAGTGCTGGAGTGGCCCAATGAGATCCATGCCTGTTTTTTCTAAGGGGATATCAATAAGATGGAGAGGCGCAATGGCGCATTTGTGGTGGCCAGCAGATTCACAAGCTGACATTCACAGCAAGATGCACACTACCAAATTACATCATGAATACCCAGCCAAAAGCAACAGGCCATTAACCAGTGTAGTTTTCATGTTATGCTTTTGGTCCTTATAATATAATTGTGAGAGGCACCATACGATATGTGTGCACATCCCCATGTATACACCTCACTTTCACCTCCGACTATCTTTTCAATGCCTCTTTTTCAATCAGGCTTTGGTCGATCAAGGTCTGCACACTGTCCAAATCCACCAAGGTCCGAGGTATACCCCCTTGAGTACTAACCGGCAGTCTGTATGTCAGCTAAAGATTGGGGCAGGGCTATGGAACCACAGAGATCTGTAGTGACTCACATCCATCTCTGTGCATTGAGCTTGGAAGTGCCATGGCTCTCTGCATCCCCAACAGGCCTACCTGGGCCTCATTCCAGCAATCTGGGACTCTGTGGCACCCTGGGATGAAGGGAAAAGAGAAAAAGTAAAGTTAGTCAGGGTAGGGTGGGGTTTAGTGCATGTTGGCCATGGAAAGACATTTTTGTTCCCAGCATCCATGTCTGTTTCTACTGGGCCTACTGCTGATTGCAGAGGACCGGCACATCCAGGAGACAGGGATGCCGAACTTTAGAAAGCCTTGGGGAGTGGCAGTCTCTTCTAGTATGACACCCGGCTGAGACTAGTTCTGGAAGTGGGATGGAAGGCACGCCATGTCTCTGGGTCAGCAAACGGAGACTGGAGAGCTTCAGTCAGAGAGTGACCTTCTCCTGAATGGCAGGGTCCAGTCTCAGCCAGCACTCACGGTAGTTAGCAAACCACCAGGCATAGGTGAATAGCCGATCCACTTATTCCAAGACACAGATAGAAACCACTGGCGATGTCTCTCCGGTAACAGCTCAATCTGACTGCTCTCTGAATGGATCAATAATCCAGCTGGCTCTTGGTTGGCAAATTGCGGGCACATCCACACACTGAAACAGTACCCTTGAACATCTCCAGGTACGCCTCAGCAGCAAGAGGGAGGTGAGAAGGTTCTAGATGGTGGCTCGGCCTGCTCGTCCACTATTCTAGCATACATTTCCTGCTGCTGTTGCTGCAGAGCCATGAGAGCCTGGTATTGTTGCTCCTGGATGATCTGGGCTAGATGACTCATACATGTCCATGTTGCATTGTTGTCTGAGCAGCAATCCCAGGTGTTGGAACCTGTGTGACAACAACAGTAGACTCTGCATAGGAACACAGCAGACTAAGGGTAAGCATGCATATGAACAATACTGCAAATGAGCTCATGCTGCAGCACATTAATAAAAATGGAAATGAAAAATAAACAAAGAAAATATAAAGAAAAGAGAGAGAGATAGAAGCTTGTTAATATGCACCCACAAAAAAGCATCATGTGTGCCACGTTAATTCGCTCATGTCAGCTTAAACCAGTCTGGTCATTCACCTCTGATCTCTCTCATCAAGCTGTTTCAGCCTGCAGACTCTCCACTCAGAGGATGTTTTTTGTTTTTCACACCATTTTGTTTAAACTTTAGACTGTTGTGTGTGAAAAATCAAGGAGATCAGCAGTTTCTGAAATAATCAAACCAGCCCATCTTTAGCCCATGCCATGGTTAAAGTCGCAGAGATCATATTTTTCCCCATTATGATGTGTGATGTGAGCATTAACGTCTCCAGGTGACGCATGTAACCATGGTTCCCCAAAGGAAACGAGATGCTGTGTCGAAACGCTATGGGAACGCCTTCAGCGTGACCGTGCTCTGAATCATATGTGTAATCTGTCTAATTAATGGCGAGATGTCGCGGGCGGGGCGACGTAACGACCCGGAAGCATAAAAGCCCGAGTGGCATGCGCCGCGCTAGCTTTCAAAATGAGGCAAGCGCGGCAGGGATGCCGGAAGTGTGGCCGAGAGACACAGCGTCTCGTTCCCTTCGGGGAACTATGGTTACATGCGTAACCTGGAGACGA
Organism: Pangasius larnaudii; assembly: GCA_037576815.1. Taxonomy (NCBI): domain Eukaryota; kingdom Metazoa; phylum Chordata; class Actinopteri; order Siluriformes; family Pangasiidae; genus Pangasius; species Pangasius larnaudii. Next base: position 12,199,442 of record CM074922.1, on the reverse strand, counting down.
GCTGCGTCTAAACGCTATGGGAACGAGTATGCCCATGCCGCCAAACTTACAAATCCCTGTCTAGTGTGGAAAAGGCACAGCTAAGGCACAAGGACAGAAGAGCCGGGAGTGGCTCGCATATCCAGGCCATAGAACCTGGCAAAGGTGAGGGGCGTGGACCAACCCGCCGCGTTGCAGATGTCCCGCATGGACACTCCTGCTAAGAAGGCCTTGGAGGTGGCCACACCTCGGGTCGAATGAGCCTTGACCCCCAAGGGCGAGGGGAGACCAGAGGACTCGTAGGCCAGGGACGTGGCTTCCACGATCCACCGGCTGAGGGTCTGCTTGGTAGCAGGAAGACCCCTCTTAGGGGGACCAAAGCATACAAACAGCTGGTCCACCTGCCTCCACAGGGCAGTTCTGTGGATGTAAGTACAGTTAAGCTTCCCATGGTCGGGCTCCCGAAAGGGAGGAGGGCAGAAAACCTGCAGCACGATCGGCCATGGCGCTGAGGAGGGGACTTTCGGTACGTACCCCGCTCGGGGGTACAAGAACGCTTGGGCGCAAAGTCTAAATAAGAAGGGGCCACAGAAAGGGCCTGAAGATCCCCCACTCTCCTCAGAGAGGAAATAGCCAACAAAAAGGCAGTCTTTAACGTCAAGAGACGGTCCGAAATCTCCTCTATAGGCTCGAAGGGGGGTTTACAAAGAGCCTCCAAAACCACGGCCAGGTCCCAAGGAGGGACCCGGGATCGCAATGGAGGCCTCAGCCTCAGCGCACCATGGAGGAAACGTGTAATCAGGGGGTGTCTGCCCACTGACAGGCCACCGGGAGGGGCGTGGTAGGCCGCAATGGCCGCCACGTACACCTTCATGGTGGAGTGGGTCAGCCCCGCGGAGAGGCGGGCCTGCAAGAACTCAAGCACTGTACCAACTGGGCAGTGAACAGGGTCGAGCCGGTGTATCCGCACCAGGAAGTGAAAAGTTTCTACTTCAGGGCATACAGTTTCCTCTTTGAGGGAGCTCTGGACTGGAGGATGATCTCAACAACCTCGGCTGAGAGACCAGAAGCTCTGAGTTGTGCCCCCTCAGAGGCCACACCCACAGCTTCCAAAGCTCCGGGCCGGGGGTGAAGAATGTTGCCCCCTGCCTGTGAGAGGAGGTCCCTCCTGATGGGAATCTCCCATGGAGAGCTGTCGAGAAGGGAAATCAGGTCCGTGAACCATGTTCGGCCCGGCCAGAACGGGGCTACTAGCAGCAGACAGACCACGTCCTGGCGCACTCTCTCCAGAACTCTCTCCTTGGCCACGTCTGTACCATAGCATCCAGTTCCAGGGGAGCTGAATGAGTCAGAGAGAACCAAAGGGGGCAATGCGACGTCTCCTGCGTTGCAAACAGGTCGACCTGAGCTCGACCGAACACCTGCCATATCTGCTCCACCACCTCGGGGTGGAGTCTCCATTCCCCGGGCATCGGCCCCTGCCGCGGCAGGGCATCTGCTCCCACATTGAGACGACCAGGGATATAAGCTGCCCTCAGCGAGAGGAGCTTTCCCTGGGACCACACAAGGACCTAGAGCGCCAGCCTGTAAAGGGGGCGCGAGCACAGGCCTCCCTGGTGGTTGATGTAGTAGGCCACTGCTGTGTTGTCGGTGCGCACCAACACGTGACGACCTCTTAGGTCTGGGAGAAAGTGTTTCAATGCTAGAAACATGGCCAGCATCTCCAGGCAGTTGATGTGCCAAGTGAGATGGCGGCCACTCCACAGACCGCGGGCTGAGCGGCCACTCATGACCGCTCTCCAACCGGTGAGAGACGCATCTGTCGCAATCACCGCCTCGTGACTCTGATCATCCTGAGTGGGTTTCCCCTCAGGGAGAACCCTCTGGCCTTGAGCCACCACTGTATGGGCCTCATATATAACAGGCCGAAGGGTATTACGACGGAAGCCGCCGCCATCAACCCTAGCAGTTTCTGTTGTGCATCGTGGTCGAATCCAACATCATGCCCAGCTAGGCGGTTCTTTGGACCGGAGAAAGCACACTCTTCCCGGCGTTTAGTCTGAGCCCCAGCTCCCTCATGTGGGCTAGAACGACATCTCGATGCTGAACCGCCAACTGCTCTGATTGAGCTAGTATCAACCAGTTGTTGATATAATTCAGTATGCGGATGCCCCGGAGTCGCATAGGAGCCAGAGCAGCATCCACACACTTCGTAAAAGTGCAGGGTGAGAGTGCTAGGCCGAAAGGAAGAACCCGGTACTGGTAAGCTTCGCCCCCGAAAGCGAACCTCAGGAACTTCAGGGCTAATATTTACTTTTTCTTCTCATTTACAAATGCTAACAAAGATAAACTGTGGTTGCAACTGTTTGATATCCATGAGACCAAAGTATTTTTCTAAATTTTTGGAACAAAAAAATCAAAAGGTTAAACAATAAAGACAATTTTTCACAGCTTTCTTTGCTCATATTTACCAAGGGTGCCAATATTAGTGGAGGGCACTTTATATAATCGCCCAGTTGAATAACATACAAATATAAAAAAAATATATAAGAAAAAATACTTTCTCTGCCTAAATTTCATAAATACATTTGCTGATATATTGCTAGAGAATTTTAGTACAACCAAAACAAAACAAAATGTAATACAAACAAACAAAAAAAAAATCAGAAAAAGAAAGTATATTACCAGCACCATTATGGGTATTCTCTGGCTCTCTTTTTTCACTTACATGCTCAGCATAAACATGTTTTATTTTGTACAATATAATGTGTAATAGAATAATGTGCAAGCCCAAGGGAAATTCACAACTCTACGAAAAAAAAAAAAACATGACACTGATAGCTGTACACATATTTTCTTTGAAGCTGTGTCTTACAGAAGGAATATAAGCCTTTTCTCTCATGACCCTCTGTGCATGTGAGTTAAATAAAATAAGCAGAGTTTCTCTTGAGTGAGAAGACATGTGGATTGGACCAAGAGAGTAATGCTGTTAACTCCCTGAACTCTGTAGAAACAGAAAATAGAATCTGCTGGGCAGATAAATGCCACAGCCATAGGCTCAGTCACTCAAAACCTGAGTTTTGGCATTTACTGTATTGATTAGGATTCCAAGAAGCCACAGTTCTACTGTGAAATGAGCAAAAAGGTCAAATTTTCACAAATTTGCAGGATTGGATTATTGAAATAATAGAAATATTTCCTTGGCTTGGTGTCTCCTCCAAACAGATAACTTGCTGCATTGATGCTGTCTGTCCACTGAGCCACGGGGATTATTAGTCACTAATAGGCACACTACTTGGAAGTGACAAATCTGACATTCTATCCCATTTTCTTTTCATTTATTTATTTTTGTAACCAAGGGTGAATGAGGTTCTCATTTAATAGTCTTCCCCCTGTTTTCATAATAAGATAATAAGAGAGAAAAGCAGCTTTCCCTTTCTGCCATTTTCATCATACAGTGTGAGCTGAAAGGCTGCCCCTTTGTGTAAGACTAAAAGAAACAAAACAAAGAAACAAAAATAACCTACTTCGTGTTCATGCCGGTTTGCTTCCTGTTTAAATGTTCACTAAAATACCAGCCTTTTTCTGCACTGGACACAATACTTGTCACTCTTTATTAGAATCTGTTCTGTGGTGTTCTACACAGAACTTTTAAAGCTTTCCCCAGATGGGCAAATTGAATAATATTTTAGGATTCTTTAACACCATTTAGATAATAAAAAAGGAACAATACTGCAATTATTTTTACTCTTAGTAATATTACAGAGATTATGTTCAGGTCATTTGACCTGAGATTAAGAAGGATAAATAAATGTTTTAACTGCAAAGGGTTTTTGGTGTCTGTTATATGGTATGTTAATCAATGGAATGAATATATATTAGATATTTTGAAGTAATTTGTACAATTTTATTATTATAAAATTAAAACAAGGGTGGTTAGGTGAAACGTTACAATCATTGTGGAGTTTTGCATATTCCACCATTGTCTGCGTAGTTTTACTCCCAGTGCTCAATCTGTGACTCTAAACGTGCCCTTAGGTGTAAATGTGTGTGACTTTGTGTGTATACAATTCTATCTATTAGCCTGGTTTTCCAGTGAAAGTTTGTAGATCCACTGTGACCCTATATACAATAATGTTTGTGTGTGTGTGATTTTCCAGTAAGATTTTCTTTTAATAATGACGAACAGCATGCACAATGAACGTACAACTAAAAAAATAATTAAATTATTTTTCTGAGACCCCAGCTGTCCACAGCGTGTGGACTGCATGAGCTTTGGGGTGGCAGCCCTATACATAAATGCATAAATAAATCTCAGGGTTGTCATTAAAACCTATTTTTCCATCTTATACAGTATGCATCACCAATCTAACTGAAATTGTTGCCACCATCCCAAAAGCATTACAAAAACATTGTAATCAAGACAATTAATATGTCAAAGAAAGCACAGCTTTTCTTAAACTCACACTTCTTCAAAGAGCATGAACCTGTATAGACAGAAATAATATGCTGTTTGTGATACTAACCTTGTCTCATCTTGTTTATCACAGTGGGCATCACTGGCATGGTTTATGATTAACTTGGCCAAGATGTACAGCCACATGGGGAGTTGTTTGAAAGGAAAGCGAGAAGTTGCAAGCAAAAACAGGAGAGATGGCTGGTTGCCTGGGGACTTCTTGGGGATCAATACAGTGCGAGTGACAGCAGAACACTTGATTAAAAGTGACGGCTACATCTGGCAGCCCTGGTCATTACTTTCCCACAACCATTCCCTGAAGCAAGAGAGCATGAAGTGACAAGGCCTAGGCAGACCTCCATTAGCCCCTCCCTAGCCTTATAGTTAGCTTGCAGAAATGCATCAGGAATAGCCACACACACACACACACACAGGTGGAGTTTGGAGTGTGTATCTGTAGCAAGGTGTGATTTAACAAAACATGTCTAGAGATAATGATAATGATAATGATAAAGCCTTCAGTCAGAACCAATGGTTTCATTTGTCACTGCCTGTTACAACTGTGTATTAACCTTTGCTTTGTGAAATATTGTACATCTTGTCTATCATGGTTGAATGATTAGACCTGCATTAATGATAAGACACTGCATTAAGGGAATGACAAAAGTTAATATGAATTTCAAGTTAATGAATGAATCCAAACCAGTTCAGTTGTAGCCTTACAATGGTGACATAAAAAAATGAAAACATCTGCAAATGGAAGGTCTGAAGGACAGATGGAGCCCATGGACTGTTCATATAGATGTGGCAAGTCACCAAATAGTTATGAGATAATTTCCAGTAAATCAAAGAGCATCTGTCAGGGCTTTGACCATCTCTCAGGCTTTATGCTCATTGAAGTAGAAGTATTCAATTGAATCAGAGTTGTTAAATAGAATTTTATTTATTTATTTATTTATTTATTTATTTATTTATTTATTTATTTATTTATTCAACCAATATAGTGCCAAGAGACACTTTTAATCCAGCAGATTTCCTCAAAAATAACCCTGATTCTTCATCCACATTCATGTCAGAAATGAAGAGAGACATTGATTTGGCCTATTCTTTACCTTTGATCCTGCCTGAAATAAATTAAGAAATATGATCTGCATCTATAGGTCATATCTGGATCTGGATATGTTTTCATTTACTCTGCTAACGGCAGTAAAGCACCTATTTAATTTTCTTCCACAGGATACATGTGGATGCAACACACAAGTTTATTTTAGATGTTGAAAGCCTTCTGTGCTGCATAACTTTTCTAGCTGATATCTCCTATAAATATAGGACGCATTCCTAGCTGGTTAGGCTTGTTCCTAGCTGGCATACGCACTATTGCCCATAAGGAGTGTGCAAAGTCTTCGCATGAATGCTGACTCTTTCACTCTCTGGATGGCTCAGGTACATAATACTGTTTACACTGTTTTTGACAAGCCACAAACACACCTAACACAAGCCATCAGAATGGTTCTAGGTGTGAGTGATCCCGTTTAGCTTTGACCTCTGTTCCAGAAGCCCACTTCCAAATGTTCCCTTTCTGCCCCAAGCTCAATCAGAGCAGAAAAATCTGTCCAACTGGAGAATTAATCTGTCTGTCTAAAGAGGCAAACCATGGCCAGACTCAGACAAGTCATTAAGAACATGTAATGAGGAGTTATGTGCTACAAAGACAGACTTAAACCTTTTAAATTAGCTGTTATTAAACCTTTAGTTAAGAAACCAGACCTCGACCCCAGCGATTTAGCTAACTTCAGGCCGA
>CM074922.1:12179242-12193106 GCA_037576815.1 Pangasius larnaudii | reverse complement strand
AATAAATGAGGATATGAAGCTAGTGGGGGCGAGTGTTGAGGATGCAGAAGATAGGGATAAGTGGAGAGTGGTGATTCCCTGAAGGGAAAAGCCGAAAGAAGAAGAAGAAAGATCTTTTCCTATTCCTCCTTTTTATTCAATAATGCTTGTCTCTTTAAATGAAAATAGACAATATCCTGAAGAAAAAGAAAATGTAGCTGTTTAAATGTCACTACCACTGGTGGCTACCACAGGTATCATATCTGCTGCTAGCCTTAAATTATATAGCCACTGCTGTGGAACCATTGTTTTCTAGTAAATTAGAGCTACAGTGGTCATGTAAATAAATAAGTAAATAAAATAAAATAAAAAGTAAAAACGAGACAGGAATTAAATGGGATTCATGCAATTTGCTAAATGGTTTTCAATCCTCTTTAATATCCATTTTATATGACAAAATTTGACAGCTAGAAAAGTGCACATCTTAGCTAAATAATGCTAATGATGCAGTCACAGGGGTTTGTTTAAAGGATAGGCTCTCTGGGTGCTCTTATAGGTGGAACTTTCTGCGGACATGCACAGAAAATCCAGATACATTATTACAGAATTACAGTAATTACAGAATTACAAATTCCTCTCACACAAGTCATACACACCCTATTCATGCCTAAAAATTCACTCTTACCCAGTCAGATACTACTTTACTTAATTTCAGAGTTTAAATTTCCTTTTCTTGCAGAACTCAAGGCTTCTGAGACTTCGATCTACTAGCAAATGTATCATCATTGTACAATTGTGCAGTTAAACAAATAAACAGACAGTGGAAACCAGTCAACTCTTAAAAGTTTCTTGCTAAATGCAGGCAACTCTGATGAGCCTAATCGAGACAGTGAGGAACATGTTGAGATCACAGAGATATATGATCCTAGTCCAGCTACAAAGAAGCAGAAAAGTCATACATTTGAGAATATGTGTTGCAAGATAACTTTTGCATGCTTCTTTAAATACATTTCAATCTAGTAATAGAAAAAGATAAATAAAATGTTATAAAGTGTCATAAAGTAAAGTTTTTCATTCGCAGAAAGTTTTCTTGTTTTTGGTGGTTTGTTGCATTCATAGGTCTGTTGACTTTTATTTATGTTAAAATAATGTTGACTTTATGCAAAAAAATGTTAATTAAACATTCATTTTACTTGATTGTGCCATTCTTGTATTGCCCAAAATTTCAGAGTTTGTAATGAAATTGTAATGTGTGGAAAAATCATTGTTAGCGTAGCTGTATACACAAAATGAAACCTGTGTGGCTGGTGCTGCAACATTTTCAAGAACCCCTAATGGGATTTCACCCACCAAAGGGGCACAATATCACAAGGGGTATTGAGCTGTGCAAGCAAGCTGTGGACATAAGCAAATGCATACCATTTGTCTTAAGAGCTGCCTATCTTTCTCACAACAGTCCTGTGCTCAGGAAATGTCAAACTCACAAGAAGGTAGGTCTATTTTGGAACACCTGTAGAAGAGTAGAAGTTGATCTTTTGTGAACAGGCACTACTCATTGTCCAATGTGGTTCATGGACAAGGCAGAGACAATTGCTTTGGGCCATGATGAACTGGTGCATGACTGGACAAATCCATACATGTATTCTTTCTGGCACAGTACATCTGGAACAGCAGCACATCCAACAGACTATTCAGGTGCATTGATCATAGCTCTGCCTTTCTTTAATGTAATTAATATAAATTATAGGTCCTCTGTGCCTACTACTATCTAACTAGGCATGCTGTTCCAGATGTACTGTGGCACAGCAGACCACACTCCTTGAAATAATGGGTCTGACCCCTGGGTAAAACCCCAGAACACTGGCATGTTTGCAAGGGCTCAGTCACATTCTGATGATGGTTAATAAGGCAGGCCAATATTTGGACATGTTATGAACCCTTGAGTTGACTTTGATGTGTGGTTTTAGTAGTTCTGTTAAGGAACCCATCCTGGTCCTACAGAACATAAGGAGGTAGAACTTATGTATTGCATGTACCTGTATATCTATGCTTAAAGGGAAGACCACCAGGCCACCTTGATCACTTGGGTTGAAAAAATGGCAAGAGGATGAATGTGAGAGGGGGTCCTTTCATAGGCTACTGTGATACCTGATGTGTGTGAGGGAATTGATGAGACTGGAAGCAGATGTGTGACAGAGCAGTATTTATGTTTTTCCTCCTCTGTGTTTTTCAGCCCAGATTTTCCACTAAGAACCAAACAGAAAATAAAAACTCAATCAGTTTCCACACAGGCTCAGCAAGACACTGTGATCTTTCTCACCGGCACAGCTACTCTCTCTCTCTCTCTCTCTCTCTCTCTCTCTCTCTCTCTGGAATTCAGTAGCTCACTGCAAAACACACAGCATAAAAATAGCTCATCAGTAATAACACACAGGTGTCCAAGTCCATTCATTATACACTCCTTCTCTTTGACTCCTCTCATTCCCAGTGCTTGAGCATGCCATTGCATAAACCTCCATCTTAAATGGGTGGTCTGGACGTACAATCTCCTCCAAAAGTATTGGAACAGCAGGCTAATTCTATTGTTTTTGCTATATGCTGAAGACATTTGGGTTTGAGATCAAAAGATGAATATGAGATGATAGAATTCCAGCTTTCATTTCCTAATATTTACATCTAGATGTGTTAAACAACTTAGAATGTAGCATATTTTGTTTGAACCCACCCATTGTCAAGAGATCAAAACTACTTTCTGCTCAGGTGTGCCCTGCTAATTTGTTTGTTTGAACAATTAATAGCTTAGAATGTCTACTGTCAGGTTGCGCTCTGTGTTTTGCCTGTGAAGACTGCATTCAACCAAAATGAAGTTATCTATGGGAGAACAGCAAGTCAAAGCCATTGAACAGACAATGGAAAAAGAAAGAAAACACTGGTGTACTAACAACCAGACATGGCACAGGTAGGCCAAGGAAAACAACAGCAGTTGATGACAGAAATATTGTGAGATCTGTGAAGAAAAAACCCAAAACCAACAGTCAGTGACATCAACCATCTCCACAAGGCAGGGGTGAAGGTATCACAATCCATTGTTTGAAGAAGACTGAGATGAGAAAAAGAAGGTGCAGAAATACAGTATTGAAGCCATACCACAAGATGTAAACCACTCATCAGTAGTAAGAATCAGAAGGCCAGATTGGAATTCACAAAGAATTACAGAGATGAGCCGCAACAGCAAGACAATGACCCAAAACACACTGCCAAGACAATATAGGACTTCACCGGGGGAAAAAGTAGAGGGTTTAAGACTGGCCAAATCAATCAACAGACTTTAACTCAATTGAGCAAGCATTTCACCTCCTAAAGAGGAGACTGAAGGGAGAAACTCTCTAAAAACAATCAATAACTGAAAGAAGCTGAGATACAAGCCTGAAAATGCATCACAAAAGAGGAATGCCACAGTTTGGTTATCTCGGTGGGTTGCCAGCTTGACTCAGTTATTGCAAGCAAGGGATATGCAACCAAATATTCATTTTGAGTGTTATTTAATTTAATTTATTTTAAGACTATCTGTTCCAAAACTTTTTTCACCAAAAACAATGGGTGGTCTAACACATTGTTGTTTAACACATCTAGATGTAAATATCAGGAAATTAAAGCTGAAATTCAGATCTATCATTTCATATTCATCTTTTGATCTCAAACCCAAATTCTTTCAGAGAGGACTGTAGTTGTATCTTCACAAAAAAAATCTGGCCACCCTAGAGGTGTGAACTGCACACAAGTAATATTAATATGTGAATGTGCCACCCAAAACAAATCGATATGTAGGTCCTGATATGGAGTAACAAACAAAACCCTCATTTGTTTACTGTTTATGTGTTGGATTCACACTTTCCTATTACTGTACTGCTTTTGTCTTTAATAACAGCCTTTTAACATCTGAGCTCAAATATTTAGATTTAGTGGTTGAGCCAAGTTTAGTAATTTGCCTGGGATTTGTCCTTAGAAAACGTCTCCAGGTTACGCATGTAACCATGGTTCCCCAAAGGGAATGAGACGCTGCGTCGAAACGCTATGGGAACGCCTTCCACGTGACCGCCCTCTGAATCACATGTTCAATCCAGCCAATGGATGGGCGAGACGCCACGGGCGGGGTGACGTAGCGACCCAGAAGCATAAAAGCCTGAGCGGCAAGCGCTGCGCTAGCTTTCTGAGAAATGAAGCAAGCACGGTAGGGATGCCGGAAGTGTGGCACTGAGACGCAGCATCTTGTTCCCTTCGGGGAACCATGGTTACATGCGTAACCTGGAGATGTTCCCCTTCAGGAACTCGAGCTGCGTCGATATGCTATGGGAACGAGTATACCCACGCCGCCAGACATACAAATCCCTGCCCACAAGGGAGGCAAGCCTAAGGCAACAGGACAGAAGAGCCAGGAGTGGCTTGCATATCCAGGCCGTAAAACCTGGCGAATGGCAGGGGCGTGGACCAACCCGCCGCATTGCAGATGTCCTGCATGGACACACCTGCCAAGAAGGCCTTAGAGGCCACCACACCTCGGGTTGAGTGAGCCTTGACCCCCAAAGGAGAGGGAGACCAGAGGACTCATAAGCCTGAGAAACGGATTCTACAATCCGCCGGCTGAGGGTCTGCTTGGAAGCAGGAAAACCCCTCTTAGGGGGACCAAAGCACACAAGCAATTGGTCCACCTTTCTCCACAGGGCAGTTCTGTGGACGTATGCGTCCAGTGCTCACACTGGACACGTACAGTTAAGCTTCCGATGGTCAGGCTCCCGAAATGGAGAAGGACAGAAGGCCTGCAGCACGACCGGCCGTGGTGCCAATGAGGGAACTTTCAGTACGTACCCCGCTCGGGGGTACAAAAACGCTTTGGCCAAACCGGGCGAAAAGTCTAGGTAGGAAGAGGCCACAGAAAGGGCCTGAAGATCCCCCACTCTCCTAAGAGAGGAAATTGCCAAGAGAAACGCAGTTTTTAACATCAAAAGACGGTCCGAGATCTCCTCATTGGGCTCGAAGGGGGGTTTACAAAGAGCCTCTAAAACCACGGCCAGGTCCCACGAGGGGACCCGAGATCGTACCAGAGGTCTGAGTCTCAGCGCACCGCGGAGGAAACGTGTAACCAGGGGATGCCTGCCCACTGACTGACCACCGAGAGGGGCATGGTAGGCCGCAATAGCCACCACGTAAACCTTGAGGGTGAAGTGGCTCAGCCCTGCGGAGAGACGGGCCTGCAGGAACTCCAGCACTGTACCAACTGGGCAGTGAACAGGGTCGAGCCGGCAGTCTCCACACCAGGAAGTGAAAAGTTTCCACTTCAGGGTGTACAATTTCCTCGTAGAGGGAGCACTGGCTGAGAGACCAGAAGCTCTGAGTTGTGCCCCCTCAGAGGCCACACCCACAGCTTCCACAGCTCCTGGCAGGGGTGAAGGATGACGCCCCCGCTTGTGAGAGGAGGTCCCTCCTGACGGGAATCTCCCAAGGGGAGCCATCTAGAAGGGAAATCAGGTCCGAGAACCATACTCGGCCCGGCCAGAACGGGGCTACTAGCAGCAGGCGGACCCCGTCCCGGCGCACTCTCTCCAGAACTTCAGGGAGCAGAGCGATCGGGGGAAAGGCGTACAGACGCGGCCTCGGCCACGTCTGTACCATAGCATCCAGTCTTGGGACCACAGAAGAATCTGGAGCGCCAGCCTGTAAAGGGGGCGCGAGCGCAGACCTCCCTGGTGGTTGATGTAAGAGACCACTGATGTGCACCAACACGTGGCGACCTCTTAGGTCCGGGAGAAAGTGTTTCAATGCTAAAAACATGGCCAACATCTCTAGGCAGTTGATGTGCCAAATGAGATGGCGGCTGCTCCGCAGACCGCGGGCAGAGCGGCCACTCATGACCACTCCCCAAACGGTGAGGGACGCGTCCGTCGCTAGCATTGCGCGGTGACCAGGAGCTCCCAGCACTGGGCCCTGAGACAAATAGCCAGGTTTCCTTCACATGTCTAGAGCACGCAGGCATTGCCTCATGACTCTGATCATACGGAGCGGATTTCCCCTCAGGGAGAACCCCCTGGTCTTGAGCCACCACTGTAGGGGCCTCATATATAACAGGCCAAAGGGTATTACAATGGACGCTGCCGCCATCAACCCCAGCAGTCTCTGGAACTGCTTGACAGTGAGTGACCGGCTTTCCCTCACTCTTGCGACTGCCGTGCGAATCGATTCTCTCCAAGCGGGAAACAAGCGTGCCTGCATCGTGGTCACGCCCAGGTAAGTGGTTCTCTGAACCGGAGAAAGCACACTTTTCCCGGCGTTTAGTCTTAACCCCAGCTCTTTCATGTGGGCAAGAACGACATCTCGATGCTGAACCGCCAACTGCTCCGATCGAGCTAATATCAACCAATCATTGATATAGTTTAGTATGCGGATGCCCTGGACTCGTATAGGAGCCAGAGCAGCATCCACACACTTCGTGAAAGTGCAGGGTGAGAGTGCCAGGCTGAAAGGAAGAACCTGGTACTGGTAAGCTTCACCCCCGAAAGCGAACCTCAGGAACTTCCTGTGTTGGAGAAGGATGGAGATATGGAAATATGCATCTTTTAGGTCGATTGTGACAAACCAGTCCTCGGAGCTGATCTGAGACACGACCTGGGAGACCGTGAGCATCCTGAACTTCAGTCGAGTGACTGAGAGGTTCAACTGCCGCAAGTCCAAAATGGGACGCAGCCCGCCATCCTTCTTGGGAACAGTGAAGTAGCGGCTGTAAAACCCGGACTCTCTGTTGTGAGGAGGGACCACCTCGATGGCCTCCTTCCTCAAGAGAGTGCACACTTCCTGTTCCATCACCAGAGCCTGCTCGGGGCCCACCAAGGTGGGAAGAACGCCGGAGAAACAAGGCGGAGGAAAGCCGAATTCGGTAGCCTCTCTCTACAGTGCACAGGACCCACTGAGACACATTCGGCAGAAGTTTCCACGCTGCCAGAAAGCTCACTAAGGGGATCAGCCTCTCGAGGCTGACCTCTGGTACAATAGGAGTGGCTAGCCTGGCGCCCTGGAGCGGCGAACCGACAGGGAATGACCAAACTAGCTGCAGAGGCCTCCCAAGAGGCCGCGAGCCTCCCAGACCCGAAGCGTTGCCGGGTAAGAGCTGGGAGAGGCGCTCGCCGGAGACCGCTGCGCCCTGAAACACCATAGGTGACAGGGTAGGCAGATTGACCTCCCAAGGGCACCGAGGCGAGACGGGCACCGTAAAATGAGGTGCACGCCGTACCGCCCCAGAGGGGCCCGTCCTCGGAAGCCCTGAGCCCAAAGCGTCAGGACTTCTTAGCCGCGGCCCGCCTTGACAAAAGGATGGCCCTCAGATCCGTCTTCGCGTCAGAGGAGCCGGGCTCAGAGCACCGCTGCGACTCCCGCTGTTTTTGGGCCTCTCTATGGGAGGAGGCCATACACGGAGGGGGCTGCCCCCGCCCAGCAGCCCCACGAGCCAGAGAGCGATGGGGGAAAAACCGCTCAGGACTGCCATAGACCGACCGATAGCATGGGAGGTCTCCTTGGTGGTGCGGAGGGACAACTCAGCGGCCCGCCTGAGCTCAGATGCTCAGACGGCATCTCCTTGTGCTCATCCAGCTCTTTGAGCAGGTCGGCCTGGTACCCCTGTAACACTGCCATGGTGCAAATGCAAAGACTGTGTGTATCCCCACCCGTAATATAGCACGGACAGGAAGGAACACACAGCCTAAAGCGCCGTCCGCTCTCACCCATATGCTTCACTTTGTCTTTGGATTTTGGCATGCCTCGGACAAAGAACACAAAATAGACAAACAATAATACAAACAATAGACACAGCGCTTGCTGAAAAACAGAAAGCTAGCGTGGTGCTTGCCGCTCGGATTTTTATGCTTCCGGGTTGCTACGTCACCCCGCCCGTGACGTCTCGCCCATCTCCTGGCTTGATTAAACATTATTGATCATGATTCAGAGCGCGGTCACGCAGAAGGCGTTCCCATAGCGTTTCGACGCAGCTCGAGTTCCTGAAGGGGAAAGACTGTTTAATATCTTGAATGCCAAACCAGCACAAACGTTTGTTTTTGCGGCACAAATCAGCACAAACACAGCACAAATGAATGTTTTGGTGACAATTTATTTAATATGGGATGCCAACTTCACAGAGCCCATTTATGTAAGCCATCAGCAACCATTCTATGCATATTGTAGATTTGTACACCGTGAAAATAGCTTGTATTTGACCAAAATTCCATTGTCATCAGCAAGCTAGCTAGCTGAGTATTATGTGTGTTATGGTGTCAAAATAAAAGTAAAATGGTGTAAAAATAAAAATAAAAATGAAAAATGTATGAATGAACGTGGCGTCGTCCAAAAGCATGCGAACACGACATACTCATAATTACCACTTCAGAAGTGGGAAGTAGGATAATTCCGATAGCGCATGAAGGAAACATATATTTAATTAATATAGAGCTGAGCGGTTTGTACCCACTATGGATGCAGTGCTTGATATAGAGATCTCAGTAGAGTCCATTTAGTTCATTAATTCATATTTGCCTGAAACTGAAGCATAAGGATCCTCTGGCTGAAGAAAAATGTGACAAAATGCACACATTATCTATTAGTAAAACAAAAATATGTAGCCTGTACTCATGTTCTAATGTTTTAAGTTTTAAAACTAAATGAAAATGCTGTATGTATGCTGAATTCACATACTGTGTCTGCCTCAAAATTTCAGTTTGATTCCCATCACATCACCAATCCAATCTCACAGTTATTTTAAATAGATTAAAATATGTAACATTAACTGTATTCTACTACATGATAATTTTTTTTCCAGACGGAGCACATCATGACCCAAACATTCCTGCACAGAACACAGGCACTGATTTTGATTGTAAAATAATCAGATGTAAAGGTTACGTGCATCAGTGTCATGATGTGCTCCTTCTATACAACGGTCATATAAGAAAACAGGTTAATGTAGATTCAAATAACTGTTTCTCAGGCTGTAAGCCATATGAAGTAAATATTAGTTGTACTGCATTTTTGTGCTAATCTGTGAGTAGATTTCTACTGTTTTAGCATTAAGCTTCTGTCACCAAATTTTAATAGTATGTTAGTCTATGTTTTATTTAGTGTTCTATCCAACTTGGTGAGAACTAGCTACATTTGATACGATCTGTACATGGTGCTTGGTCCCTGCAGATTGCCACTTGTGGCTATAATTCTTCTCTTTATTATTCTGATTATTTGCTAAAATGCGATGACCAGCCCAAACTGTAAGTCATAGAAACACCAAACTTTTTCACATGGTGCAGAATTCCCACCAGTACTCAGGGAAGTAAAGGGACCCGCATTGGCCTGATGGTGGTGGTATAGCGCAGTTGTTTACATTTTGTCCAACATCTCAAGAACCCTAAGTCAAACATTCAATTTTTTTCCTTTTATTCCTTGCCTTCTGCTGAATTCAGCTAGATAATTCCTGCCCATAATTTCCGTCATGATGGATTTTTGTTAATTTGCATAATATGCAAAATTATGCATATAATTATGCATAATACTTTCGCGAACTAGTCCTAGGATTTTTGACTAATCTTTGCAAACCTGGCGCCAAACTATTCAGGAGAATGTGAAACTCAGTAATTATCAAAAAACAAAACATGTTGACATTTGGAAAAGCATGTACAGGACAAGATTCTGAGCAAAGTTTGGGGTGTGAAATTAGGTAAGGTTTACTCAAACAGCTGTACTTCATGAATGCTTGGATGGAACTACAAAAACTTGAAATGCATTTATGGCAAAGCGTTCTGAGGTTGGGAGCATAAGTGGGGGCAAAAAATTTGAAATAGCTATTTCTCAGAAACCGAAAGTCTCTTCGTGTTCAAATTTGGTGTGCTGCATCATTGTGTTAATTTATAACTGGATTTTTAATGACTACTGAATTACTTCAAAAACATGGCTTACTTCAGACAATCAGCTTTCAGCAGGCATTTCAGCAGAGATTCTGCTGAAGGTCTACTTGTGGGCATTGCGTCTTCCAAAGTTACTCCAAAGTTCCAAGCATGATTTTATAATGCATTTAACACCAAACATGACCTAGTCGTTGAGTTCCCTGTGCTGTTGACAACAACAGGGTGATTACACATTCATGCCGCATGCAATTATCAGACCAACAACACAGTACATGAAAAATTTCTGTGTTTTCTGGTTTGATGTGTTTGAATCAAAAGTGTTTTGGTGTATATAACACCAGAGGTTTGGTTAACTACCTGTTCCACTGTATTCCTAGAGAGACAGTCTTACCTTTCCTGACTCTGCTCCTATACCACCACCATACCACTCCCCACTGGAGTGGAGTGGCCTGGGGTCTTGTGTGTTGTATACTGCTGGCCATCCTGGTATCTTGCAGATAACCCCAAGTGGGACTCCAGTTGTATTTTATGACCGTTCCAGGCAGGCAGACCATTCCTAACCCTGTGTTGAACTTTCTTAGTATGGTTTATGGATGTATAGGAAAGGGATACTTTAGGGGATACACACTGGCAAAGTAAACATAGTAAATATGTTTAATATCATAATTCCTGAATCATGTTGGCTGAATGTGTCAATCGGTCTGATCATATTGCACTCTGTCTTTTCTTTGCCTCTCCTCAGGAGTGTTACTGCTGATGCACAGAAAGACTGAAGTATTAATTTTGAAACTATGATAATGTAGACAGTGAAGGTAGGACTTAGGAGATCAAATGGGTCTTTGTTAGCATTAATAAGGCGTCTTACCTCTGAGCTTCTGTAGGATTGCAATCAAACAGAACACCTAGCCAGATAGATCAAACATAGAGTGCTCTAAGAATATACCAGTCAATTAAGTAATGACCCAATAAATTTAATTTGCTGTACTGTGGTAATGTTTACATAAAAACCTTTTGATTAAACATGAAAAAAAAATCTCTAGTAATTGAAAGGACATACATAGTAAAAATGTATCTACAGTGTGAATGGTGCAAAGCATGATAAAAAAAAAAAAATACAAAATGGCATTCAACACATAGTATCACCACACTATCCCTGACTGCAGCACATAATCAGAGGAAATGTGCACTGGCTCCCACCTTGGAATATAATATGATGTTCCATGTAGTGTAACTGAAATTCACGCATATCAGAGTAAAAAACCTGAAAACATTTTCCACTGAAGATACACACAAACCAGCAAATATTTTTTCCTGCCTCCTCACTTGTATGAAGGAGCTAAATGGCTCCCAATTTCCTGGACCTCTAAAAAACACAAATAGAGGAGAAAAAAACAAGTGCTAAATTGATCATTATCAGAGAGGCTCTTGATATTTATATCGTCCCACTAACAAGCCACTGCATAAGAAATAGCATCACACACTGAATGAAAGGGAATTATTTGGAGGAAAAGGGCTTTGAGTGAAAAACAGGCAGCGTTTAATGAATATCAAACCACCTCAGTGATCAGTACACACTTTCTTTTTTAAAAAAAAGATGTATGCATGTTCT
This sequence comes from Pangasius larnaudii, assembly GCA_037576815.1. Lineage (NCBI taxonomy): Eukaryota > Metazoa > Chordata > Actinopteri > Siluriformes > Pangasiidae > Pangasius > Pangasius larnaudii. The sequence continues at coordinate 12,181,586 of CM074922.1, read as the reverse complement.
GTTTGACTACAAAAAAGAAAGGATTTTAGGTATATCTACAGATTAAAAGATAATAATGAGAAGATTTTATTTCAGGCAAAATAAAACATTTTTGGTCTGAGTTGTTGTACATATAGTATATAATTATAAGTACTGAATAAAACAACAGCGACTTGGAATCTCTAAGATTCTCTATCCTCTGTAGGTATATCATGTCACACTACTTGATGTACCAACTGTCAGCATAACAATACAGTGAATGTGAAATTCTAACAAGGTGGAAAGACACAGCTGAGGTCAAAAGCTCAGCCTCTTCCATTTTCAAGGGCTCCCAGGACACTATGTGGATCCAGCAACATCCCCATTGACCACTGTGATCTCTGGCCAGGTGGCAATCTCCCCCTGACTGATCACACCCAGTGCTTCTTGTTGGCATGCCAACTGGCTGCCTTACTTAGCAGCTAGGGCCAAGGCTCTCCATGCTTCCATATGTTCTTCCCTTTTTTAAGTCCTTCAATGACCACTGGCCAGCCAGCTCTGGCAGTGCCTCATCAAAAACAGATTTTCTGAAATGGAATTGTTGAGTATAGCTGGCTGGAATATTAAATTCTTGATAATCAAATTGTACGAGAAGTTGGGATGAGGATGTCCCTCAAAAGGACAATGAGAAACTTTAGAAGTTGGTAGCTGTAACTAAGAATAATATTGGTGATATTGTTTTGAAGCTGGGCTCATAGATTTCTTTGCATATGCAGTGAATTATTTGGCACCTTATAGTGGGCTGCCATTTGAAACGACAAAACCATAGCTATTGATCAGCTGACTCATTAAGGGTGTGGATGAAATGGAAAGGAAACATGAAAACTACTCCCACGTGTAATGGAGTGAGAAAAAAGCTACCACATATGCTCATGACCTGAGATTATACAAATGATCTTAAGCTGCTCTTTGACCTCTCTGCTTTTTTAGCCTTTACCAGAGCAGGAGAGACAAGAAATAGAAGGATATAACTAAAGGCTGTGGTGGAAATTGTAAAATGAGAAACCACTGCCAACACTTGAATGTGCTCAAGCAAATATTTTATTCAATCAGCAATTGCTCATGAGCTTGGGCAGCCACTCTTACTCTACCTCAAAGTGCTACGAGGATTGAAATGAAAAACATTAGTATATATGGTTACATTCATGAATTATGTAAATTGTATAGAACAAAGAAATCAACATCTTATTGGGTAGGAACTACTCTACAAATCTAAATGCACATACAGCAGATAGTAAAAGAATATCATGTACCCTGTTGAATCTTCTCAAGTATTCTCAAGTACCCTAGCTTCTCAAGTGAACAGTATGTTCTCAAGTGAACAGTATGTTCATCTGTTCTCTTTTTTTACTGCAAGGCTTCACAAAGTGCCAGAGATATCAATACAGCATGACAGCACAGGAGCCCAGAGTAAGTGCTGTACTTGAAAGAAAATAAAGAAATTATTCTTGAAAAAAGGAGGTGTGGAAATTAAATGTCATTTCTTGACAGCTATGTCAGAAAACGGGAGTGCTGGTGAAGTGTGACCCAGGATTTTTGGAAGACAAAGCAGGAGAGGAGACATATCAACACATCCACCATGCTAACATACGCAGGTATCAGGTAAGGGCTTGATTAGGGGTTACAGAAAACACACAAACCACAGAAACAAACAGGTTATATTTTTCTGGGAGTTTCTTTTTCCTATTTTAATCCACTGTTTCCAGGCAGAACTGATGATTTCACCAAGGGGTTGAGACACTGTGGTTTATTTAAGCCATACTCCATTGTGCCTGTGATAACAGACCTCCTCATACAGGACGGCAGCATCAATATGGGGGAGCCCATTAATTAAAGACATTTGTGAAATTTGCCAGTTCAAAATCCACCCATTTTCTGTACCACACAGTGTCTTGGGGGAACCTGGAGCCTATCCAAGGGCACAAGGCAGGGTGCCAACCCATTGTAGGGTGCAATCACATACACGACAATTTGCAAATGCTTATCAGCCTACAATGCATGTCTTTGGACTGGGGTAGGAAACCAGAGTACACAGACAAAACCCCCAAAGCACAGGCAGAACATTCAAACTCTGGGCAGAGGCAGGATTCAAATCCCCAACCTTGGAAGTGTGAGGCAAGTGTAACCCGCTGCACCAAGTACTGCAGACACGATGGGTTCTGAATATGGACCAGCTTTTCAGAAGTTCAGATTCGCCTACGGAGAATAAAGAGCTCAACAACAACAATGAATCACTCAGACACGGTGAGATGTTCAGCTCGGTGTTATTTGTCAAAAGTGAATGTTTGACTTAGCAATTGAAATGCACCAAATCAGAGAAATGAGG
>CM074922.1:12165114-12179142 GCA_037576815.1 Pangasius larnaudii | reverse complement strand
CACCCCTATTGGCTGCTTCAGAACTCATGAAAATAACTACTCCCTGCTCAGTTGAGTGTTAGTAACCTGGGTTACACAAGCATGCTAACCACTAAGCCACCATACTCCCACTCTGAAATAAAAAAGTTGAAACTATTGGAGACTTTTACCAGCTAAAGTTGGTCCAACAGTGGATAGACCCAGACAATGGAAGGACCTGATGATCAGAAGCACAACTTAATAGAGAGGCTATTCATATACCTGTTTTCAAAGGTATCGCAATGACACACTAGAATAGCCTTGGTATTATGTCTCTTACTATCTCTTTTCTCCAATGCATCATCTGCCTTTTGGAGACCTGTTTGCTTTATGATCAGCGGTCCACATTAACAGCCCAAATTCGTCAGAATGGCTACCTTCGATTACAGCAATATCTTGCTCCCTATTACATCCCTATTCATGAATCATTAATCAGTAGTTATTGTCAGTATGCTCTATGACAAAGTGCCTGGGCAGAAAAGTGTGCAAGTACTGAATACTGAATACCAAATTTGAAAACCTCAGCAGTGGTAGTGACTGGGTTGAGAGAGGGGGGAAAACAGGAACAAGTAAAAAGGTGTACATTTGAACCAGTTACAGGCTGGCTGGCACTGCACCAGATGGAAATGTCTACTTTATCATTCCCCATGGACACAATAACAAATTATAAGTCAATAAAAAAATAGAGACAGGAAGGCATGTAAAATAAATGAGATATGAGCAAGATGGAACAGGAAACAAGAACTCATCCATGGTTGATGGATATAATAAAATCAATGTGTCCATCACCAACCTATTATAGTAGTGGTTGATCAGATTGCTATCTTCCTTCAAAGACAATTTTATGACTCAGTGACACAAATTCGAATTTGTAGAATCAGAAGACTTCTGCTGTGCACTGCCCATTAGCACTGTACTGAGGTACTGAAACCAAGATAGACAATTACCAAGTCCCTTTATCACTGTAAATGATCATCCATATTATGTTTTGCTTATTCATCTCAGTTTGCTCTTTTTCAAGATCTGATCAGAAGATGAGTATTCATCTTCATTCATACGACAATCAAGTTCCATATAATCTTTCTATGACCACATCAAAGCAGGGTTTAATGAAGTTACAAGAAGATATAAAGCCACATACATCAATACATTTACTTTGGTTATGTCACAGAATGGAGTCGGAAGCAGATGCAAGTACAGAGATAATTTTAATAAGGTTCTATGCAAGAATTCATAAACTAAGATAAAAAACAAGAACAGCATGGTAACATTACAACTTGGCATGAACACAATAATAAACAACAAAAACAGAAGCTTGACTTTGAGTTCTGTGCAAGACAGGACTTATATACTGGTGCTAATTATACATAAATGTGATTCAGGTGCTCTTGGTAATGGTAATGACATGCTGTGTGACATGATCATGTGATTGCAGGGGCTGATGGGTATTGTAGTCCTGTGCCGCTGGTGGCACTAACCTGACAGGTTTGTAAATTGGTAATGCGGTGTGAAAGCTAAACTATGTATTTAACTTTCTTAATTGTTAAGCATGATGCAGTACGTACAGTACAAAATAAGCTGACAATATTCCTAGAATAATAACTCTGGTCAAATCCTTACTTCAATTCTGTCCCAGCTGTTAATTCCTTGCCTCTAATGGGGATGGCGTCTCCTCTGGGTAGGCTTAAAACCTCTGTCTGCCTCCAGCATCCCCCCAATTATTTAATAATGTGGCCACACAAGGCAATGTCTCTATTCATAATGGAGCCAGCGGAACTGTCTCGTTCTGTATCACATCATAGGAAAATGCTTGTAATGCTCAGGAAGAAATCTAATTGATAGATGATTGAGGCCTTTCAGCTGATTGATGTGGGAAGCAGTACAATTTGATCTGCCAATAACAGCAATTAAGGAATGTGTAAAGAAAACCCATGTCTCCATGGCTCTAGAGGGCTATCAGAACATACTATGAATATATTTTGAAATATTTAGGGATAGGGATAGTTAAAGCAGTGCTATGGCAATCTTATCCCTGTTTGGTGCTTTAATGGAGACAGTCTGCATTCTGCCATTCCGTGACTCAGTGCTTTGGAGTCATTACAAGCTACATGTTATTGCTGACAATAGCTCTCTAATTTCAGAGTCAGATCCATCAGTGTGTGCTGTAATTCTGTAGGGTAATTAGTGCACTTTGAGACATTGGTATGCCCATTCTTGAGAGTTGATTTGATAATTGCCTCCTCAGCGTTATAATCTATAAGCCATGAATGGAAATCCACAAAATAGATACACAAAACACAAGCACACAAGAAATATACACTGACTGTCCACTTTATTAGGAACATATGCACACCTGCACATTCATGCAAATATGCAAAACAGCCAAACGTTGCAGCAGCGCAATGAAAAAAAAAAAAATCATTCAGGTATAGGTCAAGAGCTTCAGTTAATGTCCAGGTTCAGTAAGTCTGTGCCCATGAAAGCCTCAGATTCTTGTTCTTAGCTGACAGGAGTGGAACCTAACATGGTCTTCTCCTGTTGTAGCCCACCCACCTCAAGGTTTGATGTGCTGTGCATGCTCACCACAGTTGTAAAGAGTGCCAATTGAGTTACTATAGACTTCCTGTCAGCTCAGACCAGCCTGGTCATTCTCCTCTGATCTCTTTAATCAAAAAGTTGTTTCAGCCTGTAGATACTCCACACACGGAATGTTTTTTGCTTTTCACACCATGCAAACCACATCTGTATAAACTCTAGAGACTGTTGTGTGTAAAATTCCAGGAGTTCTGAAATACATAAACTAGCCCATATGGCACCAACAACCGTGACATGGTGTAAGCCACTGAGATCACGTTTTTTCCCCATTCTAATGTTTGATGTTAACATTAACTGAGGCTCTTGATCTGTATCTGAATGATTTTATGCATTGTGCTGCTGCCACATGATTGGCTGATCGGATAACTGCATAAATGTCCAGTTGTACAGGTGTTCCTAATAAAATGGACAGTAAGTGTACTGTAAGTTGTTAACTGACACTTGTTGACATCAAACATAATTATTGTAGCACATTTGAAGGTAGGGTACTTCAGTATTACATGCTATATTTAGGCTTGTCCCAGTTTTATTACGATTGGTTAATCCAGCTATGATTCTTTACTTTTATTTAATTACTGTTTATTTCATGGAGTAAGCATTTGTTAGTTGGATCATTCAGTCAGCTGCTGACTAACTAATCTCATCAGAGCCATTGCAGTCTGTCGTGATATTCAGATAATGTAGAGGTACCACATTAGCTTTTCTGTGTAACAACACTTTCTTACTGCACAGGCTGCCTTTATGTGAGTTTGCCTGAACCTGACATGTTCATTGTTTTCATCTGCTACAGATGTTGCAGGGCTCTGTAGAGTATCCACACTGCTGTTGTTCCATGGCAGAGACAATCTGTAAATGAAATATGATCTTTGTTTCTTGAATACGTGCTGAGTGCTATACTAGGAAGTATTCTAAAATCCATTTAAAATCAATATGCAAAGTAAAACACCTGAATCACACTTACACAAACTAATATGTAATTATTATTGTCACTGATTCTAGCCTAGTGTTATCAGGTTCATTGTTTTAGCACATTGCTTCAGAATATCAGTTCTTGTCTTTCTTAGCCCACTTCTTTTAATTTCTTGTTCACTAGCTCATTGTGGTTCACACTGGGGCCCAGTTTGGTCAAGCAAGACTTTCAGCATATTGTGTGATTCCCAGCTCATCTTACCTGTAAATTGCCAGAGTCAATAAAACCAGATTGAATTTACTGCAACAAGCCACATTTGAAAGATCAAATTCAATAGCCAATAGTTTTCCGTAAGATTGTGTATCACTTTTATATCATTTAATACTTTCCATATATGTGGGTGTGTTGTTCTATGAAAGGTATTACACAGCATTTTAACAATATTGCAGTGATATGTAGAGGAAATCAGAGATACATATTTGATAGGATGCAGTAGTTTAGTCCCCACTTTTACAGTGGTTTGTAGCTCCTCAGTCTAAAAAGTTGAAGCTCCTTCCAAAGTCAGCTTCTGTCTCTTCTATTAGTATTCTGCTATTTGAATGGATTGTGCCAGGCTAAATCCTATCAAGTAGTAATGAATATGGACAGCTGTGTTTGCTGTCAGAGCCAGATTGTTACCTAATGTAGATCAGATAGGGTGAATAAAGAGAAGAGATTCAAATCTGATGTAGTTAACCACTACATTTAAATTTCTCAGACAGCTGCATCTAAATATCCAACCTAATCTGCACTTAGACAAAAGAGGTTTGTCTTTTATTTATTTATATGATTGGAATGAATAAAATGCCACATTTTGCTTCACCTTATTAGTTCGAAAAATGTTGAAGCCATGAAATCTGTGCAAGTTTTACAAGAACTGTTAAAGGTCAAAGACTTATTAGGTGCCTGCCAGCTGGACCCACTAAAGAGCATATTCAATTCCTGTCTTACATTGCACTTGCAGCTCAAATAAGATAGGGGTTATTATGCTAAGAACCAAGTCGCAGAGCTATAAAACTGGCACCACAAAACTTTTTTAAGTAGCTGAGGAACTAGATGCTAAAGTAGCACTGTGAGTCAGGGTGAGGGTGGGGGATTGCAAGTGGGCTGCTCTTCTGCCATACGCCTCAGGGTATTTTGAGATGCCAAGGGTGACTACTGCAGATAGACTGATAGGAAACATCATTACCATCCCTGCATACAGCACTGTGGAAAGAGAGGGAGAGAGAGAAACAGACAAAGAGAGAAAGAGGGTGCAAGGTTCTGTCATTCTCTTTCCATATCTGCAATTCAGATGGCTCTGTCTATACCCAGTTTGCTATTGTGAGGTGTGCATTCATGGCATTACATCTGTATTTTTTTTGCCCATATGCTGCTAAGGTGAGTGACAGCAAGTGGAGGATGTGCACCAATTATATGCAGGTTTGGTGTTGCTGTTTGGTTTGATAAATTTCCCAATCTGATTGGCCTGGTGAAGAGATGTCCACAGCTGTCGCAAGAAATGAGAGCAAACATACTAAAGCATGGACCATCTTAGTTTCCTCTCTAAAGCTTTGCACTTTTCACCTTCTCAGCTGCACTCCTACTCCCTTGCAGCTTATACACATTGACAGTTATGGTCCAGCTGATCCTTATAATGACTGCAGAGCACTAACTCACTGTGTCTCATCTTTGTACAGGATGTGAGAGGAGGAAGTAGATGTGAGTGAAAAATTTGTGAAGAATGATGTACAAACCATTTCATCATACATGTATTACAGCTACATAGAAAAAAAAACGGCCTCATCCAGTAATGGTTTTGTATTTTTTTTTCATTCAAACCAGACTAAGATTTGAACTCATCATTCGCCAAATAAAATAAGGTCATTTGTTCCTACAGTAGTCATTCTTTGTTTTTTCTTCTCTAGACCTTAAGAACTTGCACAGCATAAACTACTGTGTAAACTATAACTAAACTATATTTTTTGGCAGGAAATTGGCTGTACTATGGGACAGGAAAGGCCTGTTAGTACACATGTGGTCACTGAACTTGAGGTTAGTGGACTGAATGAGATTCTAGTCAAAAGAGAAAACTTTCCACAGCAAAGAGTTGTTAACATATGGAAATGTATCTTTCTCACAATGATGTAAATATTGGATAATTAGTAGGAACAAATGTACACTTTGAAACCATGGAAAGTCATCAATAGCAAAGGAGAGGGGCCATAAACCTTCAAGACCATTTTGGTTGGATTGTTAGTGGACCCTTGTAGAGTGAGAATGCTCAAGAAAATGGAGACAGCGAGTGGCAGCTTGGAAAACCTTATCCAGCAGCAAATGAGATATGACCTTCCTGAGAGTCAGAAAGATGAGAAATTGAAAATGTCCATAGAGGACATATAAACTATAAACTCTGTATCACTATCTGTGAAGCTCGCTGATGGACATTACAGCATTGACCTTACTTTGAGGAAAAAAGATGTAGTGTTTCCCAACAACCGTGATGTTGCTGTCCAGCGTGCTCAATTTTTGAAAGGAAAATTCAGAAGGAACTCAGAATTTCAGCAGGATTATTAGAGGATTCATGGAGGACATCCTACAGAAAGCCCATGATGAAAAAAATCCTCCAGGTGAAATTAAAGGAATCCCTGGCAGAACACAAATGCACAAAATTCATGTGGAGTTTGACTGTGCAGCTACCTATCAAGACATGTCACTCAACTGATCTGAATAACTCTGAATACACTCTGGTGTACTGCTGAGGTTTAGACAAGAGCCCGTTGCCCTCGCAGCAGATGTGGACGGGATCTATCATCAGGTTAAAGTTCCAGCAAAAGATTCAGACCTGCTAAGATTTCTCTGGTAGTCAAAAGGGGACACTACATTGGAGATGGAGGAATATAGGATGACCGTGCAATTTATGCACTACAATAATGTGCACACGACAACAGTGCACACTACGAAACAGATGTGATCAAAACAATTCTGAAAAACTTCTATGTAGACAATTGTGTAAAGTCTGTATCTACTGAACAATAGACTATTGCTCTGATGCATTACCTAAAGGCTGTGTGTGCATCAGGAGGGTTCACCTTGACTGAGTGGATTTCTAGCAGTTGCTCTGTGCTTGCATCTGTATCTGAGGAGGACAGGGCTAAGCCAGTCAAAGATATGGACCTGGAAAAGGACAGGTTACCAGTGAAAGAGCCTTAGAAGTTCAGTGGTGTGTGAAGACAGACACCCCGAGGTTCAAAGTGGTCCTACAGGAAAGGCCTCTGACAAGTAGAGGAATTTTGTTTATGGCTAGCTCCATTTATGATCCCCTTGAAATACTATCTCCAGTCATTCTTCCTGTAAAGCAAATACTGCAAGAGCTGCATGGAACAAAACATGGATTGAATGACAGTATTACAGAAACTCTCACACGACAGTGGAACTTATGGTGAGCTAGTTTGGATCAGTTAAATGATTTCCTCAAGTGGGAGAATCTGTCCACAGGACAACTATTAGTCGTGCACTCCACAAATCTGGTCTTTATGGAAGAGTGGCAAGAAGAAAGCCATTGTTGAAAGAAAGCCATAAGAAGTCCCATTTGCAGTTTGCGACAAGCCATGTGGGGGACACAGCAAACGTGGAAGAAGGTGCTCTGGTCAGATGAGACCAAAATTGAACTTTTTGGCCTAAATGCAAAAAGCTATGTGTGGCGGAAACCTAACACTGCACATCACCCTGAACACACCATTTTCTTCAGCAGGGACAGGACAGCTGGTCAGAGTTGATGGGAATATGGATGGAGCCAAATATAGGGTAATCTTAGATGAAAACCTATTAAAGTCTGCAAAAGACTTGAGACTGGAGCAGAGGTTCACCTTCCAGCAGGACAACAACCCTAAACATATAGCCAGAGCTACAATGGAATGGTTTAGATCAAAGCATATTCATGTGTTAGAATGGCCCAGTCAAAGTCCAGACCTAAATCCAATTGAGAATCTGTGGCGAGACTTGAAAATTGCTGTTCACAGATGCTCTCCATCCAATCTGACTGAGCTTGAGCTATTTTGCAAAGAAGAATGGGCAAAAATTTCACTCTCTAGATGTGCAAAGCTGGTAGAGACATACCCCAAAAGACTTGCTGCTGTAATTGCAGCAAAAGGTGGTTCTACAAAGTATTTGACTCATGGGGGATGAATACAAATGCACATCACACTTTTCAGATATTTATTTGTAAAAAATATTTCCTTCCACTTTGTGTTGGTCTATCACATAAAAATGTATTTTACTGGGATTTTGTTTGTGGTTGTAATGTGACAAAATGTGGAAAAATTCAGTGGGTATAAATGCTTTTGCAAGGCACTGTATCCAAACAGTGAAACTACAAGATTTCGCAGATTTGTAGCCAACAGGATCTCTGCTATCAGAGAGCATTCAAAAGTATCACAAGGGAGGTACGTGAGCTCCTCAACAAACTCAGCGCACAATGCCTCTAGAGGACTTGCTATAGATGCTTTTTTTTAAGGCAAAATCATGGATTACTGGCCCATCCTTTTTGACAAAGCCAAAGGCAGAGATGCTAGCAGAGAGCACCAGAATGCTAGATTATGCTCTTAAGGCACCAGTCAATAATCCATAAGTGAAAGAAGTTTCGGTCAATGCATTATCTACTGCTAATTTCAACTATACTTCCCAGCTCATTCTGCACTACTCAGACAGGTACTGTTTGAGAAAAGCTGTTACTTGGTTCCTCAAAATTAAAGGAATGTTGAAAGTTTGGATGGAAAAAAGAAAAGAGTTGTCAAACTGCCTCAGACAAAAGCACATGGATACTACAAAAGTAAACACTGAGCTTGACACAAATATGAAAAACTTCAAAGCTTCACTGTCAGGTAATTCGTTATCTGTGTATGATATTAAAGAGGCTGAGACAGAGATTATCCGCTATAGCCAAACAGTTATGTTTCCTGAGGAAATCAAAGCCCTCCAAGAGGGCAAAGTATTACGATGCAATAGCTCTCTCTACAGGTTGTCACCAGTTTTGCACAACGACATTTTACGCATGGGTAGCAGGCTAACCAAATCATCCATGCCTGAGGAGTCCAAGCACCCTGCTATTTTAGCAAACGTCCATCACATCTCACATGTAATATTAAGATTCATGAGGAACTGGGTCACAATGGCCATAACCACATTTTGTTAAAATTATGGCAAAAATACTTTATACCTAAGGCACAGACTGCCATAAGAAAGGATCTGTCTCAATACACAGTTTGTAAATGCCAGCATGGCACTATAGGCTATCAGTTCATGGCTGACCTCTCCCGTGACAGACTTCTGCCAGATGAGCCACCCTTCACAAATGTTGGCATAGATTATTTTGACCCATTTGAAATCAAAAGAGGAAGGACTTTGATTAAAAGGTATGGTGTATCCTTCACTTGCCTTACACCAAGAGCTTTTCAGCTCACTAGATACAGACTCATGCATTGATGCATTGCACAGATTGATTTCTAGGAGAGGTCAAGTTCAGACACTTAGGGCTGATAATGAAGCTAATTTCATTGGGGCAGAAAGAGAGTTAAGAGAGGCCATACAGAGCTTAGACAATGACAAGATTCCAAGCACAATGCTGGCAAAAGGTATTCAGTGGTTGTTTAATCCCCCAACTGTTTAATCTCACCATGGAGGAGTTTGGGAACGACAGATAAGGACTGTAAGGAAAGTTCTCATCTCTATGTAAACAGTAGTCTTTGGATGAGGAGGGTTTTCAGTATGTGAAGTGGAGGCAATAATCAACAGCCACCACATCACTAAGGTTTTGAATGACCCAAATGACTTGGAGGCCCTCACTAATCACTTGTTGCTGTAAAGGTCAAACCATCTGTACCAACTTGGGTTTTTGGTAAAGCAGATTTGTACTCCAGACGTAGGTGGTGTGAGGTTCAGTATATGGCAGACTTATTTTGGAGACGTTGAGTCAAAGAGTACCTGCCAGAAGAGTACAAAACTCTTTGATTATGGGTCAAGTTTTACAAACTTTTACAGACAACAGAGGTCTTGTGAGGTAGGCCCTAGTGAAAACTAGCACAAACACTCTTTTATATTTGTAGTAGTTTTGTAGAATACAAAAGCAATTAGGGGATGGTGTATAAGATTTCTTTGTCCTTTTATTTTGTAATTGGTTCAAAATTGTAATTGGTTGTAGACTTCCTTACTTAGTGACTCCTGCCATTTTAAGTTGTGTCATTTAAAATGCGTGGCAGGGTAAAGATAATAGTTTTCTTACCATCTCTCTGCTTTTTTTTTGCAAGTTTGTATTCTTTGACTTTATATTTTGTTTGTTAATAAAGTATAAATTCAAAGAATCATCTGGACACATAAGAAATATTCACTCCCTGCCTGTTACTGTCAAGTAAAAGAAACTGAACTGCAGACAGTGTGACTATAATTTCAGACAACTGTTATTTCAGTTGCAGGAATCAAAATCATTTTTATTTAGAGCATTACTGTGTCTGATATCGTTTTAGGGGGAAATACCACTTTAGGCATTCAGATCAAGAGCAAGAGAGCAAAAGAGAGACATAATGACAGAATTGATTGAGAAGACAAAGAAATATCCATCCCAACTTTAATACAAAGAAGTGATTGTGGGTGTCTATAACTGAGTTTCTTTACTATATAGACTAGAGATTAGCATTCCAAGGTCATCAGTCATTCACTGTTTTCCTTGTGCCATTACCTAAATACTTCCAATACTTCCAGTGTCTTTACTAGAAACAATTGATTATTAACTGTAAAAAGGTTATTTTCCTTATAGTATTAACTTCATAGTATGAAAAATATGCAATGAAAAATAGCCTCAGTGGGTAAAATTTTGAAAGTAACAAAAATGAATATGCCTTTATCTGACACATTCCTACAATCACTGCAACTTACAGATGACCCTCCAAAAAACCAGTGAAACTACAATATTTCTTTATTTACAAATAGACAACAGCTTTTGAACATAAAAAAATACAATGAATTCTTACAACCATTAACACAAGTGTGTTAGTTTGGTAGAGTACTGTAAAATGAGAAAGGAAGCTAAATACCCCTACAGCCATTCTCACCTCAAGACCAAAATGGCTGGCCCATGGCACATTAATATTCACAGCTAAGTTCTTCAGTACAAGTAAAAACCTGGGTTTTGGGATATCACAGGCAATACATGTCAAGGATTGGACTGAAATAAAATGATGGTGGTATTACTGGTATAGCTTAATGATATTCTTGGACCCTGTCCTACACTATATGGCCACTCTTTTGGGAAGCCTTTCCACTAGATATTGGAATGTGTCTGTGGGGACTTGTGTCCATTCAGCCAAAAAAAGCATTAATGAGGTTGGGCTCTGATGTAGGATAAGGAGGTCAGGTGGACAGTCAGCATTCCAATTCATCCCAAGTGATCAGTGGGCTTAAGGTCAAGGATCTGTGCAGGCCACTTGAGTTCTTTCACACCCACTTTGGCACACCATGTCTTTATGGACATTGCTTTGTGCACAGGGGCACTGTCTTGCTCGGGCAGGTGAAAGTGAAAGTGAAGTGACGTGTAGCCAAGTATGGTGATCCATACTCAGAATTTGTGCTCTGCATTTTAACCCATCCAAGTGCACATACACAGTAGTGAACACACACACACACACCCGGAGCAGTGGGCAGCCTTTTTTTTTGCTGCGACGCCTGGGGAGCAGTTGGGGGTTCGGTGCCTTGCTCAAGGGTCTCACCTCGGCTGCCCCGTTTGGGTTAGGCCACATAGTTCCAGTGAAGGGAATCATAATGCTATAGCAAACAAAGACATTCTACACAACTGTGTGCTTTAAAATTTGTGGCAACAGTTTGGGGAAGGCCCACATATGACTGTGATGGTCATGTGTCCATATCGTGATCATATCGTGTATTTGTACTAGAATAAGTATGCATTTATCAGTGTAGACTATAATACTTTTCTGTAACTAAACTTAGATAAGGGGATCTGCTAAATACTGTAAATGTACATTTCTGGCATACAACAGGAAAAAGACAAGATCAACCTACACTGCCTAGTTCTGACATGCAACAGGAATGGTCTACTGATAGTTGTGTAGTGGCCTAGGAAAATGCTTCAGGTTCTTCTTTGGCTGGTGATAAATTTAATTTTGACCAAAATTGGGGTTTTCTGCCTATAACATACTTTGACACCTCCTACTTTAAGAAAACACAAATATATTTACCTAAAACTATGTAGAAATGATCTTATTAACTTTCTAAACTTGCCTAGGCTTGAATGTTAGGTAGACAAGGAACCAGTTTAACAAATACATTCCTAAAAAAATCAGTTTGCCTAGTTTACTAGTTCACTAGCTAAATGTGCATTCCTCACACAAATGTAATTGTTTAAAGTTGTTGGTTATGTACCTTAGTGAAATGGTGATTACCCTAATAGGTTCAGATAGTAAATGGTATAAAAATGTCACATGCACTGTCACATAAACTGTAGAGACATACAAAATGTATGTGAAAGGTTTTACCAGGTTTTACCAAGAACAATATTTGCTTTGATGAGCCACCTAATGTTACTTAAATAATCTCAGCATGAATATCATCAGCAAAATGAACTGACATGAATATTTTCTTTCAAGGGTTTCTATGGAAGTTTCAAAAGAACAAAACTTGTTTGAGATGTGCCTAAGATTTTTCTGAAGGTCAAGTCCCAACCAGAGGTTGACAAGCCTAATCCCTGTCTCTGAGAATCTGTGTCCACACACTAATCAGTTGTAGATGCCATGGGGAGAATGCGGGAATGTCCTACCCTTTAATTTATGCGAGAAGTCACAACAAAGCTTAAAATTATAGCACAGTGTCATCAGAGTGATCCATATGTTTGTCCATAAACCTGCTTTCTGAAGTAAACTGCTCTGCAAAGTAGTCTAGCTCTTAGTAGATATGTGTGTTTCTTTTACACTCCTATGCAGCATCTGTTGCTACTAGGTTCTGAGTACTGGGATTCTTACATGACATAGCACAGCTAATGATCTTATCTCTAAACTGTATATTAAACTGTGAAGGACTTCATTATCATTGAACACTTTTGATTTCATGTGTGTGACGTACAGTGTGTATATATATAAAATATCCCTAAGTGATCTGGTGATAAGCAAGTTATCCTGTGTTCTAGCAAAATATTGATTTAATCACATCTCTCGAGTGACATGGTGGAGCAATGATGCAAAAGTGGAATGTGTCTCATCACATTAATAGTTTTCTGTGATGAGCTCAAAGCCCTATTGTGTGTAGCCTATTGAGCCTCACGATACGTTACAAATGTTGGCGACCCTCCACTGGCTTGTAAAAAAGTATGGCAGAGAGAAATGTCCAGATTATTTTAGGAAGCCTTTAGGAAGGTTATTTCTGCCAGTCTTGCTGCTCAGCTGCTGGCTACAGAATGTGCTTTTTATTGCAAATATTCCAATGCCATTGTAAATAATTCTTAAGTTGCTAACAGAAATCAAAATCACATGGAGAATGCCTGTCCCTCTTTATGTTGGTAACAAACCAACTACTTAGCTTTGCTGCCTATAGGGCTCAACTTGGGCCAGGGATAATGGATTGATATTAATGCACATCAAAGAACTTTTCTTTATGAGTTATTGCCCTGGTAGTCAGATGTCATCAAAAGCCCACTGCAACATTGCTTGAGAGAAAAAAAGGGTGTTTAAAATGATTTCAGCAAGTTCTTCTCATCTACAGCCTCAAGCTAGTAAACTACTAAAAAGTGGAAGTGTTTTGAAAAGAGATTTTGCCATGACTCCCTTTGTCTCGAGACCTGATTTAAAGGCAGCATTGTGTGTTTTCTGGTTAGAGAATGTGTGTGAAGAAGAATGGAAATGATTGGCCAAGCAAGCTTGTGTAGTTAGAGCAGAAATGTCTGGAAGAATGTGTGGTGGTGGGCTACAGGAGGTGCTGTGTTATCAACTGAGGGGGTCAAAAAGCTGTTTAGAGGTTGAGAAATGGGAAGCAGGAAGCAAGTTAATTAAAATATTTGCACTCAATGACTACTTTATTAGGAAGACCTACACATTCATGCAATTATCCAATCAGCCAATCATGTGGTAGTAGTGCAGTACATAAAATCATGCAAATACAGGTCAAGAGCTTCAGTTCACATCAACCATGAGAATGGTGAAAAAATTATATCAGTGACTTTGACCATGTTGCTGCCAAAGGAGCAGGTTTTAAATGTAGAGATTTTCATGCACAATCATCTATAGAGTTTACACAGAATAATGCAAAAAATAAAAAAAAACATCTAGCAAGCTGTAGTTCTGTGAGAAGAAAAGTTTTGTTGATGAAAGAAGTCAGAGGCGAATGGCTGACTGGCTGAGTAGACACTCTATAACTGTCTTCTTCTTCTTCTTCTTCTTTCGGCTTTTCCCTTCAGGGGTCGCCACAGCGAATCATCACTCTCCACCTAT
>CM074922.1:12139214-12165014 GCA_037576815.1 Pangasius larnaudii | reverse complement strand
CAGTCCCACCTCCACTTTGAACTCCTCTGTCTGACCTACAGCACACCTCACCACTGTCCTGCTCCTCTCATACATGTATTATAATAATAATAATAATAATAATAATAATAATAATAATAATAATAATAATCTGTAAATCACTCTGGATAAGGTGATTGTTAAATGTATACAATATTGGGGCAAATTATTACACATATACACATAAGCAAAGGCAGACATGGAGCTGCACACATACAACTACGTACAATTAGACAACGTGTGCTGAGCCTAACCTTTAGTTACTTCATCGAAGCGGGCTGAAAGATATTAGCCCAAATGGAGATCATTTGTACGGATGTGTCATGCTGTGTAATAACCTGACACTACTGTCACTGATAGGCTGCATGAATCTGTGGTGGTGGGCTCATTACACCAAGCTCACAGTGTCACTTCATACATTCTGTGTGATTTCATATGGCTATTCACTTTTAATTAAATCTGGTCATTATATCTAATCTAAATAACAATTTCGGAATGTTTTTATATTCTTCCAATTTTATATTATGCTGTGTGTTACATCCTCACAAATATCTGGAAAGCCATCTGGACAGCTGAAAGCTCCCCTCCAGTCAACTGATAATTCTTATCACTCTATTAGGTCTGGGGGTCTTGTGTTTATAGTCCATACCAGAACCCTGGAGTGATTAGCTCAGGGGCAAACTCATCGTGTTGTAAAATATACAAACCAGTCCTGGTGTTAAATTTGCAAGGTGGGTCCCACTTTAAAAACTGGTCTTTGAATGTAACTATTAACTTCACAGAGGTTCAGGAGTATAATTAGAGGTGCTTTTACTATCCAATCTCAAAGGAGAATCTTCAGTCTGCTCTCTTTCTGATGCGAATTTATCTGCATCGTTTGCTAGCGAACATGGGTCCACCCATTCATTCTATTGTAATTTTCCACATTTACTTATTCTTTTATTCTTGTACATAATTTGTAATCTATAATAAACATTGTAACTGTGTTATCTGTAAAGTAATGGTATATTAGACACATTTGAAACAGACATCTGACAAGGTAATCAGAAAGGCTAATAAAGTTAAACTTTAAATTTTAACTTTAAATTTAGTTTAAATTAAATGTACTATTTCTGTTTTCTTTGACAATTAAATAGAAAAGTCGAATGTACTGTATAAAAGTCTCTGATGCAGTAACATTCCAGTAAAAGCTTAATATAAGGCTGAGTATATTACATGTATAATTGAACACTCTTAATCTTGAAAAACTAAGTAAAAGGTTATTGTCTGGAATCAGTTACATTAAGTAAACCTAGTAAATTGGAGTCAGATTATTAAGGTAACTAATATTGGAGTCAAATATTTAAGTAGTAAATATTATTAAGTAAAGTATTAAGTATTATGTAAAATGAATACACACATTTATCCTTCAACTGCACCCATTTCCATCCATGGTTTTAGGAGAGCAGTGGATTAAGTATTACAATTTTACACTTAGTCCTTACATTTTTGTGTTAAAACATTGACAGTGACATATGGTATTAGCTACATTTTCAGTGACTCTGTATTTAAAGCCATTAAGAAAAATGAATGAATGTAGCTTCAAATCTTTCTGAAGTTTGTTCCAGGTTGTAGGTGCAGCAACAGTGAAAGCTTTCCTCCTAAATTCAGAGGAATTCTTCACGTTGAGATTGTTAAGAGGTCCCACGAGCACAGGGTATATTTTAAATTGAAGTTAAAATAAGCTGATAAATGCATAGGCAGCATGCCAATTATATCTTTATAGATAAAAATATACCAGAGGATTATCGAGCGTATGGTTAGAGAGGTCCAGTTCACTTTAGCGTAGTGTGCAGTGATGAGTTTACGATCTGCCGCCTATTATAAATGGTAATACCCCATGGTAGACAGTATCTAAAATATGCAGAGAGGCGATGCTAGCAGTACTGTAATCTATAAGGGGTTAAAAAAAAAGAAAAAAAATTGCAGTTTCTTTGCGACTTTTTTTTGTGTGCATTAAAACAAACATTTATTTCAGAAGCAAAATTCCAGTATCACTTTAAGCTTTTTAGTTAATATCTCACTATGGTTATTAAAAGTTAAATTACTATCAAGTAAAAAGCAAAGGTATTTAAAAGTACAATTTCAATACTAGTAACTTGGTGATCTTAATAGTGGGAGAATTGAGAGATGTACATCATGTCTCGTAAAGACCATCATTTTAGTTTTTGCAGACAGGTCCAAAACGTGTGACAATACTAGGTCAGAGAACAGGCAAAGGTCAGGTGAGGTACAGTCAGCATAAACAGGACTAGACATTGAGCATAAATGTGAAAACCAGAAATGAGATCAAGACCAGAAGAGACTATAACTAAATACAAGGCTTGATAACAACTGGTACGAGAACACAGAGTCTATACTTCACAATGACTGGTTGGTGTGAGAGTCCTTATATACTGTGTGGTTGTGATTAGTGATTGAGTTTAGGTGTGTGATCAGTAAACTGATGAACGTGAACATGACAGTTTCTGTATATGAAGTTTCCAGTGGCACCAGAGTCAATCAGAGCTGTAACATGACAGACTTTCTCCGAGTGAGTATTATTATTATCTGAACGGGGAGTGCAAAATTCTGATGAGAGAAGAGTTTGGAGTGACTCACTGTGTGGGAGTGAGAAGTGGAGGGTGCTCACTCATAATTCAGCTGTGGTACCTTGGTAGATCGCCTAGAGGAGCAGTGTGCTACTTGATTGTGAGGGCTGCCACAGTCAAAGCACGATTACTTGTTCTGATGACTCTGACGTTCCATAGGGGTTAGCTTGGCTTGGCCGAGTTACATGGGTTCTGTGGTGTGGATTTCAGCAATCAGGATGGTTGTGGCTTTGATTCTTCCACGGTTCCAAAGCTTGACATCAAAACGAATAGAAGTTTCGATAAGGGAATCAAGGGTGGCTTGGTCATCCTGGCGGGCCAGCTTGGTGAGGATATCGGAGTTGAGCCCCTGATAATACACTGCTTTGAGAGCCGGTTCATTCCAGCAGCTTCCAGTGGCTACCGTGCGGAAGTTCAAAACATATTCAGCAGTGCCTAGGCTCCCCTGCTTCAGGGTGAAGTCTCTCACCAATCTCCTTGCCCTCAGGAGGGTGATCAAATACCCTCTGGAAGAGCTGAAGGAAGCGTTCGTATGAAGCCGTCTGCTCACTTCCTTGGGACCATACAGCCCATGCTGGCGCTTTATCAGTCAGTAAGTTGATAAACTGGGCGATCTTGGTGTGCTTGGGAACTCCTTCCTGGCCTGAGAAGTAGAGTGAATACTGGAGTAGGAAACCTTTGCATCCTGAAGGATCACCTGCATATTTCTCTGGGTGGGCTATGGTGCTATGGGTATGCTCCAGAAGCAGAGGAGTGGTTGCTGCTGAAGCTGCTAGCGGAGATGACATTGTGGTGCGGAGCTGTGCTAGCTGGGCACTAAGCATGGCTATCTGCTGTTGCTGCTCTCCGATGATGCAGCCCTATGCCGCCAACAGTGACGCCACTCGAGAGCACTTGCTGCATCCATGTGATGGCGAAATATTCTGTAAGGCGGCAGATACGGACGCATGTGGCGGTAAACAAAAGCTTTATTTATCAAGCTTGCAGACAGATCCAAAATGTGTGACAAAAAACAAGGCCAAAGAACGGGCAGAGAACAGTTTCTGTGGTTGTTGGATGTTGTAGTCCGTGGCAGGATATATGTAGGCCATGTTGTGTTCTAAGTATTGTAGTTGGATGCCGTTTCCGACAATGACATTACAATTTTAATGATTTACGTTGGAGTTATCTTTCCTTTAAGGGTTTTTGAAGTTTAATATTGCTACCTAATTTTATAGAAGCAGTAGTTGTGCTATGGTATTTTTTAAAGCCAGGCATGTAAAATATAATTGCTATATAAATGTTTCTTGAGTTGTTTAAAAATTTTTTAAATTCCTTTGAAAGTTCTAGTGTTTTGGCAAGAGCTGATGAGACAAAATTGCTTATTAAAGCAATTTAGCTTTTCCATTTTGTCATGTACTTTAGTGTCATTACACTAGACAACAAATATTTTGCTACTTGAAAAGTTTTGGGTGTATCATATGGAATTAGGGCTGCTGAACTTGAAAAATCACCTTGAAATTTTCCTGTCATGTACCTTTTTTCTGAAATTGCCTATTTTGTGATTTCAATTCTTAATTTTAATTTTGTCCACAATGCAATTAAAGAAATGTTTTCCAGACATGTCCCGACAGGTTGTGCTGTGCTGGATGGGTTAGAGTGGAGCAAGGCAGTGGGTGCTGTGGGCAGGGTGGAGCGGCAAGGGCCGGTAGCATGGTGCGGTGGTGGCGTGAGGTCTGAGAGTCTCCTGTGGGTGATGGGGGGTGAGGGCTCTCAGCATGTTGCAGGGGGAGAGCATTGCTGTTGCTGCTCTGGTCTGCAAGACAAAGAGTAGAAAGAATCAGCATAGTCAGGGAGACAAAAGCTGCTCACCCTGCTGATTTTGCCATTCATTGCAGAGGGGCATGGTCTGTGACCAGGGTAAAGTGTCTGTCTGAGAGGTAACTCCTTGATGGCCCAATATATGGCTGGGGCTTCTCATTCCACAGTGGTCTACCATCATTCTATGAGGGTCAGTCTTCTACTCACTTACAAGACCAGTTCTTCCCCATCAAAGGTCTGAGAGAGTACAGTGCCCAGTGAAGGACCGATCAAATGCTGGATCCTTTATCACCAGCGAGTTTGTGAGCACTTGCTGAAGGTACTTAGCTTACTTGAGAAGGTACATACTTGTTGCTTGGAAGTGGGTCGTGGGTATTCTTTGACCGCCTCAATCCTTTGCTCTTGGGGTTAGCTCAGTCAGAACCTCCCTGAGATGGTGTAGGTGGTCTGACCATGTGGGTGAGTAGACCATGATGTCATCCAAGTAGGTTGCTGCAAACTGCTGGTGTGGTCATAGGACAAAGTCCAGGAGCCACTGGAACATTGTGAGTGCTCTGTGGAGCCTGAAGGTGAGAACCCGGTGCTGCCAGTGGCCACTCGGGGTGCTGAACACAGTCTTGGGCTTTGCGATGGGGGCTGGGGCTAGGGCTACCTCTTGGTGATGGTGGAGGCTCGGGGCTGGGAGCAGGTGTGGACAGCGCCAGCTAGCCAGGGTTTGCTGGCATGGGGAGAAGGGGGTGGTGGGTCCAGCTCAGTGGGCAGTGGCTTGTCTGGGGTGTGGCATAGTCGGGGCAGCTCCTCTGGGCCCCCCTCTCTCCGCTGCTACCAGGGCCTTGATGCTGGTGGAGAATTTGGGTCCGGGGAAGCCCTCTCTCTGCTCCCCTTTGCCAGTTGCAAATGTGGCTAGGGCACACTCCAGTGTCTCGACCATCTCCTCTGGGTTGCTAAGAGATCTCATATTGATGGTCTTGTGTTCTTCTGGCGGCAGGGACCTCAGGAACTTGTCCACTGCCATCCGCTCAGTGACCTCGGCCACCTTTTGATGGTACACAGCAGGGCGTCCATCTGGTTTCTGGGGGGTGGCCCTGGTCTTGTAGGCTCATTTGTGGAGTTCTGCCACCCTGTTGGTGGGGTATTATCCACAGCGCGCATATAATCCTCTTCCCTCAGCATGTTGTAGCATCTCAGGTCCTGAACATGATGAATTTTGAATTTTAGGGTAATTCGAAGGGGGAGAACCCCATGGAAGCTTGTGGGACCTCTCATACTGCAAATAACAGGAGTTTGAGCCACTTATCCCAAATCCAATTGTCGTCAAGAACAATCTTACTAATCATGTTTTCTAGGGTTGAATTTGGTTAAATAGGGTTGATTGAACCGTTCACCCAGCCCATCCATTTGCCAGTGGTAAACATTGTTACGAATCAATTTAATCCCTAATAATTCGTACAGTTTGAAGAGAGCACGACGTGAAAGAATTGCCCTGGTCAGTCAGGTTCTCTTTCAGGAACCCTACTTGGGAGATAACTCTGCAATGCTGTGTGCTGAGATGTTGTGAAGAGTCACTGGTTCCAGGTAACACACTACATAGTAAACTAAAACTAACACAAAGTGATGATGCAAAGGTGAAACCAGCAGTCCCAGCATTGCCTCCCCCAGCCAACTCTGTGCACATTTGCACAGTGCCTCACTACTGCAGGACCCACCTGCAAATGTTTCTCATTGGAATGCCCAGACCCCTGGCCAATTTGTCCCAAGAATTAGTGGATGAGTGAGGCCAGGACTATCAAGACCACCAAGGTCTGATGTGTACTCTCTTGTATACTCACTGACATGCGGTACATTCCTGCTCGATCGGGGGAGGCCTGCGGCATGTCAGGGATCCGGATCAGTGTTCCCACTTCCATGAGGAAAAACTGGTCCTGGAAATGTCTGCCTTCCCTGCTGTGCCAGCAAAACTGCCAAGGCTTTTCCCTGGTCCTGGAGGGCATGGAAGTTTTTACCCGTGTGAAGAGAGAGGGAGCTGAGGGAGACATCACAAAGGAGGAATGGGAGGGGGAGAAAAGTAGGAAACCGGGTTCGGGGTGCAGAGCGGTTTCAAGTTCCTGGCACATCAGTCATGGGGAGCTGGAACCAGAGGGAGAAGAGAGAGAGAAGAGAAGACACAAAGGAGAGCCACCTATTACTGCCAGGCGATCCTCCGCTAGCTGAATGGCTTCGTCCAGGGAATCTGGTTGGATGGCACTGGATCCACTCTAGATATCCCACTCCTCAGCCAGCATCCTCCACAGACAAGAGTCTTTGAGCTGTTGTGTGAAGATGAAGAGGCAGCCAACCTCAGTGAGTTTCAGGACCCGGAATCATTGTCACTGTTCCTCCAGGGTCTGGCCGACCCATTACAGCACTACCTTCTTTATTGTCTGTTGCTCCAAATACACACACGTGTGTGTGTTTGATGGACCAAACTCTGTCAGGTCAGTCCTGCTCTCTCAGGTTCATGGCATTTTTCACATATGTAACCTCAAAATGATTACATACAAGTGAGAATCATCACGTCACCTGCCAGTTCAACCCGCCCACTGTCCATCTGCAGCTGATGCTCAACCACACCCCTGCTGCCACTCTTTCTTTACAGACTTTGGGTAAAGTGATGGTATTTCAGCTCTATGAAATAGTATATCACATATAGCGCATAACAACTCATAAAGCACAATAAATGCTTTTTACAGACTTTTAAGTAAAGTGAGATCATCTTGACTATGTAAGAATACCAAAAGAAAGGAATCCCTCAATCCCTAGTTTGTACTCCAAACTGTACATTTGTATATCAAAATTCAGATAGTCCTGCTACTTGGACAATAATACTATACAAGTTTACAAATAATAAACTGAATAAAACTCACAAGCATTTAGATTTGTAAAATCACAAAAGGTACACTCTCTCCAAGTGTAAATTTTGCACAAACATTTGACAAGCAATTAGTAATGGTTCTGTTTAAAATCAATAACCTAATAAGAGTCAGAGTGCTTGTCTGTAGAATTTCACTCAGTTTAGGAAAAATGCATACTCAAAAGAATGTTTTACATGTTTTATAACAGCTTGACAAAAACACTATTCAAATATATTTTTAAATTAAAATCTGAGAAAATTTAGAGGTTCCCACTCTGTAGCCTTTAAGTATTTGTTTAAAATTTTTTTAGAAGCTTTGTGTTTTGGTTTTGTATGTGTTTGATGTCACCACACATGAACCTTAAATTTTTGCCATGCCTTCTCTAGGTGGTGAGTGTGGGCCCTGGTGAGAGGATGCACAAAACTTCTTTTGTGGCAAACAGTATGGTGGTCAGAGCCGAGATCTGAAAGATACTTCTTGCTCCATCACCAGGCAGAACATATGCGTCCACAGTTGTACTGTAAAAATGATGAAACATACATGCTTTGCATAACACAATGCAAGGTTTTAACAAAGGTTATATATATACACATAGTTACCTTTTTAATTTTTTAGGTGCACCTGCATTGTACATAACTCACCTATTTTTAAGAGTGCACTTTATAGATTTCACTTAATGACTGTTGCTGGGTAGTGGACCATTCTCAGCACAATCAGTAGCATGTTGCATTAGCACACATTTATCAGGCACATCAATGCTGTTTGGATTATTAATCACGGTGTACACTCAATAGCCATGTTATTAGAACCCATCCCTAGAAACTGCAGCCTGCTGATACCCAACTTGTGCCACCCTCTAGTCCTTCATCAGGAGTCAGTTTCTGACCACAGAGACATTTTTTGTTGGATATTTTTGGGTAGGATCACTCACACCGCAGCAGTGATACTGATTTGTGTTAAAACCCCCACAACACGGCTATGTCTGATACACTTGCACCAGCACTATACACACTTTCATGCCCCCACCACCCAAATGATATCTTGTTACTGGTGGTGCCTTTTCACTGATGGTCAAGGTAGAGGAGGGCTGATATATTATGCAGCAACAGACAGGCTACTGTCAGTAATTTTAAACATAAAAAGTGCACTTATATTGTTGGGTGTACCTAATAAATTGGCCAGTATAGCTATATGCTATATGGTAAAGGGTAATAAACTGCCAACCAAGTGTTTTTTCCTCAGTGAAAACATTGTGTTGTCTTATGCAGGGCATGCAGCAAGTCTAGTTTCAAGACAGGGCACCTAATAAACAGGCAATTCAGTTTATTGTGTATTCTTTTGACATATTCAGATAAACATAGATGGATCATTATATATTTTATGTTACTACTGTCAAATATGCAACATTAAATTGATCACAAATACAGTCTAGACATATATGTGGAAATATATAATATATAAACTGATTTTTAATGGAATATCTTATTTGCAGCAACCATCAGTCCTGTGTTCCAACAGCACACTTTGAGAGCTAATCCAGGTTTATCATGTTAAAGTCTAATTGTTCGTTAGAAAACCCTTTTGCAATTATGTTAGCACAGCCGTTATGATGATTAAAGAAGCAATAAAAGTGGCCTTCTTTAGGCTAGTTGAGTATCTGGAGTATAGTTTTGATTTATTTCAAAATGGCCATAAAAATGAACTCTCTTCTGAAACACATCAGTCATACAAAGAAGAACATTTGGGGATGCAGAATAAATGAAAAAAATGCTGGAGGAGTGCTTGACAGCATCTGTGAAGCATAGTGGAGGAAAGGTGATGGTATGGGGTGCTTTGGTGGTGATAAATGGGAGATTTATATATGATAAAAGGGATCTTGAACAAAGATGGATATCACTCCATTTTGCAATGTCATGCCATACCCTGTGGATGGTGCTTGATTGGAACCAATTTTTCCTACAACAGGACAATGACCCAAAGCATAGCTCCAATCTATGCAAGAACTATTTCGAGAAGAAGCAGTCAGCTGATATTCTGTCTGTAATGGACTGGCCTGTGCAGTCTCCAGATCTCTACCCTATAGAGCTTTTGTGGGGGCAGTTTGAATGTATGGTTTGTAAAAGGTGCCCATCAAGCCAATCCAACTTGTGGGTGGTGTGTGAAGAAGCATGGGGTGAAATGTCTTCAGACTACCTAAAGAAATGACAGCAAAAGGTCTGCAAGGCAAAATTTGAAGGACAAAATTCTTATTTCAAGAAAAAAACAAATCATTATTTCTATCCTTGTCAGTGTTTTACCTGCATGTTCTGTTCATGTTACAGCTGTATATCTTTTTTTTTTTTTTTGAAATGCTTGCCTTAATGTTTTGTGAAATAGTAAATTAACAGTAACTTAAAGCTTAAGTTTAATAAAATATTACTTTTTATATAACTGCTAGGTAAACTTAATTTTTCTGAGTTAAAAAATGAAATCACTTATTGAAAATGCCCTCACTTTTCTCAATGTCATCATAGTTAGTGTCATCCTGCTGCCGACAATGCTATCCTAAATAAGATAAGTCTGTTCTACTTGGTTTTACATGATTTTATAGTCACTATTTATATTTTACCTTGAATGCTAACTGTTGCTTTGTAACCAGCATTAGTAATAGTAAAATCATTTCATTAATTTCTGATCCTGTTCGATTTATACAATCCTATATTTGACACAAAACAAAAAAAAAAGCTTATGTCCAGGTGCTGCTGAAGAGATAAATGGGAGTTAAAAGCATAGACCCCTTCCTGACTGAAGCTGAAACAGAATTTTAAAAACACAGTGCAATTATTATTTTCACCATGGTTATCCATCTCCCTGGAATTGTTTTTTTGCATGAGTTGCACTTCATTACTTTACACAAAATCTCTTTTTTCCCTTTTTTTGCATCTGTTTTGAAAGTCATCTTCTCCCCTTAAGCTGTTAAGAATCTTTCTTTGGATTAACTTCATGTTTTAAAATGTCCGATGATCACATTTTCATTTAGCCTCATTTGAGTTGAAGGAATGAGCTGTGGTCATGTGATGCAGCATGGAACTGTCCAACAAGCACAGTAACGCACATGATTTATACATGAGCAGTTCCCCTGAATATTGGTATTTTGCAGACAAAATGGAGATGTGTCAGTTTTAGCTTGAAGATATGTTTTGACTTTGATTTGAGCTCAAATGGGCAGGTTCACCTACAATCTGTAGCTAGCACTATCATTTGTGTCGCTCCCCATGCGCATCACTGAGTCTTGGGTGCCCATGACCCTGTCGCCAATTCACCGGTTGTCCTTCCTTGGACCACTTTTAAGTAGTAAACCAGTGTCAGTCAGGGGAGAATGTTGGGTAACTCCCGTCACAGATCTCCCCTGTCTGCATGGGACAGAACTTTTCCCAGAAGCTCAGGGCAGGAGACTCGGAAATGTCCAGGTTGACCACAGTAAAGGCAGCACCTCTCCCTCATGCGGAGGTCACATTCAGCAGGTGACAACCTGGTGCCTCCCAACTGCATCGGCTCTGGGAAGCTTGAGGACTGAGGAGTGCAGGAGAAGTTGTGGTGGACGTACGGGCCCATTCTCTCTCTCGTCTGTTGTCCAGGCTGATTGCCATATCGATCAGTGTCTCGAGAGTGTTAGCGGGATCCCTGGTAGCAAGCTCATCTTGGATAGCCTCTGAAAGTCCGTTCTGGAAACGCACAATGGACGGCCTCTTGGTCCCAGCTGCTAGTTGCTGCAACAGTCAGGAACTGGATGGCATAGTCTGCCACACTACGTTTGCCTTGCTGGATGGACAACAGTCTTTTTGAGGCCTCCCGACCTTGTAGGGGGTGACTGAAGACCCGTCTGAACTCCTCCACAAAGGCTGAGAACCGCAGGCTTCCCAGCTGGCTCTGGCCCATGACAAGGCTCTCCCGGAGAAGAGTGATTATGTAAGCAATTTTGGCCCTGTCTGAGGGGAACGAAGAAGGTTGTAACTCAAAGGTGAGATCACACCGAGTCAGGAAGCCATTGCAAGTGCTTGGGTCTCCAGAGAACCGTTGAGGAGGAAGAAGTTGGGGTTCAGCCAGTGGGGTAAGATTAGGAGGCGCTGGCTGAGTTGCTTGAACCGGAGTTGTGGAGGGAGCAGCTGGCAGTCACCAAAAAAATCTCTTGGAGGGAAGTGGCAGACAGCAACACAGCATACTTAACCATCAATGTCTTATGTTGCACTAATGCAGCCCCCTAATGAGCCAATATGTTATGCAGGTCTTGTGCACTGGCTGATTCTGCTGGGTCCATGTTTGGCTCAGTATTTCTGTCAGGAGTGGCACTCTGGGGTGAGAGAGTGATGCTTTACCCTTGTGCCACACAGGCTCGGGGGCTATGGGAAGCACTAGCAAAGTAGTGGACCCAAATGCAGAAACCCAGAGCACAGCTCAGGGTAAAATGTTGGAAGCTTTATTTTAAAAAGGCGATCTTCAAAATGGGAGATAGAGCCAAAGGAGAATTCCAAAAAAAAAAATCCAAAAGTAAATCCAAGCAGGTTTAATGGGTACCAAAAAAAAAAAACACAAGATACCAAAGAAACAAAAAAAATCTCAAGAGTCCAAAAATCCAATAGTCATAGCGAGGTCAAAACTGGATAACAAACAAAAATACAAAAGTCTCAAGATTTTCAAAAAGCCAGAGTAATCCAGAAGGTTAAAGTTGGCAAAAACAAAACAAGATACCATACCCCAAAACAGGCAGCTTGTAGATTAATTCAAAACAGACCAGTCAGAAAATGACTAGGGGTTGGTCATGGCATGAGAAACACTGAGCAAAGAACTGAGGAATAGGGCAACATAAATACACACACAGGAACCCAGACACAGGTGAAAACAACTAACTTAATTACAGACACCAAAAAAAAGGAACTAACAAAAACACTGTATATCCACAGGTATTTTTGGTGTGGCCTGCTCAAGTGTATCCCTTTGACTGGGACTTGCAGAGGTTGTAGTGGGGTAGATGGGAACTCATTTAAGCATACTTCTACCCCTCCAGAGATCCCTTCCATTGTTGTTGGGCCTAGTATGGTGTAAGTAACTGCCCTCCACCAGTCTTAGCCCTCTCTTTTCTCAGCTCTGCCCCCACCCCCTTTTCTTTTTGACAAACTTTGAGAAGTAATTTTTTTTCCTGATCTAAGTACCAGATCTTTAACAACAATGCAGACACTTATGGTCTTTGCAATATGCTCCCATTTATTATTTTTTTCTGTATTTGTTGAAGGTGTTTGGGAAATACTTGCAAAACTGGCTCATATGTAACATACATTGTTCTTTAAGCTGTTCATAAATTGCTAAAATTAATTGTTAGATAGTTACACTGTAAGCATAGAGATATGGATGTGAGAGTAGGTTTATTAGCCTGCTGGAGTTTACTACAAAAAAAAGAACGTGATTACATAGGTTTTGGCATTACCCATTACCTTGCGGTTGGATATTGGCTGATGGTGCAGGAGGTGAGGCATTTAAACCCCGAGATAGAGATGTCAGGGTTTGCTTCATGGAAATTCCTATTTTGGTCTTGTTTTTCTGGTGCCAGCATTTTCTTTGTTGTGTGCAGTGTGCTCAGGGTGGATTAGATAGTGTACCTGCATTCATTTGTAGGCGAATCTGCTACTTGCAACTGGTAAGTGTGAGTTACATTTCCAGCAACAAGTAGTTTAGTAGTAGATGTTGTGTGCAGTCCCTTGATTCATATTGCTTTAATTATAGTGCCAGGATCAGTTGATGTTGTCCTCTATCCATCCAGCTTTTACAAATTGGATTTGAGAATAAAGCAGTAAGCTCCAAAAAGCCATGGTGAACAGTGATTTTAGAACAGGTAAGGAGTGTTGTTAGGCACGTTGCAGAGCAGAGTGCCTAGAACCCCCTTAGTTGTTTTAAAATCACTGTAAGCCATGGCCTCGTGAGGGGTTATTGCTTGTGTAAAATGGTTACTACATATACCTGGCAAGATTTCAGAAAATAAACACACAGTAACAAAAATGCAATAATTTATTGATAACATTCTTCCACCAGGCAGTGTAATTCTTCAGCAACACTTAGCAAAATGGATGCCAAGCAACACACAGACGCAGCAAAACATGAATGCAGTGGAAAGCATGCTCAAATATTGGGTTGCCAATGAATTGACAGGACACAGTTCCCTGGCTGCTCAAACGTAAATCCCCACAGGCTCGCTTTGTTTTTTTCATTAGCATCTTTATGGTTTTTTGGGCATTAATTGAATGACAAAATTACGTACTTCTGACCATTCTGGCGGTTGATATATGATTCTGGCTTCAGTTGGTGGTTGCCCTCTTAAGCTCTGCATCCCATATGCAGCTGCACATCAAACCAGACTATGTTGGCAAGACCCTCAGGTGAAGGTATTTGGATTCAGTGCCTGAGAGTGGTTGATTTTCTGATGTCATGTCCTTCTCAGCATAGTTTTTTTCACCACTCCAACGAAAACGTTGTTGCTAATGATAAACTCAGGATCTTTCAACAGACACCAGGAACAGCTGATTGATGGATCATTGATGTACCAGTTAAGCCCCGCACCTAGGTCAACATAACTGCTGAAACCATAGAGTCCACCTTTCGCTTTTTTTTTTACAGTGGCATAAAACTGATGGAGAACCTGATTCAGGTCAATTTTGGTCATTGTTTTAAAATCAATAGCCAGATTTTTCACAGCACACCAGGTCTGAAAACAGCAAATGGACCACATAGTCTGGTTAACAGTCCTGGCTTTGTTTCTTGACTTTTCCAGCACTTCAATTTCTCTCTCATTAATTTCAGCATGTTTCCAGTCTTTTTTTATCTTCCTCATCTATCCTGTCCATCTCTTTCCACTACTCATCCATGCTTAGCCCACCCAGTAAATTAAAAGTCACATAAAAATTTGACATTTTGAAACAATGTATTTGGCTCAGTAATACTGCTGTAATGAGGTCACAGGTGTGTGTTTAAAAAGTAATTTACAATGGCTTCGAATGTGGCTCAGCCAATCATAATCAAGGACCGGAACTATCCGTTTTATAATCATCTATCACTATGTGGTATGCATTGTATATTTCTCTTAACATGGATAGAATCCTGTTTGTTGGTGCATTCAGTAATACAGGGATTTTCATGTTTTCAGGGGTGGTCTTCGGTGATTGCTGCTGTTTTGCTATGGGAGTTGTAACATGACTTTAAAACATGACTCACCTGGACAACTGTTCTGTTCAATTAAACAGTGTGCCGACCTCCCGGACGTTTTCACCTCATCGCCCTGAGCATTGCTGAGAAGCAGCTGGCATGCTTTAGATCTGGCCTAGCTCCTAGCTGCACGTTTCTTTCTTCTGGTGCGAGTGTATTAAGTTGTTTTTTTCTGCTTCTTTTTTTTGGTTTAGAGAGTGAGTGTTGTTTTTATTTTCTTTGGTTGGTCTGCAAATATATTGAATTAATTTATTTGCTCTGTTTTTGTAATCTGTTCATTTATATTTTGGTTTATTTATTTTATTTATTTTGTGTGTGTGAGTAGGGGTAGTGTGTGTAGCGTGCACGTGTATACAGCCACAGCTGTGTTCAAATCAAATTGATTATTACATCCCAATTTGGGAGTTAGTTAATTTTTTTTTTTTTTTAACACAACCATTTATTGAATAAAGGGATTGCGTATACAACTGTACTGTGTATGACATTTTTGGGTAAGGGCCCTACTGCCACTGGTTCATCTCTAGGCCCCCAGTTTGGGATGGCGTAGTCAACATCCGGCTCCACAGCCCTCCTCTTGTGGAGATGCTACAAGTAGATCAGTATTTATAATAAAACATGTAATTTCCTTATAATATTAACATATTGTGTTAATCCTTTTCAGTGGAATGGCCATAAAGGTATTTTATGGCAATGTTATTAATATGGGAAGACTGTTTGGTGGTAGATTGTGTTTTAAATGATTAAATAACAAATTCATATAATCACTGCCCCTGCTGCTGTCTGTCATCCACCTGAAATCACACTCCCCAATTTAATTGTACAGATCAGGAAAACAATTGTGATTGTATTTTGTATATTTCCTCATACCACTGAAATTAATTTCTGGATACGCCACTGTCAGCACAACACATGGCGGCGGTTTATGGTAACTACCCTTCAGATATTTTAAAGAGTAGAAAAAAAGGCTTTCAATGGTCGGTTTTAATTAAGCAGCATGAGATGGGTTTGTGCACTGTACAATTGCGTTCGCTACGGCATGTATCTGCTGAGAATTCTAGTTAGTGTGAAAATGTTGAGCAGTAGTATAGGCCAACTGTGGGTCGTTTCACTATTTTTTTTTCCAGGTTTACACAGGCCAAATGAAAAGAGGCTGACTTAAACGGTATGGAAATGTATAGCCAATTAATTAACTCAGTTTATGTCTAGCTAGCTAGCTGGATGAATTGACCTGCTTTAGCGAGCTAGCCTAACTCAAATTTTAACGTGATGTAAAAGTGTACTTTTAAGTAATTTGTTTAGTCTGGTATTGTTTGGTTTGGCTAAATTTATTTTAAAATAAATGTAATTAGAAAGAAGACCAATTAACTGAGGTAATTTTGGGGTAACTCCAGGATGCAATGATCCTAACTAGCTAGGAAATTTAGGTAACAGAAAGAACTTTCACAAAGTTCATTAAAATGTTAATTGTGTAACTTTAATGAAAACTGTTGGTTTATTTTATTTGCTAATAATTGCAGCAGAATTTGCTATTATTGTATGACTTGATTCTCCTGTACTTCAAATACCTGCCAATACATTTTATGAGGTAGTAAAACATATAGCATTGTATATATGTTTGTTATTTAGTGTTTTAATCCAGCTCCTGGTGATACGCAGCACTGCTTATTTTACAATTTTCTAAACACACCTAAACCCATAATGAAGGGCTGGATAATTACTTGATGAGGTGAATCAGGTATGTTGCAAGGAATAGTTAAAACTGTGCAGGACAGTGGATCTCCAGGATCCCTAGGCTTAATCAAAAACTAATCAATATTTGGTTTGCACCAACAGTGATGTAGTCCTAAATTAATTAAAACCAAGGTTTATCTGTTAAACCTGTGGTGCAAGAACACCACAGAGTCAGATTTAACCAAGTATTAATTCTGATCTACCATGTGGTGGTTTCATATGTGAAGATCATGGCCCTCAGCAGTTAAAGCATCAACAGTGAATTCCACACAGAAAAATATCGGACACAGTCCAACCATAAACCTGCAGTTATAGTTTAGATTTGCACAATGGAAGCATATTGAACATTCATTTGCATTTCTGTAGGTCTATGTTACATTTACTTAAAAGGGAAGGGGGAAAAGTATAATGATTAGTCTCAGGAATAACACCATTACTGTCAACTTGAATCCATCATGGTGGGCAATCAACATTAATTTCAGGACAAGGTATGAATCACAGGTTAAGATTTTAATTGCTGATTAGTTAAGTCATCTTTTAAATTAAGTGGTGCAACATAACACAAATTATTACCTCTAAACGCTGCTTAATGTAAACCCTGTTTATATTATGCCTAGGTCCATTAAATGACTATTAAATGATAATGTTTTGAAATACTTTTTGCAAGATTAATTACAGTATGACAATATTAAATGAAGTAGTAAAGGTCATTTCAGTTATCTTAAATTTCATATTAGACATCAAAATATAAAACAGATGCATCCAAACTGGAGAGTTGAACACTGGACAAAGGTGATATTTTTTTAAAATATTCAACTGTTCGGTTTTGATGGGTCTATGCCCATGATAGCCTCAGATTCCTGTTCTTGTAAAACAGGAGTGGAACCCACTGTGGTCTCCTGCTGTTGTAGCCCATCCACCTCAAGGTTTGATCCTCATAAGGAAATGTAGAGGATTAGAGGATATCCTGTTGAGAGACAATTGTTCACAGTATGAAAAGAAAAAAGTGATATCGCTCACATACCTCCGGGGTTGGGGCTTTGGTTCCCACCTCCACTCTGGAGTTTGCTTGTTCTCCCCGTGCTTTGGGGGTTTTCCCTGGGTACTCCGGATTCCTCCCCAGTCCAAAGAGTAGACTGATTGGTATCTCTAAATTGTCTGTAGTGTTTGAATGGGTGTGTAAATGTGTGTGTGATTGTGCCCTGGGATGGGTTGGCACTCCATCCAGGGTGTCCGTGCCTTGTATCCTGAGTCTCCTGGGATAGGCTCCAGGCTCCCCGCGACCCAGTGCACGCAGTCCAGAAAATGGATGGATGGATGGATGGATGGATGGATGGATGGAGAGACCTAGCAAATATGCCTGAATATTATTATTATTATTATTATTATTATTATTATTATTATTATTATTATTATTATTTTAAATTACAGATTGGACTGCAATTAATCTTTAGATATAGATTTTAGACTGCAATAAATAATCCAATAAGACAAACATAAAGCATTCATTGCAAAAATTATGAATTAATATATTTTGAATAGTCTAATTTATCTAGTATTTACTGTTATAAGAGTACAATAAACCAAAATATAAGATTATTAAACCTTTTGAGAAATTTTGCATTTGTGATAATATGGCTAATTTTAAGCATTTATTTCTTAAAAGAAGCAACAGTTTCTGCCAATAAAATATGAAAATTTAAAACTTGAAATTAGTAAAAATGTTTAGAAATAGTTTATATTTCTTATATGGCTCATAGTAATCTTATAATAGGAAGTACTAGATAAATCTGACTATACTCAAGATATTTTCACATGCTAAGATGTAAGTTTTGCAGTATTTCTCCAATTCTTTAATGACTGAAAGTAATAAAACAGTCCCCATTTATAGGGACTAGGTACAGGGGACATTTAAGTGGATTTTCATGATAATTTCAGTGGAAAAAAATTACACTCTGCAGTCTCGCTGTGAATTTGATTGAACAAGAGTGGTACATCTGGGAGAGAACAAATGTACTGATACAGATTTACAGCATTCAAGTGTACTCTTCTAAACCTGCAGATTTATGGTCTCCAAAGAGACTCTGTGCTGAAGTGTATGCTTAGTCAAAGATTTACAAGTAAGCGCTTAGTCTGTAGCGCTAAGGGGAATTTTTTTTATATATATACTGTATATAAAAAAAGTGTGCACTTTTGACAGGCAAACAGATATAGGCATTCAAATCACATAAATGCATTGGTCCTTAATCATTTGGTTGCCATGCAATAAAGTTTCCTTTTACCTGAAAATTTCTGCATATACTGTACATGCAAACATATTGTCTGCATGGATCTCAACCAAAAAACAGCAAGGTTTAATCATCACAGTATTTTTTCTGCTCTTATTTACCAGCTTAAAATACTTGGAAGTAATTACTATTTGTGACAGCCTAATTATAAGTTCAACTTATGTTGACAGAATTGTACCTTAGATGCATTTAAGCTCAAAGTCTCTGCAGAGCAGTTTTTGTGACTTTGTGATAATATGAGATCCTACTGCTTTGTCTCCCCCTCAGACCAATAGTCTCTGCTCTCTCTTTCAAATTCTAAAAGATTCTCTCTCTCATTCTATTCCTTATGCATTTCTCAGTCAGCTAAAAAAGAAGAAGCTGCTGGAATGTAATGGGGCCATTCTGTATTCATATGGGCCAGCTTATGTTCGGATGAATGCAGAATAGTGCCTTCACTTTAGAATATCCCACACGTTCAAATTCTTAATAGAAATGATTATGGATTCTGCAAGAATCACAGTTGTTTGAATAGGCTGAGAAGCAGGTCATTTCTGTTGCTGAAAAGAACAGAGTATATCAGGTTTTATTGTCAAAGCTGACAAGATTAAGCCAACATAAAAAGCTGATCAGACCCAGCATTGCTGTGCTGAATGGGTGGTGGATCAAATCTATAAACAAGTGCTTGACATTGGCAAGGACACAGAACCTCGCAGGGCGGGCAGGACAGACAACAGACACCCCCCCCCCCCCCCCCGTCCACACACACACACACACACACACACACACACACACATACACACACACACACACACACACACTGCATTAAGGCTTGGCAATGAAAATGCCGATGCTCTTTTGATTCCACATCCAAAGCCTGTCACTATTCAATATAATATTGTTCAGTATAAAATAACTTTTACTGGTTTACATTTAGACTATAGTGAGATGGACAGATTAATAACATATGATTCACCGCACTTTCTCCCAAAATAGCTACCAATCAGGGAGGGTGAGGACTAACACATTCTTCCTCCAATACAGGGGAACCCAGGCACTGCTGCTCATGTTACAATATATCACAGGGCCGTTGAACACACTCAGAAGAGATGCTAACTGTCATCTTACATGAGCATACATAAGCATACAGATGCCCATGATTGCCTAGTATTGCTCTGATGTTCAGCACAATGTCTGAAGGAGTTTTGCTTGGAAAAGCTGATTTGAACATGATTTGATTTGGTCTTGCTTGCGCAATCCTATGACTTGATCAGGCTGCATTCCTGTTGAAGTGTTGGAGTCTATAGTGTAAAAAATGCTTCTTTATATATTTTACCCAAACCCAGGGTTATTGGATAAGTTTTTGTTAGATTTTGTATATCCCAGCAACTGATTTAGTGACTGGTTCAGACTGATTGATAGAGCAGAAAATGTATATTCAGCCATTCTTCCCCATGCCAGTACAACCCAGCATTTGGATTCATTCAACTAGAACACAAAGCTGTTGAGAATTCTTAACTGACAGGAGAGAGGACAAAGTGAACAGAAAAACCAAAAGTACTTTATTACTCATTTCATCCATTGGGTTTTCATTTAATATGTGGAAACAATATGAAACAAAATGAAAACAAGTAACAGGCATGGCAATAAGTCTAGCTCCTCCAGGACTGGCATATCTGGGACGTGATCTAGGGCAGCAATTGTGACCCTGCTCTGGGTTGCATACAACTCCAAGTAGTGTTCGACCCAATGTTTCAGTTGTTTGCCTCGGTCAGAGATGGCTGGTTTTGGATTTCGGTGCTTTTCTCTTGGCCTCTGTCACTGGTTGTATTTCCTCTCAGTTTACTTCATACCAGTTGCCATTTTTGTGCTTTTGCTTCCGAAAATCAGTGACATAGCATTGAAGTCAACAATAGGTTAAAAACCTTCAGTGCCTGGGAGCTTGGAAAAAGCTTTATGCAGCAGTACTAAGTGTGTTGGAAAGA
Source organism: Pangasius larnaudii (assembly GCA_037576815.1). Taxonomy (NCBI): domain Eukaryota; kingdom Metazoa; phylum Chordata; class Actinopteri; order Siluriformes; family Pangasiidae; genus Pangasius; species Pangasius larnaudii. Next base: position 12,144,462 of record CM074922.1, on the reverse strand, counting down.
TCTTAAGTATAAGCATCAGGGACTTTTTTTTAATTTCAGTAGTGTTTTAGCTTTAAGTCTAAAATATCCAGGTGAAGTTATCCACTGTATAATAAATGAGACTTCATCATTTTAATGTATGTATAGCTGTATAATAAATAAGACAGCATTCAAAGATCCCAGTTTACCAAAACACTCTCTGTCCATGTATCCTCCAGATTACGGAGGTAATAATGTGACATAAAGATTTTAATAAAAAAAAAAAGATTTGAATTTTAAAAGCCATTGAATTCTTAATATTGAAAATTAAATACTATTACATTCATGATATGAATGTTGAAAACCATACATATGTATTTATTTATTTTGAATTATCATTCTCTAAGTTCATATTTTTTTTCCAGTATTCATAGATTCATATTTTAAAATTCAAATCTTTTTTACTTCCATACCTGATCTGTACCTTTACTTAAGAGAAAATCTATTAACAAAAGGCTTGACTAACAAATAGGTTCTCAGCCTAGTCTTAAAGAATGAGACTGTGTCTGAGTCCTGAACGCTAATTGGAAGGCTGTTCCATAACTGTGGGGTTTTGTAAGAAAATGTTCTGCCCCTTGCTGTAGTCTTCTTTATTCTAGGTACTAAGAAATAGCAAAATAGCAAAATAGAATTTCTGCTCTTATTTACCAGCTTAAAATATTTGGAAGTAATTACTATTTGTGACGGCCTTAATTATAAGTGCATCTTATGTTGACAGAATTGTACCTTAGATGCATTTAAGCTCAAAGTCTCCATCCATTTTTTTTAATTTTTGTTTGAATGCCCTCCAATGCAGACAGTGTTGAGAGAGATATACACTCTTTTACAAATTTCATTAAGTGCTCTCTGCAGAGCAGTCTTTGTGACTTTGTGCTAATATGAGATCCTACTGCTTTGTCTCCCCCTCAGACCAATAGTCTCTGCTCTCTCTTTCAAATTCTAAAAGATTCTCTCTCTCATTCTATTCCTTATGCATTTCTCAGTCAGCTAAAAAAGAAGAAGCTGCTGGAATGTAATGGGGCCATTCTGTATTCATATGGGCCAGCTTATGTTCGGATGAATGCAGAATAGTGCCTTCACTTTAGAATATCCCACACGTTCAAATTCTTAATAGAAATGATTATGGATTCTGCAAGAATCACAGTTGTTTGAATAGGCTGAGAAGCAGGTCATTTCTGTTGCTGAAAAGAACAGAGTATATCAGGTTTTATTGTCAAAGCTGACAAGATTAAGCCAACATAAAAAGCTGATCAGGCCCAGCATTGTTGTGCTGAATGGATGGTGGATCAAATCTATAAACAAGTGCTTGACATTGGCAAGGACACAGAACCTTGCAGGGCGGGCAGGACAGACAACAGACAACCCCCCCTACTTCTTACATTAAGGCTTGGCAATGAAAAATGCTGATGCTCTTTTGATTCCACATCCAAAGCCTGTCATTATTCAATATAATATTGTTCAGTATAAAAATAACTTTTACTGGTTTACATTTAGACTATAGTGAAGTGACTTGTGGCCAAGTATGATGACCCCAGTGGGCAATCTTTTTTGCTGGAGAGCAGAGCAGGGTTCGGTGCCTTGCTCAAGGGTCTCACCTCAGTTGTGGTATTGAGGGAGGAGGAGAGTGCTGGTCATTCACTCCCCCCACCCACAATCCCTGCCAGCCTAAGATTTGAACCCACATCCTTCAGGTTTATCTTCGTGTTACAAGTCTGACTCTGTAACCATTAGGCCACGACTGCCTCTATAATGAAATGGACAGATTAATACCATATGATATCACCACACTTTCTCCCAAAATAGCTACCAATCAGGGAGGGTGAGGACTAACACATTCTTACAGGAGAACCCAGGCACTGCTGGTCATGCTATATCACAGTGCCGTTCAACACAGACCTGAGAGCCTGAGTTTGGGTTGGGGTTATTCTTGTAAGTTATCAATGCTTTTCTCTTGGCCTCTGTCACTGGTTGTATTTCCTCTCAGTTTACTTCATACCAGTTGCCATTTTTGTGCTTTTGCTTCCCAAAAATCAGTGACATAGCATTGACGTCAACAAGTAGGTTAAAAACCTTCAGTGCTTGGGAGCTTGGAAAAAGCTTTATGCAGCGGCTCATTGAACAGGTCTTTCTCCTCTGTTTTGGAGCAGAGAGTGGTCATAAAGTCACTGATGAAGTTTGCCATACTGGATGATGTTGAGAGGCATAGGGTTACAGAATGTGTTCTGTAACCCCTGAAGGAGGTTCAACCAAGGCAAGGAGGATGTTATTCACAGAAGACCCCACTAATGAGCACTGTCTACCTGAAATAGGGTGAGACATTGCGATTCAGCCCATAAAACCGAACATGTTCTTTGCCACTGAATTCAGTGTACCTCAAGACAAGGATTATATTGACAGCTATGTTTCTGAGACCATCAGCTATAAACAAAGACCAAGGCCCTGTGGTGCAAGTCTTGGCTAGCATGTAAGGTGTTGATAGGATCAGCCTGATCCTCATGCCACCTGTAAACCCCTGCATTGTATCACTCTCTGCCAATATGTTTTATGCAGCTCTGAGTGTGGCTAGCACAGTCCACACTGCTGGAAGCATGCAGCAAACCTGAAAAGTCTGTCTTTTGTGCCTGAGCTGCTCTTTGGGCCTGTAGAATTGCAAAGCCAACAGAACAAAGTAGATCAGCTTCAATTCAATTCAGTTCTATTTACATAGTACTTTTACCAGTTGACATTGCACCAAAGCAGCTTAGATTTATTCAGATATAGATATAGATTAGCTTTAACCCCCAGAGAGCAAGCCAGAGGTGATGATGCAAGGTGGACGAAAAGTGATGTATTCATATTTTAAAATTCAGATCTTTTTTAAAATTCAAATCTTAAAGACTGAGACTGTGTCTGAGTCCTGAACACTAATTGGAAGGGTATTCCATAACTGTGGGGCTTTGTAAGAAAAATTTCTGGCCCCTGCTATAGTCTTCTTTATTCTAGGTAATAAGAAATAGCCTGCACCTTTTCATTGAAGCAGTCGTGGTGGATCATAAAAGACCAAAAGTTTGCTCAAGTACTGTGAGCGAGACCATTCAATGCTTTAAATGCTTTAAAGGTCATTAATATTATCGTTTCTGCTAGCCAATGCAGTCTAGATAATATAGGGGTGGTAGAATCACTGCCCTGTCGGCCTCTGGCTGGAACTCAGCTGGAGACTTTGCTTCCTCCTTGTTTTCAGCCTTCCTCTCATAGTAGGAGGAAAAAGCCATCATACTTTTCTGGGGGAATCAGGAAAGTCCACTGAGTAAACTGGATGAAGTTAAGCATTGGCATGATTATCCTGGCATGACTTCCCTTTCACTTCCCTGTTGTATCCATGTTAGGCACAGTATGGCAAAAACATAGTCAGACACAGGCAGAGCGTCAGGCGATCAGCAAATGGCAATGATAGGGGTGTTCATATTGAAGGCAGATTTTGGGAGTCAGTGTTCGCGTAGTAGCCTTGCTTTGTTACTAGCGAAAATATTGAGTGTTATTCGCTTGTGCGTTTTGTTTTCCCCTCCAGCACACTGTGTGGACAGGTAGTTCTGGGCGTGCCTTTACATATCATGATAGGACTACTATTCTGTCTAGAGACACTAGGTTAGAGGCGTGTGCCACCCTCTGTACTTTTGCTTTTGTAGTTAGCTTTGGCTAGGCAGATTAGGAGTTAATTTTTTTGTTCTTTTCTTTGGCACCGTCTATGAGTCCACCTGTGTCACGTGGTTGGGTATAGTGTATATATTTCTGTGTAATTTTGGTGTTGGTTATGGTTTCTTGTATAGTCCTTACACATCTTTACTTGTACATAGTTTTCTTTTCCTTACTACCTTTATATTGAACCCCTGGATACATATTGTAATATCTACCTGTGACAGTGCACAGTAAAATAAGATTTTTTTTTTTCTAAACGGGTTTTATCTGTGTCCCTCCTTTCCCAACATGTATCACCTCTCTTCCTCATGTGACTGCCTCAATATCCCTAGACATAAAAAGGGGCACATAACATGTGGGGGGGCTCGTCCAGGATCTTTGTTGAAGGGTCCTGGAATTTGGTTGAGGTGGTGATGGTTGATGGAAAGGACATAGTGTATGGTAGCATTTCAGGGTATGTGGGTTGTGTTTGTATTAATCCTTTGAAGGTTCTTGTGCAGCCAGTTGGCTGTTTTAGAAATGGCTACCCACGATTTACAGAGTTTCCTTGATTCTCCTAGTTATGAAGCTCTTCAGAAATGTAGAAAGGATAAGTTGCATTTCATAGCTGGCCACTTCAATATTCTAATTGTGAGGACTATGGTAAAAACAGAAATTCATTAGAAATATTGCCTGTGTAGTTGGTTGCAGATACAACTAATGTTAAACGAGACTAGCCCGGCTAGCTGAATGGCGGCGTCCAGAACTCTGTCACTGAGCCACGTCTCCGTGAAAACAAAGACGCAGCATTCTCTAAACTCATGCTGCGTAGTTTGCTGGAGTCGGATGTAATCCAGTTTATTGTCCAGGGAGCAGACATTGGAGAGCAGGATGGACGGGAGAGCCGGCCGGCTAGGGTTTGTTTTTAGCCTAGCACGAACCCCCACCCTCTTGCCACACTTCTGCTTTTTCTCGCACACCGCTTGCGACGTCCCCTCACCTGGCCACTGGCATCAGGCGACGCCAAGGGCTGGAGGTCTGGTCCCCGCAGCAAGCCGAGATCGCGTAGCTTCTCCACCAGATCATCCTGCAGAGTGGCTGTATTATTGTGTCTTAAGTTTATAAGTGTCTGGCGGTGGTATACATGAACACCGGTAGCTCCGATGTCCATGTGCCGTTAAAAAGTCGGCCTAAGGACGAAAAAAGCACCATTTTGTATCTGGAGTGGCTGCTGCGTGCTACTGCCGCGCCGCCAACTTGAAACACAGCTCTGTGTGGTAAGGCTCGCAGCGGGGGCTTGTGTGTTTGCACATCAACACAGAATGGGGCAAGAACTCTGTGCTAGTCTCTAGTTACTGCTCGTCACTGGTGGAGTTTGTGACTGTTAGATGTAGACCTTTTTATTTACCATGGGAATTCACTACCGTCCTCATAATTGGAGTATACATTCCCCCCAGTGCTAATGCTAAGGAGGCACTCTGTGTACTGTATGGGGCTACTAGCGAGCTGCAGAATTCAAACCCTGACGGACTGTTTATTGTTGCCGGAGATTTCAACCATGCAAATCTCAAGTCAG
>CM074922.1:12120665-12136525 GCA_037576815.1 Pangasius larnaudii | reverse complement strand
TTGACTTTGTTGTCCTTAAGCCACTTTGTAACTAATTTGGAGGTATGCTTGGGGTCATTGTCCATTTGGAAGACCCAAGCCAAGCTTTAACTTCCTGGCTGATGTCTTCAGATGTTGCTTCAATATATCCACATCATTTTCTTTTCTCATGATGCCATCTAGTTTGTGAAGTGCACCAGTCCCTTCTGCAGCAAAGCAGCCCCACAACATTATACTATGACCCCCCATACTTCACAGTTGGGATGGTGTTCTGAGGCTTCAAAGTTTTGTCCTTTTTCCTCCAAATATACCGTTTATCATTATGGCTGAACAGTTCAATTTTTGTTTCGTCAGACCACAGGACATGTCTCCAGAAATTAAGATTTTTGTCCCCATGTGAAGTTGCAAACTGTAGTCTGGCTTTTTTTGTGGTGGTTTTGAAGTAATAGCTTTCTCCTCCCAGAGTAACCTTTCAGCTCATGGTGGTACAGGACTTACTGTGGATTTACTGTGGATAATGACACTGTCTTACCAGTTTCAGCCAGCATCTTCACAAGGTCTTTTGCTGTTGTCCTGGGGTTGATTCGCACATTTTGCACCAAAAAACGTTCCTCTCTGGGACTCAGAATCCGTCTCCTTCCTGAGCGGTATGATGGTTGTACATTCCCATGTTTTTTATACTTGCGTATTATTGTCTGAACGGATGAACGTGGGACCTTCAGGCATCTGGAAATTGCACCTAAGGATGAGCCACACTTGTGGAGGTCCACAATTCTTTTCCTGATGTCTTGGTTGATTTTTCTTGATTTTCCCATGATGTCAAAGAAAGAGTGTTTGAGGTGTGCCTTTATATGCATCCACCAATTAACTCAAATGGAATCAATTAACCTATCAGAAGCTTCTTAAGCTCAGAATGGAATCATCTGGAGTTTTCTTTTTGTTTAAAGACACAATACATTTAGTGTATGTATGTACTTCTGACTTTTTATCTGAAAGTGATAAAAAAAAAATACATAAAAATTAACAAATGCAAAAAAAATTGTTAATATTTATTGATCTAAAACAGAAAAAGTTTACTCTGATTTAATGTTTGACAGTAAAGAAAAAAAGGTTTTTGTGTTTTTTTCTGAAGTGTATATAAATATCTGGTTTCAACTGTACTTATTTTGGAGCTAACCTTAGTTGTTAGTTCCAAAATAAGTATGTCTGTTGCTATCTCCTGTAGGTCATTACATACTGTAGATAGCTATTTTAACATTTATGTCATGATACATGGCATACTTTCTTTTCTTGTCCTACAAACCTTGTACTTGTTTAAAAAAGAGTATAGATTTACATTGTTAATAATTGACTTTATGGACTTGTTAAGTAAAACCATACCATATACCAGTTGAGATAAAACACATAAAGATAACAATTTAGGGATATCTATTTAAAATAACATCTGCACTACCATGTAATGTTAATGTAAAAATACATACTTTAAGGACTTTTTATTGAGCAACCATTTTTTAAATTTACAATTAAAGCATTTTGGCCAAAGTCTTATCCAGAGTGACTTACAGAAGTGCTTGATTGTCTACTTGAAAAATTACATCCATTTACTTAGGCTAGTGCAGATGAGCCAAAATAAAAGATAATGCAAGCTAAGACACTACCAGAAACAGGAGTAAGTGTTGATATACATACTTTAACTGGCCACTTTGATAGGAACATCGGTACACCTGCTCATTGTAAATGCTCATTCATGCAATCATCTAATTATCCAATCATGTGGCAGCAGTGTAATGCAGATACAAGAGCTTCAGTTAATGTTTACATCAAAGATCAGAATGAGGAAAAACATGATCTCAGTGACATGGCTTGTTTGAGTATTTCAGAAACTGTTGATCTCCTGGGATTTTTATGCTCAAGAGAATGTAGAGTTTATAAAGAATGGTGAAAAAACATCCAGTGAATGGCAGTTCTGTGGACAGAAACACCTTGTTGATGAGAGAGGTTAGAGGAGAATGGTGAAACTGGTTCAACATGAAAGGAAGACTATGGTAACTCAAATAACCGCTCTTTCAACTGCAGTCAATTAGAAAAAATCATCTCAGAATGCACAGCCTTGAGGCAGATGGGCTACAACGGTAGAAGACTGCAACATGATTGACTGCCTCAGGACTCTGGACTTGTCATGTTTTGTTTTTTTTGCCATTGTTCCCCCACATTGTTGTCCCACTGTCTATTAATTGTCATCAATGCCACCTGTGTCTAGTTTCCTTGTGCGTATTTAAGTTGCCCTGTTCCACAGTTTCTTTGCTTGGTGTTTAGTGTTGCTAGGCTGGTCCTTCATGTCTCATGTAAGTTTTTTTTTTGGATTTTGAAAACTTTATTGATTTTTACCTTTGCCTAGAAGATTCTTCTGTTAGATTACTCTGTTGCAAAGACATTTTTCTTTGTAGAATTTGTTTTGGATTATTTCTTGGATCTTGACTGAACTCTGGGATTAACCTTTGCATCTTGTTTTTGCCTTTGTGCCTTGTGTTTGCACTCTCCTTTGGCTCACTGGCAGGGTATCTGATTCTTAAGCTGCTGAACTGAGTTCAACACCTGATCCTGACAGAAAGACCAAGCCAAACATTGACCTAGCAGAGATGCCCAGCACTCATCACCATAGCTCAGTATCAGTTCTCTGTTCATTGCCCTGGTGTTTAAACATTCACAAATGCTGTCAAATGATGAATGGACTTCCCTCCAGGAGATGTCCAAATGGTTACCCTCTTCCAATTTCAGTTTCCCAGGTTCAGAGTCCCTTCTGTTCCAGCTACTCCACCTTTGCATTAGTCGTGAGGCCACTCCAGCAAGGCACAGTGTTGTTTCATACCATTAACTGCCAACCAAGATACCATGGCTGCCAACCAAGATGGTGCCACATATGGCCACCTCAGTGTTTGGCTCTCCAGTGTTTGTACTGTTTTTGTTAGTTTTTCCTGTTTTTTGTTTCTCAAACACGATCAGTTTTACCAGGGATGAACTGCTGAACATTCGGCAGAACACACCACATTCAGACGTTTTGCTGAACATTTTAGTTGGTGGAGCAGCGGCGCTGTTCAGATGCTTTAGGACGCGCAGTGCTGGTGCGCTTGTGAAGCTTTGTCAGCGCAGTTTTCAAACAGCCCTGTCTAGCATCCATCTGCCGAATCTCCGCTCTCTACCCAACAAACGGACGAACTTCTTCTGCTCTTCCGGACAAATAAAGATTTTTCAAACTCTGCTGCTCAGTGTTTCACAGAAACCTGCCTGAATGATGCCATACCAGACAGTGCTTTAAATCTGCCAGGCTTCCAGCTGCTCAGAGCAGATCGCGATGCAGAATCAGTGGGGAAATTGCATGGTGGCGGGACATGTTTTTACATCAATGAGAGGTGGTGTACAGATGTAACAGTATTAAAGAAGCTGTGCTGTTCCAATCTAGCAGCTCTCTTCCTTAACTGTAAGCCTTTCTATTCGCTGTGGGAGTTCTGCTCGTTCATTCTTGTAATTGTTTACATTCCTCCGCAAGCGCACGTGAGCCTGGCTTTACACAAACTCGCTGATCAGATCACAGACACAGAACAACAACACCCGGACTCTGCTATAATCATTCTCGGGGACTTTAATAAAGCAAATCTCTCCCGTGAACTGCCAAAATATAGACAACACATTACATGTCCTACCAGAGAGTAATATATTGGATCACTGTTACACCATGATAAAGAATGCATATCGCTCCACCATGGTTCATCTTATACCGACCTACAGGCAGAAGCCTGTCCAAGCCCCAAGATGCTGAGAGATTTGATAGCCTACAACTGTCTCAAGCAACCCCGGCCCGAATCTCTCTGGCTGAATATGGTGCTGTCTATATTGCAGCACTTTCGTTCTGCCTGTCCTGAGTTTCCAGGAAAAGAGCTGGCCCATGCAGCCAGGGGAGGACTGTGATGGGAGTTACCCAGCCCTCCCCAATATCTAGCTCATGGCTGTACTTACCAGGCCTTGGTGGATTCGGGCATGGCTGGTAACTTCATGGACTCTTCCTAGCCAAGAACCTCCAGATTCTGTCTGAAGCCCTCTCTTCTTCTCAGGTGATAAGAGCCCTGGATGGAAGACCTTTGATGTAACCCCCCAAACTTCCTCCCTACATCTCTACATTCTCCAGCATCAGGAGAAGCCGAATTTCCACCTAGTACAGTATCCTGAGTTCCCTGTTATCCTTGGCCACCCTTGGCTCATTCAAAACCCACATATCATTTGGTCCACTAGGACCGTCCTTGAGTGGGGTGCCACCTGTCTCTTCCTGAGCTCCCCAGGTCCCATTCCAGAGTCACTAGATTTCCTAGACCTATCTCGAGTTCCCACCCAGTATGACAATCTCAAACCAGTGTTCACCAAAAAGAGGGCCACCACATTACCACAACATGTTCGGAAATAGAAATAGAAGCCACAGTAAGACAGGGCTCAAACCCAAGAGCCTGACCCAAGGGGAACCTGCTAATAGTTTGTTTGTGCCCAGGTCTGTTCATTCCCAGGTTCTCCAGTGGGGTCACTCTTCCTGTCTTACCTGTCACCCAGCCACCACCTGCATCCTTGAGCTCCTCCAGAGGTGGTTCTGGTGACCAACCATCAAGGATGATGTCAAGTCCTTTGTGGCAGCCTGCCCTACATGCAACCAAGGGAAGGTCACCTCCACCTACTCTCCATCCCACGATGACCCTGGTTGCACCTCTCAATGTACTTCATCACAGGACTCCTGCCATCCCAAGGTAACACCACCATCCTTGTGATCATTGACAGATTTTTAAAGGAATGCAGATTCATTTCCCTGCCTAAGCTACCCACAGCCAAAAAAAACACCAAACTAATCATTAACTACAGCTTCAAAGTTTTGGTACACCACAGGACATTGTCATTGACCATGGTCCTCAGTTGATTGGGGATGACAGTGAGCCTATCTTTGGGTTTTCACCCAGAGTCCAATGGGCAAACAGAGAGGTTAATCCAGGATCTGGAGGCTACTCTGAGGTGCATGGTAGCAAACAACCTGTCCTGGGTTGGGGTCCCCTCTGTACAGCAATTCATCCTTCACTGCCACCTAACCTGGAGTAAGGTTCGATGCAAGCTCCTCCATGTCTCCCAGCAATACCAGCTACAGATGGATCCTCATCGCAGACCAGCTCCCACTTCTGGGTCAGAGGGTTTGGCTCTCCACTAAGAACTTGCCCCTGCATGCTGGATGCTGTCCCAGCTCTACATTGGGTCCTTTAATGTGGCAAGGAGAGTACACCCAGTCCCTATTTACAGTTACCTATATCCTTGAGAATTAACCTCGTTTCATGTCTCCATTCTCAAACCCGTTGTGTCTTGTCCCTTTTCTCTGGCAGATAGACTTGGACTTGTCATGTTGTGTTTTGGCCATTGTTCTCCCACATTGTTTTCCTGCTGTCTATTAATTGTCATCACTGCCACCTGTGTCTAGTTTCCTTGTGTGTATTTAAGTTGCCCTGTTCCTTAGTTTCTTTGCTTGATGTTTAGTGTTGCTAGGCCAGTCCTTCATGTCTCATGATCATTATGGCTATACAGTTCATTTTTGCTTGAGAGACCACTCCTACACTCCTGGGCTTCAGGCCATAGTGATGTAGGACTCTTTTACTGGTGGATTTACATACTTTTGTACCTGATGCCTCCAACTCCTTGACTAGTTCCTTTGTTGTTGTCTTGGAGTCCAGTTGAAGGTCAGTTGAAAAGTCCACGGTCATTTTGGACCAAAGTTCTTTCATCTCTGGAAATTAATTTGTGCCTACTTCCTGAACAAGTGTCTGTGCACTCCCAAAATTTTTATATTTGCATGCAATTGTTTGTACAGATATTTATGGTACCTTCAGTTGTTTGGATCTAGGGCATCAAGGGTAAAAAAGGAAAACAAGTTTGTTTGCATTCAGTATAACTATGGTAGGAAAAGTCATGTGAAGATATAAAATCACCAAGAGTATGTGACCTGACTGTAATACATGTAGCTCATAGAAGATAGGCAGGAGCATTATGAATGAAATGAGGTCCAGTGGTCAAGTGGTGTGATTGGAAGTAATCAGAGAAACTCAGAGAAACTACAGAATTGTTAGGGAGTTTGAGGACTAGTAGGGGAAACTGAGCACTTTCAAAGAAATTGAGTTCTCCAGGGTGTGTGTTTGGGGTGGGTGGGGAGGGGGATCAGTTCCAGGTGACTTCAAGTGTTCTGCCATAGCCATGGAGCTGAGTATGTAAAAGAAGTTAAGGATGAGATGATGTCAGCACTGTGGACAGCAAGCAGACAGTTCCAGATGGACTATGCTAGTAAACTCAAAGCCAACCATACCATGGTGAGGATGAGTATTTACATTCACTTACATTCAAGAACAAAGGCTTACCTCTGACTTTAGCATATTTTGTCATACATGTTCTTGCTTTTCAAGACTGAAAGCTTTCTATACAAATAAAAAAGTACTAAGAAGAGGGGAAGAAGTAACTGTGGCCATTATTGAAACATAACAGTATTCTCAGTATTTTTTTTTATTTTTTTATTTTTTTACAATTAGGTATGCGGACAGAAAAGTTTTCGTTGCTTTGACATAAAAGGCATTGAGTAACCTCACTTTCCAAAATTCATGAATTCTTTTCTCACTCAAACACATCTCCAACAAAACTGTATGTACATCTATAGGATAGAATGTTTACTGAAGATGAATGTACAAACATGGATCTAAGCTGCAAAAGAGGAGCATTGCATGGAAAAATGATGCATGGAATTTACCTGATTCAACTGAGTATAATTCCACATGAATTCCACCTTCTGAGCAGTAGACTAATGCCTTAAACACTGAGCTATCACTTGGTGATATGTGATATCTCACATATGTGTGACTGTGTATGTACAGGGAAAATACAAAATTTGGTCCCACTTTATACATAGTGTCTTTAACTACTATGTACTTACATAACAAATTAAGCACTTGATACAATGTACTTAATCTGTATCTAAATGTTCTTACATTGTACTTACTTTTAAAGTACATGCATGATCAATCTGTAGTTACAGTATTGTACTTGCATTTGGAAGTACAATCTTGTAAGTAAGCACCATAAATGCAATTTTGTAACTATAATAACTGCAATGATTCACTACGTTTGATGTTATTTTGTTGTGCACCTCATGTGCTGTAAAAGATGATATGTAAAACCTGTCTACTTGAAAAAGTGTGGAGCCTGTATTGGTACCCAGTAACTAATGTGTACACAGACTTTATTACCTAAGTTGCATGCAAAATTCACAAAGCCTGTAAATTTGTAATACAGTGTGACATCTTAGGTGGCTAGTAAATTGCATTTAATCATCCACAAAATCATGCATGAATATAAAACACAATTTTCATGAAATTATTAAATTAATGTTCATTCTGGATCTATCTATCTATCTATCTATCTATCTATCTATCTATCTATCTATCTATCTATCTATCTATCTATCTATCTATTTCTAAATTATCTTCTACATGATACAGTACTTCCAAAAAGCTAGACAGAAATGTCATAAATGTTCTCCATGTTGCAAATTAACATATTTTGAAATCCTTTGTCATGAAAGAGCTGAGCAATTACTCCTTGTCTGTTTCGTTGCCCTAACCAGTGATACCACTGAATATATTTCAAATGCTCTTTCAGTAGCTGAGCACTTTTATTTCCTCTGTGATTGTAAACCTCTGACTTGATGCTTTGCCATGCATGCACTATATGCTGAGTATGGCAACCAATGTTTGGATTGACAAAGTTTTCTGAATGGTTAACAGTAAAATGCCTGTATCCATGTCTATGAAGATCCTGAACATATGATCTCCGACAGTCACTGAAAATGGTGGATCCTCTTCTCACATGCCTTCTGATAATGGGTATGACAGTCTGCCTTGAGTGGTTTTTGACAATCTTCAAAATTGGCAAACTTCAAAATTGGCCCTTTATTTCCAGTAATCCGAACACCCAGTTGTTTTTCCTCTATGTAGTTTAGATACGCCGAAATTAAGCTACCCATGTATGGTGACAAATGTCACCAAATATTTTATGAATTTCTACAGTTCAAACAAGCGTGTGGACATCCCACTTTAATTCACAGTCATCACAAATTGTCAAAGATACCCGATGTTAAAAAAAATTCCATAGATTTTTGAAAAAAGAAAGAAAAAAAAAGAGTGAAACAATTTTGGTTTAAAATAATAATATTTAAATACCTTTGTCCACCAAATCAAAGTCATGTGGTGTAACAACATGCAGGTACCCATTTCTCTGCCGTGTTGATCCTCAAGATATTATGTGACATTTTTTTAAAGAAATGTTCAGGTGTTTAGATGTTCAGGTCAAATGGAGAACCAATAAGATAACTTATGAAAACAACTGACACAAAGAAAAAACTAAATTTCTAAGATCTAGATTTTTAAAAAGGTATCTCATTTTTTTATATCAGACAACCACATTTGCCCATGGCCTATTTACCTTCTTTTTATGTGCAAACTTTGACTCATTAGTCCAAACAAACTTGTGTCCCGGGTTTCCACCAACTGTAAAACCAATTCTTCTTCTCAGTCTGTGTGGTGCATCTATGCATATCTGAATAACAGAATATATATTATTAATGAATGTTATGCAATATTTAATTGCATCATTTTTGTATTCATTATAGAGAAGTAACTCACCTTCCTAAATGCATTTGTCATTCGCGATAGAGTTCTTGATCTTCTAGCTATCTGATCCTGTAACAGGTCAATTTGCCTGAGTTGGAGACCTTGTGAAAATCTGAGGAAAATGAACACTATCACCAATAGTTGCTCTGTCATCTGTAAATCATTAGGTGTAAAACACTGGACAGATTAAATACACCTTTTTCATTTCATAATCACCAACCAGTAAATAAATTCTATCCATTTCACGAGATATACTCTACTTTGGCTGAAAAGTGAACCTTTTCAGGATTGATGATGAATCAATGATCAATACATCATTTACTTTTAACTGTGACCCAGACAAAATGAAGGGTAACATGAATGTTAACAAGGTAAATGGATAGTTGACATGCAATGTAAAGCTGTGACAGTAATGTCCTGCTGTGATGCAATTCTTCACATACAGTTATCTCATATTAATTGGAATTTATGAAACCACAGGGCTATTTAAGTTAACTGGAAAAAAGCTGAACATATAAAGCTATAAATCACATTTATTTTAATATGCTTAATTAACTTAGTGGCAAATTTTCAATTCAATTCAATTCAGTTTTATTTGTATAGCGCTTTTTACAATGTCATTGTCTCAAAGCAGCTTTACACAAACAAAAGTAAGATGAAGTGTGAGAGGGTGTGTCTGATGAGCAAGCCGAGGCGACGGTGGCAAGGAAAAACTCCCTGAGATGGAGATAGGAAAAGCATATAGATTTATCAGACTGTATTTGTTTTAAATGTCTTACATCTCAATAAGTTTAAATACATATACTTCAAATTTGCTTTTTTATTCTCAAGTTTATTTTTTTATCACTTATACACTGGATGAAATTAAAAATAAATCAAAGCTGTTTTATTTGTAAGAAGTTTAATATTAGGTTAATGTTATGATTAGTACAACTTAAGATTATTTTAATTAATTAATAAATGGTGTATTTGCTTGGATAAATTCATTTCAACACATCGCTAAATCATCTTTCTTGACCCCAAAGTCTACCATAAGTGTTTTCTGTATTTTATTTATTCATTTTAATAAAGTCAGTAGGAATACTGGAGTGCAACACCGGATCTGATGTCTTGTGGAGACTGATTGCAT
Organism: Pangasius larnaudii; assembly: GCA_037576815.1. Lineage (NCBI taxonomy): Eukaryota > Metazoa > Chordata > Actinopteri > Siluriformes > Pangasiidae > Pangasius > Pangasius larnaudii. The sequence continues at coordinate 12,126,688 of CM074922.1, read as the reverse complement.
ATGCAGTGAGAGCTGTGCATGATAGCTGGCGGTCTTTTTTGAATTTCAACGGCTAACGTTGGATTTATGTAAAAAAAAAACAACAAGGTAAGGATGGTTTAGTGCTATACAAATACTTCTGTAATAATGCCTATAATATTTAAACTCCATTAATTGAGTCTCTGCTTTCAAAGTATATTGTGTTAAATCAACCATACCATGCCAGACACAAGCAAGGAAAATCAAGAGGCCTATCTTTAACCTCTATGTTGATTCCAGATACTGGACTTTGATTCTCCACACTCTAGTTATGTTGCGGAGGAGGAAGAAAAAAAAGTTCAGGCTCTACCAGTTTTAGGTAAGGAAGAAAAATATGTATTATCCTATGGTTAATGTTGACTTGTTAATAACTTGTTAATAATTTCAATCACCACTCTCAGTTATCGGTTTATTTGATTCGCTATATTTAGCTACATATATAACTACTGTCATCACAGATGAGGTGAATGAGCAGTCTGTGGCTCTAGAAAATACCCCAGGTAGGTGGTGATTAATCTTATGTAATTGCTTTGGTATACTATAACATGTGGTTACATGCAGTTGTTACCTTAAGGTGAAATTTCCACTTGAGGTAACCCTTATAAATTAATTTTGTGTGTGTGTGTGTGTCATCTAATGAATTCAGGTAGATATAGTCATATTAATTTACTTGAAATATAAACCATATGAAATATAAATATGGACAGAAACACCCTTGCCCTCACTGAAGATGTGGCTGAAATTCAAATTATTGACCCAGAATTTTATTTCTCCATCCCCTAATTCCAGCCTCAGGAAGGGAAGCTTTTAGATTTTACCCAGAGATGCGCAGAGGCCTTGACTACTGAGATAACAATTAACTTAAAAACTCCTGCAAATTAAATACAAGTTTTAAATACAAGTTAAAGACGAATGTTTATCCTCTTTAGTTGTTTGTTTGGGGTGTTTTATGCCTTTTGTTTAACTGTTTCCTGTATTAAAATATCTATCAAGAAAATTGTTCAAAGATTTATTTTTCAGTGCAATCTTGTGTGATGTGAACACAGCTTTTTTTGTTTATTTTAGGTGCTTTTTATCAAAAAATAAAGTAGCCTAATTCTATTGTGCTGTAAGTTTCAGAATTTTTTTTTCAGACATTTTTCCAATTCCCTTTTTTTATTCTGCATGTAATACATTATGTGATAGATCTGAACAATGACATAATATAAGGTGGGCAGTTTATGTGTATTTTCAATGTACACAATGTACACATTATTTCCTTGGTACTAACACAGGCTCCGCACTTTATTTTAGGTGGGCTGTTTTTGTGTATTTTCAATGTAAGCACAGGTTACTTCCTTGGTACTAACACAGGCTCTGCACTTTATCTTAGGTGGGCTGTTTTTGTGCATTTTCAATATAAGTACATATTAGTTGCTGGGTACCAATACAGGCTCCATACTTTTTCAAGTAGACAGTTTTTACACATCGCTTTTTACAGCATATGAGGTGCACAACAAAATAACATCAAACTTGGTGAATCCAGAGTAGCCATAATGTGCTAAATGAGATGACTGAATATGGATATTGGTGCATTCTGTTACTAAATTTTTTCAAGGTAAGCAGGGTCAAAATGTGTTATTGGTCCAATTTCCAACCATTTATTTAACAGATGATGCATCTTTAGCTTGAATATTAAATGGTTTGAATAATAAATACCCTCATACTCATATTCAACACATTGTGGAACGCATGTGCTATAATGTGTTATGTGTTGTTGCACATGTAAAAACATAAAATTATGAAAAAAAATATTTTACATAAACTGCAGTGTAGTTACAATTGTAGTTACAAAATTGCAATTATGGTGTGTACTTACAAGTATACTGTAACTACAGATTGATCAGGCAGGTCCTTTAAAAGTAAGTACAATGTAAGAACATTTAGATACAGACTAATTACATTGTATCAAGAGTAAAATTTCACACTTTTTTCACATAATTTTTTTATGTAAGTACATAGTAGTTAAAGACACCTAATATGAATTGGGACCCATAATTGTATTATTTTCCTGTACTTTCCATGGTGCACTTTGGATTTACTCCAGGCAGAAATGACATAAAGCACACTGAAGTATTTTGCAGCCTTTTTATTCAATCATGAAATGTATATTGTAGTATATTCTACACAATAAAGAGTCCTGTTTCTAATGGAATGGTTTATGTATAAAAAAAAAGTCAAAGTGATAAATCTGGTAATATTACCAGAGGTTATTGCTTTTCATGTTATTATGTTGTGATTGATATAGTGTTCTTGTTGAGTTTGCTAGTTTTATGGTAGAATGAGCTGGTTTTGAGGCATGTGTGAAGTGTTTCAATAGTTTTTTGATTTGTTTTCCTCTTCATTGCCATTTACAAAATAGGAGACATCTTTTTGAATGAAAAAAAAAAAAAATCAATGGGGGTTGATTACTGCTAAACAAGATTATTAGATTATAATATGCAAAATCAATTTTTGTGGACTAGTCCTAGAATATTTGGGCTATGTTAACAAATTTGGTGTCATACTGTTCAGTAGCATGTGAACCTCAATAATTATCAAAAACATTGAAATTTGTAAAGAATATGGCCAAGACTTGTCAATCAATACTAATGAGGCAGAGTCTTATTTACTCAAACAGATATAACTCATGAGTGCTTGCATGGATTCGCACAAAACCTGCAAGGCATTTACTGGAGAAGAATCTTAGGTCATTTGCAAAGTCTAATCTGTCTGGAATTTGGTATGGTGCGTCTTTGAGCAAGTGGAGTTTTGCTGATGACCTAATTAATTAAAAAAATATGGCAAATGCCAGCCAATCAGCTTTCAGCAGGAATCTGACAGAGTGAACATTGAGCTATACATCATGAAAACTGAATGGTAGGTTCAGGTATTGACTCATACAATTTTACAACAGTGTCACTGGGGGCACTATTCATATTTCTGCAGACAAAACAAGCACTCTCTTGGACAATAATGTGTAGAAATTTTTTTTTTTTACCGTGATTCTATCGATGAAACTATAGAAAATTGCCTTTTGGACCATGTAGCCACCCACAAAAATTATCTTTGCAAACTAGTACTATGGTTTTGTAACAACTGAGGCTGACATCCATTCAGCCATCCACCAGAGGGAGCCCTCTCCCGAATACTGATGTACTTCTTCTATGCCTACTTCCTGTTTGGCACATGTATTTCAGGGCCTAGCTCACCTGTATTCATTGTGAAGTATTGTCAGCTTACCACTGCCTTACTGAGTGTTTTTTCATTGCCTGTCCTTTGTTTCTTGTTTCATGACCTTTGTGCCTGACTTCTGGATATTGTCGTTTGGATTATTGCTTTGTTTTGTTTGCTTGGTTAGACTTAGACTTAGACAGACTTTATTGTCATTCAGATATACAGTAGATGTATACAGAACGAGATTATGTTGCCTTGGCTCAGCATAGCAGGATAACAGGATATAAATACAAGTGTGTGGAAGTGATAGCATAGATCTCACAGATAAGTAGTTGTTTGCATAGTAGCATTATGGCAGTATTAGATACATTATGGCATTTATGGCTTAATGGAAAAACAGTAAATGGATGGCAGTATTAGATACCTTATGACACAGTGCAGAATGGTAAAAATTTAGCAGAATGAAGGTATATGGCATTATGGCATAGTGCAAATTGTTAAGATATGTTAAGACATTATTTGTCATTGTGAGATTGTGCAAAACCAGCAAAGTTATACACTGCAAAAATAGTAGAGTTATGTCAATTGTTTAGATACAATATGGCATTTATGTGCAAAAGTGCACAAGAGGTGGATGACCTCAACTATTCAATAGTCTGATGGCCTGGGGGGAAAAGCTGTTGCAGAACCTGGTGGTTCTGCATCGGATACCGCAGAACCTCTTACCAGAGGCCAGCAGGGAAAACAGTCCATGATGGGGGGGTGTGGAGTTGTTGAGAATGCTCCTGGCACGAGTGACACACTCCCAATCCGAGGCACTGCAGCCTCCACACCACAAAGAGATACAGCTGGTTAGCACACTCTCTATGGTGCTCCTGTAGAATGTATTGAGAATAGGAGGGGGCAGGTGAGCTCTTCTTATCTGGTGCAGGAAGTGTAGACGCTGCTGTGCCCTCTTTACCAGTGCCGCAGTGTTCACAGACCAGGTGAGGTTGTCTGTGATGTGGACCCCCAGGAACTTAGTGCTGTTGACCACCTCTACAGCCGTGTTGTTGATCAGAAGTGGAGCGTGGCTGGGCTGTTTTTTTCTGAAATGAATGCTTGTGTGTATCTAGATGAAACCTGAAAGGCACATATAGGACAAGAAATGATTCTATAGTCATATGCATGTGGGGTGGAGCTAAAGTCAGATAATGGTTTCTCAGGAATTGTAGCTCAGAATTTCAGCTTTCATTTCCTAATATTTACATCTAGATGTGTTAAACAACTTAGAACATGACACGTTATTTTTAAACACACCCATTTGTTCAATTGATCAAAAATATTGGAACATGTGCCTGACAGGTGTTTACTATTTCCGAAGTGTGCCCTGTTAGATTGATTATGATTGAAATGATTTAAACATTTAATAGCTCTGAATGTCTACTTTTGGTTTGAGCCCTGGTTTCACCCCTCAAGACTGCATTTTTTGTGAAAAAAGGATAAACCAACATGAAGACAAGAGAGCTGAGGGAAAAGCAAGCCATTTTGAAGCTGAGAAAAGAGAGAAAATCTACCAAAGCCATTCCACAAGCAAGATGCGGGCATGAGCATGGACCCCAGCCACAACCCCACTATGGATGTCCTCCGACACATCCTTCAGACTAGGCTCACCACACAGAAGCTGCTGGGGCTTAAACGGGGCCACTCGGCTGCCACCATCCCTCTTTCTGACCCCTGTCATGAGGCCCAGCAACTCCTCACCAAGATGACCCGGGATGACGACATTGAAGCCTTTGGGGGCACGGCACTCCACGAAGGTTGGGCTCACAGCTGTATGGTCAAAAGGAGGCAAAACATGGCTTCCTATGACCACTTCCTCCAGCTGTTCCAATATGAGTTTGACCTTTCTTGCCAGGGTAAAGAGATTGGAGAGTGGATCCTGGCCCTAAAGCAAAGGAACCAAAGCACTGCAGAGTTTGCACTCAACTTCTGCACACTGGCAATGAGCAGCGGATGGAAAGAGCTGGCACTGAAAGCTGCCTACTGCCAAGCCTTGGGAGGAAGCTCCCTCACACATTGCATCAAGCTCATTACCCTAAGTGTCGGCACCTTGCACAACGAAAGCATCTCCCTCCTTGTCACCGTCACTTTCAAGTTTCTGGTGGCGCTGGGCTTTCTGTGGTTTCAGACTCACGACCCACATATCTCCCGGAAGTGGCATGAGATTATGTGCTTATCTACCTACTTTTATGCCAGTTGTCTCAGCACTCCCTCCATAGCCATGTCTTAAACCTCCATGGAAAGCCCTGAGCCTCAATTCCATGTGGAAATTCCCCAGAATATCATGAATTCCATGAGGTATTCAGTAAAGCTAAAGCCAGTGGGCTCCCACTGCATAGCCCGTACTATTGGGCCATCAAACTCCTGGCAAGAGCCACACACCCTTGCATTCAGAACTACCCCTTCTCTGTAATAGAAACCTAAGCAATTTCCACAAGGTAAAGTTAGAACGTTCGTCATGAATTTTGTAACATGGATGTAATACATTGTGCTCAAATTCACTTTATCGCAACCCTTTAGAAATTAAATAATGATCACACATATACCAAATCACATACTGGTTGTTATTAATACACTCATTAATATTGTGGTCAGTGCTTACAATTTAGATTAAACTGCCCGCATTCTCCGCCATTATGTAGGGAAAATTAGCTGTTGGGTTAATTTTATGTATTCTCCACCAATATGTAGGGAAATTAGCTGTTTAGCTCAGAAGGGGAAATTTGTAAACTTAATGTTTTAATAGCTGATCAACTATTCGTCCAGCA
>CM074922.1:12097249-12120565 GCA_037576815.1 Pangasius larnaudii | reverse complement strand
AAATCCATTGTGGTGGTGTATAGAGCCAAAAATGTTAGAATTGTGTCAATGTCCCAATATTTATGGACCTGACTGTAATGCACTCATTAGACTACCAAGTGTAGCATTATAGTTAACACCAGACTGATGTTTATTTGAGCTATAACATTTGTTTAGATGCATAAAGAAAAATCAATTTAGCAGAATTTCAGATTTGATCCAGAACCTGATGAGTACCTGGTTTTATTTTACTCTTGCTTGTTTAGGTTTTGATGGAAGTGGAGCACAAGAAAAGAAAATTATTAAAATATGAATTATTCTCAGACAGAACCTAGTAAAAGCCCTGACTGTAAGTTCATTCTACCATTGTCATATGATTTACAAGAAAGAAATTCTTTTCTCCTTTTGACTCTATAGCCTAGTTCAGGGGTGTCCAATCCAGAAAGAGCTAGTGTAGGTGAAGGTTTTCATTCCAACCAAGCAAAAGCCACTCCTGAGTCTAATGAAAGACAAGGTCAACTGATTAAACAGGTGGAATCAGGCTCCTGCTTGATTGGAGTGAAAACCTGCACCCACACTGGCCCTTTGTGGATAAGATTGGACACCCCTGGCCTTGTTGATTTGTTAATACCTGCCACTTTTAAATTAGTGTCTGCTACACTTTGGCTGTTTTGACAAAGAGAAATAAATTACCTAAAAACAAAGCTGTCCCTTATGAATGCCCTTTTTTTCAAATGCCCCCTGTTTTTATGTATGGGCTTCCAATGCAGTCCAAACAACTGCAGCATCTCGGCGCATACATTTGCGCATATCTTTTGCAGTCGTGGTTATTATACTCAGTGAACCTTTTCATCTCGAATACAAATATGGTCCTGCTGAAGCCCATGACCATTCATCATGTAACCATCTCTGCTTCCTGCTCCCATATAGAATAATAATATTTCGCAAACTTCATGCTTACAAACAAGTTCCTCTTATGAGGCAACACATTCTCATTCTGCTTATTATTTTACACTGCACTGCTGTACATTCATACAGAACATCCTTGTCCAACAAACACAATTCTTTTAATACCCGCAATGTTCTAGGGACCTGGACTGATTTGGTCATAATATGAATGTGAAGGTTTTGATCCACTATTGTGTTTTTCCATTTTAATGGCTGGGTGGTATCATGATGTTTTTATCTAGTTCAGTAGACTTACATGCTGTCAGGCCCCATAAGACATATTATGATAGAGGAAAAAGAAAAAGACAAAAAAAAAAAAGAAAATGCCAACTAACAATGCTGCTAGATAATAAAGAAAGTAATGATACTACTAACAATGTTATAATTACAATAATAATAAAACAATAATAAAAATAAAGGTTCCTTATAAGGCCCATTTGCTTCAAAGTGGTTGAGAAACCCATAATAGGAACATAATATCTCAAGAATGTGTACTGATTATATGAAAAACAGGAGGACAAAGTCCTAGTTTTAGAATACACTCATAGGAAAAAAGTACACCCTCCTTAAATATAATGTTTTAATTATTAAGGCCTAAATAACAATTGTTACCACCAACTTCTCAACAACTTCTATAAACAAACAAGTAGCCTCAGATGACAACAAAAAAACACAAAAGGTTTCAATATGTGTTTTTTCCACAAAAGTAAACCAGCATTCAGAAACCAGGTGGAAAAAATAAGTATATCCTATAATTCATTAACATGTAGTACCAGCAACAATAACTAGAAGTCTCTCACATCATTTTGGATAAATTTTGGCCCACTCGTCTTTACAGCATTGCTTCAGTTCATATTGAGGGCATTTGTTATGCACAACTCACTTAAGATCCCACCACAGATCCCGCCACAGTATCTCAATGTACTTTCTTGTCTCAGTTGTATTATTTTTAGACTATTATTATAATTAAGTATTGTAGAAGATTTAAAATATATCAATAGCAGTAAAACTCTCTATGATCATTTCTGTCAAAAAAAAGGTTACATCACAATGCTTTGCTGGCAGTTAGTCCAAATTAAATTATCAGCAGTGCACATTTATTTACAGTTATATTGTCTGAAAACAAAGAAACTGAGTTCTTTTTAATAAAGCAAAGTTTCTGAAAATAAGTTGAACAGAAATAGTTAAAGAGAATTTAGAGCCACAGACTAAGCAATTATAAGGTGTCACAGAGGTGATGCACAAGCAGAGAGACACAGTGCAGTAATTAGCTAATGTTAGCTAGGTAGCTAAAACACAAGTGTGTGTTGAATGTGATAGGGTTAGCTGTTCATGGATGCCTCAAGTGTTATAGTTCTCAGTGTTTTATGCAGCTCTATACCACAGCAAACAAGGCTAACAGTGGCAAGCTACTTATAGGCATTACCCTTCAACATGCTAAGATCTAAACTACAGGTCTCATAAGTTTTCATTAAAAGGTCATCACAATGATTTGCTTCCATATGTTGATGTATGTGAAGGAAAATGTTAAAGGGCATGACAGATGTCTGGCCAGTAGTGTTTGAGATATGCTACATTTCCCATGGAATCTAAACAAACTCAATCTGACTAAACCAGAACAACAGAACGGAGGTATATCCTATGTTGTGTAATGCTTCATATACGGTACATGTGTATTCATATGTTTAAGTTGGTTTGGTGGTAGTATGTTGCATTCTTCTTTTGTGATGCATTTCCAGGCTTGTACCTCAGCTTCATTCAGTTGTTGTTTGTTTTGGGGGGTTTCTCCCTTCAATCTGGCCTTCTGATTCTTACTGCTGGTGAGTGGTTTGCATCTTGTGGTATGGCATCTATATTTCTGCTCTCAAAGTCTTCTTCAAATGGTTAACTGTGAACCCATCACCCCTGCCCTGTGGAGGTTGTTGGTGATGATACTGGCTAGTGTTTTTGGTGTTTCTTCAATGCTGTCACAGTGTTTTTGTCATCATCTTGTTCATGTTGTTTTCCTTGGCAGACCAGTTTGATGTCTGGCTGTTAATACACTAGTGTTCCCTTTCGATACTACACTTGTACTGCGTCGCTAGACACTATGGGGAAAACTCCTTTTTCCCAGATGACCGAAGCCTTTACAATTACGCAGCAAAACTGCACGACCATTGGTTCGTACAGTGCAATAAAAGCTAACCAAAGGATCGGCAGCGGAACTGCATGCGCCTATGGCAATGAAGCCCGCCAGAATAGGCGGAGCCATCTGGCTATATAAGCGGGCATTGCACCATAGGATCTCAGATCAATTCTCTTTCAGCGACGAAAATGAAAGAGCTACTCACTTGCGCCATCCCGCTGTTCCCACCTAGCTTCGAGCCGCCATTCAACATCCGGCGCACATACCATCTCGTCCCCTGCCACCATTCGGCAAGCTAAAAAAGAGCGAAAAAAGCTTAAAGAGCAAAAAGCACTAAAAGAGCCTTTGTTCTCTAAAAGAGCTTTTTTCCCCTCTTTTAGCGGCATTGCAGCTCTGCCCTGCACGCTGACGATGGCCACTCAGAGTGTGTTTTCTGTCTGGGCAGAGCGGAAGCCTCTCTGATGGAGATGGAATGCTCACACTGCATGAGCATGAGTCTCTCCTCTCTGTGTGCTCGGATTGCTTTCTTTTCTGAAAGCGATTCCGCTCCTCGTGCCTCCATGTTTTCTTCCTCCCAGGGACCTGTGAGGAAAAAACAGCAAGGCAGAGGGGCTCAGCGCCCAGCTGTGAGCAAGTTCGCGCCAGCTCAGACCCCGCGTGCCTCGCTCTCGCTGTGCAGAGGGGATTCTCCCGTCTTCTTTGAGCGCCCGGACCAGCGTCCCTCGGCTGATGCGAGCGACATGGTTTCATCAGACGCGGAGGATATTTTGGGCTCTCCCTTCGACCCCGCCCCTCTGCCGTCTATGGACACCAAGACAGGGATGGACGCCGAGCTCTTCCGCGTCCTCTCTAAAGCGGTGGAAGAACTGGGATTAGAGTGGTCCACACTGGAGGACCCCACTCGGAGCCGTAGTGGAAAATGGTTCCTGCCGGGGCGCTGTCAGGCCCCTCATCAGCGAGCCAGGCCTTTTTTTCCAGAGGTCCATGATGGGCTCACGAAGTCGTGGCGTGCTCCCTACTCGGCTCGCCTTCGCACGTCCATTTCATCCGCATTCTCCACGGTCGATGGCACGGACGAAAAGGGCTATGAGAGGCTACCTCCGCTGGATGAGTCAGTGGCCGCACACCTCGCCCCAAACACAGCCATCTGATGGAGAGCGAAAGTCACGCACCCCTCGAAACCGTGCAGAACAATGTCTTCCCTTGCTGGACGAGCTTACTCCTCCGCTGGGCAGGCGGCCCCAGCTCTGCACTCCATGGCCGTGCTCCAGGTATTTCAGGCGAAACTGCTCCAAGTTATGGACGAGTCAGGGCCCATTCCTGTGGCCTTTAAGGAGCTGTGCAGGGTGACGGACCTGGCCCTTTGAGCGACGAAGGCAACGGCTCAGGCCATCGGGAGGTCAATGGCCAATTTAGTGGTGTTAGAGCGCCACTTATGGCTGAACCTGATAGAGATCAAAGAGGCAGACAAAGTTCCTTTCCTTGACTCTCCAGTTTCTCCCACGGGGCTGTTTGGACCCGCCGTCAAAGAATTTGCTGAGCGTTTTACTGCTGCACCTGCGCCTGCACCTGCTCAGCCTACTCAAAAGCTCCTGCTCGGCCAGATGCCACTCATTTTTGAGATGCCAAGGACCCCGGCCCAAGCTGATGCTGGATCCTGCGCCTTGGGCATCATCCTGAGCTACTAGACAGGAAGAGGAGGGGGCAAAGTCTCGCCATCGCCGGACCACCCCCCAAACGATCTCTGTTATGCCCCCAAGCACCCTGTTCTGTCCTGGGTGCTGGTAGCGGTGTGTTTGTAAATGCTGTTGTGGACACCAGGCCTGTTCTGAAAGCGCCCACACAAGCAGCTGCTGTTATAGTGAGAAAAATAAAACACAAACATTTTCAAACAAAGAGCAAATTTCCTCTTCCACTTATAACGAGAGTCAGGTCCTCTCACGGCGATCTGCCACTCGAACCAATCCAACCCCTCGCCACATGGGCAGAGGCCTGGCAGGCCATCCCCAGAGTGTCAGATTGGGTTTTGGGGATTATAAAATGAGGTTACTCACTCCAGTAGATCTCCCTGAAAGTGTCCTAAATACTATATCATAGGCTAGAGCCCCATCCACGAGACGCCCCTATGCCCTTAAATGGACAGTCTTCTCTGCCTGGTGTGCAACCTGTGGCAAAGACTATTTCCTGTGACATATCAATGATATAGCTGCTGGCATACTCCTTCCTGGGCCTCCAAAGCCCCATAGGAGTTAGAGCCCATTCCACATGGGGTGTGACCTCGTCTTGGGCATGGTCTAGCGGGGTGTCCATGGCAGATATTTGTGCAGCGGCCAGCTGGGCCTCGCCTTCCACATTCGCCAGGTTCTATAGCCTGGATGTTCTGGCCTTGCAGGCTCGGATTCAATCTGCTTAAGGGGCATGCGGCTGTTTAGGACAGGCGTATTCCTTGTGCGTTCTTGGCCCTTTCTAAAAAGTGCTGAGATGACACAGGATTATTTTGGAATGATTATCTTAAGCTTGGCTGACCTCAGTGAGTTCAGCTCTCCTGCCTCCTGTGGGTTTCACCCTTCTTAAACTGGTCATGCAGTTTCACTGTGTGATTGTAAAGGCTTCAGTCATCAGAGAAAAAGGAGTTTTCCCCATAGCATCTAGCGACGCAGAGGTTATGTTAGTAACTGAGTACGTTTTCTTTCTTTTTCAAGGCATTTCAAATTGTTGTATCGGCTATGCCCAATGCTTGTGCAATGGCTCAATTTTCCCTCTTTTCTCAGCTTCAAAATGGTTTGCTTTTCTCCCATAGACAGCTGTCTGGTCTTCATGTTGGTTTATCCTTTTTAACAACAAATGCAGTCTTCACAAGTGAAACCCAGGGCTCAAACCAAGAGTAGACATTCAGAGCTATTAATTTTTTAAACAATCATTTACACAACTGTAACAGGAAACACCCATCAGTCATGTTCCAATATTTTTGATCACTTGAAAAATGGGTGGGTTCAAACAAAAGGTGCCTTGTTCTAAGCTGTTCAATACATCTATGTATATATCAGGAAATGCAGAAATTCTGATCTACTGTCTCATATTCATCTTTTGATCTCAAACACAAATGTCATCAGTGTATAGCAAAAAGAAAAGAATTGGAGTTCCTGTTCCAATACTTTCAGAGGGGATTGTATTCATATTTCATTCCCATCTGTATATGAATGGCTGGAAATACACCTGAAATATACCTTTCTGTATTTTTCAAAATGTATTTTTAAAGTAATACACAAGTACACATGAATAAATGTATTTATTAACATAACGAAGAATGTTTAAATGAGAGTATATATAATTGTCATGTCGATTTAAAAGGTATATTTTAAAGCAATTCCTTTCAAATGATTCTGTAATACAACATACAAAGTACACTTCAGTGAATGTACTTTTTACATACTGAAACATACATAAACAAAAAGTATAAACAATTGTCTTAACAAATTAATTATATAATTTAAAATGTTAAAGACAATGTTAAAAAAAACATTCACATTGGGAGAAAAAAAACAACCGGCAACAATCTGCATTTGCTTTTTAAGTCAAATTAACCTAATCTAATTTCTAAGAAAAAAACAAGTACAATCTACTTGATTTAAATGGTTAAAAACTTATGCTCCTTCAAATAATATATACTGTATCTAACTCTTTCTAAACAGAAAGCCCTGATTTTCAGTCAGAAACCACTGTAAATATAGTAGATGATATCAAAATGTAATTTCCTGTTCCCATTTGGAAACATCTGACTTTGCAAATAGTTTATCATTATAATGGTTATATGACCTGTAACACCTTAAACCACTCAAACCCAAATTAGAACTCCATTGGGACCATGCATCTTTATAAAGACTGAACTGGCAACCTCCAGTGTGACTACTTAACCAACTTCGGTGCACACAGACCATACAACTGACTGACAAATACAAAAAGGTTGAACTAAGAACTTTTCCAAAACACTTGGTATTGAAAAATAACACAATAGCTCTAGGCCTAAATGCCAACACAAAATGGCTTTCTGGTCCTGTGCCTGGAGTGTGTGTTCCTGTGTCTAGGTCTTTTACTCAGCCTGATAAGAAAAGCTGAACTAACAAAATAGTGCTGTTCTCTCAAATGGACCCACTCTACAGCCTCAGAAAATTTGTTTTATATGTACTTATTTTTTTTTAATGAACATTAGAATTTTTTTTTCCCTTTTTCCCATTTATTTACAGCAAGATTCACACTTCACTGTGTTGCACTATGTCCAATTACTCTTACAGTCACATGACTCTTTAAGATTTAAGATTTAAGAAAAATTAATTATATGAATATCTGTTAAATTATGTGTAAATGATAGTTATGTTAGAAAACCATCATGTTTTCCTCAAAAATAGCACTTTACAGCTAATTCCCCATCCAAACGATCACAAATAATAGTATTTTGCAGTATTTATTAACCAAATGCCTTATGTAAAAAATTAAATGACCAAATTAAGTGAGCATGATCCTTGTTGCTTTATCTGTCTCAATCTATTGCACTTTCACACATACCCATGTAATCATTGGAACAGTGCTCAGAATATCAATACATAGATTTTCGATTTTGATTGTTTTGGACAGAGAGCAGATTTTTTGAGAATTATTGAGAATTACTTTTTTCTTTTACTTTTACTTTTTACTCCCTTTGTCATAAAACAAAGGAATGAGTTCTTCCTAATAGCAACCTCTCTGATAGTTAGGGTAATGGGTTGTAATGTCAATGAAATTTCAGCTTATGCACCAGTACAACTACTTATGAATACAAGCTCTGATACAGAGAAAAGAGGCAGGTTGAGATGTCAATGTCAATGCAGGATACTTCCTTCAGATGTGCATTGAAGGAAGATTTGAAATCCTTTTTTAAATTAATATTGGCAATACTGAGGATATATTCTACTGTTTGGGAAACCTCGAAAGTGTGTGTACAGGGGAAATTCATAGCACAGGCTACAAAAAGAAAAGAGAGAACTTAAAGCAGATCCAGGAACTAGGAAAGGAAATTAAAGAGAATGAGCTAATGTTATCCAGTTATTTTTCTGAGAGTCTGTATCAGGAGCTCTGTGGGTTAAAATTTCAGTTGCATGAGATATATAACAGAAAGGTAGAATATACACCGTATAGACTGAAAACAAATTTTCATGAAGGGGAGGAAAATCAGAGAAATTATTGTCTACTATAGATAACTGCAAGACAAAAGCTTTTCCAATACAATACCAGTTATTAAAAAGGGGAATAGGCAAATTTATTCAGCTAAAGACATAAATAAAGTATTTCAGTGATATGAAAAGTTGTATACATATGCAAGTGTTGAGGTGTCCAGGCTGCAGTCCGAGGCAGCTGAGGAAATAGAAATACCCATAAGAGAAATAAAAGAAGCAGTTTCCTCACTGAAAAATGGGAACTCATCTGGTTATGATATTGTAAGTATTTTTTATAAAGGAATTTATACATACTGTATTCTGGCACCAGTACTTTTAGAAGTTTATCAGGAGATGCTCAGTCCCCAACCTTTAATGAATCTTTAATTACAGTAATTCCAAATTCTGGTAGAGATACAATGGACCCCTCTAATTTTAAACCCATTTGTTGCTTAACATTGACTGTAAAATCCTGACAATTTTTTTTTGACAAAAAATGTGTCTGCAAAGGGTCTTGACTAATATTAATCACCCTAATCAAGTGAGATTCAAGAAAAATAGATCCTCATGCGATAATATGAGATTGTTGTTTCACCTGATGTGAATATGTGAATACCAAAATACCCTGGTGTCTGCTAATTCTTTGGATGCGGAGAAGGCGGTTGATAAAGTGGAGTGGCAGTTTTTGTTCTCCACCTTATCAGACTTTGGATCAAACTTAATTTCATGGGTTAAAATGCTATACAAAGAGCTAAAGGCTGCAGTGATTAGAAATGGAGTGGTATCACCCTTTTTGGTCATTCTAGAGGGACATGACAGTGGTGTTCCTTAAGCCCATTATTATTTGTGAATTTTTTTGGAGATTTTGGTGAGCATAGGTCAAGCACATTCAAGTATTAGAGAGGTTGAGGGAAGGGATAAAGAACACAAGTTATGCAGATGACATCTTAGTGGTGGTGACTGATCCCTTGACCTCATTACCACATTTGATGGACACTGTACAATCATTTTTGAAACTGTCAGTTTATACTACAAACTGAAATACGTCTGAAGCCATGTCTCTTTCTAAATTTTGTTTAAATTTTTAATTTAAGTGGGTCCCTACAGCAATTAAATATCTTGGAATCAAACTTGCTCAGGATATGGGGGACATACCAATACTAAATTTTTATCCATTGCTACAGAAGACTAAAACTAACCTGGAGGAAGTAGGAGAAAATTAAACCCTCTCTATGGGGAAAATTAACATTACAAAGATGATAGTATCTCCCCAGTTTAATTACATTGCCATGATGCTGATAATTAAAATACCATCCATAATATTCAATTGATGATATAATAAAACACTTTCTGTGCAATAGGAAAAGACAAAAGAGTTAAATAAATAAGTTATGTTCCCCGAGAAAGGAGGGATGGGTCTTCCTAATTTCAGATTATACCATTTACTGTATATTTTGCAATGGCTAAAATATGAAGATACTGGGATAGTACAGAGGGTAAAGCAGGTTGAATAGACATTGAATATAGGCTGAGTTCACCTTTTACTCCCATTGAGGTTTTATCTCAGATAGCTGGTAATATTACAAACCCAGTTTTATATTACATTCTAAAGAGGTTTGGACCAGAATTCACAAAATGTATAAACTCTCACATAATTTACGGAAATATTCTTCACTGTGGCACAATCCAGCAAACCTAACTGGGGAAAAAGTCTGTTTATTGGAAACTTTATTGTGGAATATATGAAAGAAAAAAATCCTCACAATTTTATAGAGTTTTATAGAGTCTAATTTTCTTATTAGTGATGACACTGGAAGCATCAGACTGATATGGCAGATGGACCTTGGTGAGGAAATTGACCCTGACAAGTGGTCTAAGATTTTGTCTGGATGTAGAAAATATGTGAAAGAGGCAAGGGAGCAGTTTTACAGGTCAGAGTGAATCCACTTTGGTGCGGGTTTTGAGTAGCTGGTTGGGTTATCCAATTCCTGTAACACCTCATTTATGTTTGGTAGGGGACCATTCACAAATACTGAAAGTATCAAAAGGTGAATTATCTGTTATTAGGGTGGGCATAACAACAGCTAGTAGAGTTATTTTTAGGCACTAGAAGACAACTAAGGCTCCAGAACTGAGAGAATGGCTTTGAAATGGTGGAAATTGTGTCAGATGAATTTATGCTCAGTAGAGTAAATGATATTAGGGAGGAGGGGTTGTCCTTGTAGGATCATTTCTAGGTTCATATTAAAATGAAAGATTGCTCTGAATAATTGCAACAATACTGGTGACTGGGTCACCTTGTTATATATATTTCTGTGACTGATTGTGTTGCTGTCTATACCTGTAACAAACTTTCCAGAAAAAAAAAACTTGAATTCAAGAAAAAAAATTGTATTGGCTATCTAGCTTTCAAGCATGATAATTTGCCCTATTTTATGCTATATTTGTACTGTCACTTTTAATAGTATATACTAAAAAGCTGTTATAAAAATAAAATACACACTTCCTAGTGAAATTATTACAGTGGCATTTTATGCTTGTCTGTTGATTTTGATTTCTGGACATTGTTATCTTACAATAAAAGCATCTCTCATACATCATAGAATATTAAATAATAATTACATTGTAAACTGACTATGTGGATGCTGCTACTTATTACTGGTGTGTGTGTCTGTGTGTGTGTGAGAGTTTGAGTGAGTGAGAGAGAGAGAGAGACAGAGAGAGAGAGAGAGAGAGAGAGACTCTAGGGAATTTACTTATGAATGAATCCAGTGTGGACACAGAGGGAATTGTTATGCTTCGCATTGCCCACACTGGGGCCTAAGGCTGGTGAGACTCTGTGATGCTCCTCTGCCCCCAAGGGCTAAGTAAACATGAGCTGACACCAGCAAAGGATGAATTCCTATAACCTGAGGCAGTACTCCACTCCCCCACCTATGCACTCTATTGCAGAATATCTGCAAGGCAGATAATAAAATCAGCAGCAATTGCTACTGCACTTATCTGCAAGACAATAAACTTGGGAGAGGCACTGTTTTGGTATGTAGTATGCCCAGAGGAGATATCACAGTAGGACACATCTACCTCTTTAAAATCTGGGGATAAGAGGAGAGAGAGCGCAATCACACTGAACTGACTAGCAGTCATTGTTTGAAATGAGACAGAAAAGGAAGGACATCCAAAGGGCAATCAGCTCAAAACAGACGTTTCAATATTGGTTGTTCAATTAGTGTATACTAAACAGCATGCAATGCCTCTCATATGCTATTTCCTTAATCCTTACAGCAAGAAGGAGAATAAGTCTCCCAAGCCATCTCTCTTCATAAACAGAGAAGTTGTATCCTCTGGAACCTGCCACCTCCTCATTGTTCCTTTAAGCACCTCTAATCACACAAGGCATTATGGAAGGTCAATTTACATACAAATTTCTTCCTTTAACCTGCTTCCTTTCAAATCCAGCCTTGAAGGTCTTAGAAGGTCAGTCTCAGAAGGTGCATTTTGGGACATGTCTGGAATTGAGGAGAATGTTAGAGGAGGAATCTCTTTAGAAATCATACATACGTACATATGTACATACATACATACAGGACTGGACTTAAAATTTTTGTTCGTACTATTGGTCATAGAAAAATTCTGCACTGAGCCTGGGCTGAAGCTTTACCACAGCAATCTCATGGCCATATACCCTTCTATGGGAGCAAAATAATGTAAGATAATTCTATGTGTGCATAGTGAAGAATAATAGCTAAACAGATTTGTTATAATACAAAAAAATGGGAATGGAGGGGGTGGACAAAAAACATTGTTTTATGCAGTATTCACCAATCTATTGATGAAATATAGGAAACCATAAGTGAAGACAGCTAAAGTATGGCCAAAGGGGGCATTCTTTTCACTACAACACCAGTTTTAAGATACTGACTGGAGTATGTTTGCCTCACAGGCCACCATGGGCTCACACATAGATTTGAACACTTAAACAGCTTCTGTCCTGGATCATATTAACACTTGCATAGACAATGTCACAACCCTCAAAAATGTGAAAACTTTTCCTAATCAGAAACCATGGATGAACTCTGAGGTTTGCCTCCTGCTGAAAGCAAGAGATGCCTCTTTTAGATCTGGTGATGTAGACGCCTATAACACAGCCAGGGCCAACCTGAAAAGGGGCATTAGAAAAGCTAAACATTCTTACAAATGTAGCACTGAGGAGCACTTCCACAACAACTCTGACCACAGACACATGTGGCAGGGCATCCAGACCATCACTGACCATAAACCAACCCCACAGACTCTCCCGACCAGCAGTGCCTTCCTCCCTGATGAGCTCAATCATTTCTACACTTGCTTTGACCAAGGCAGCAGGCACCACACTACAAATGGTGACCTTCCCACTGTTGACCATCCCCTCTCACTCTCCATGACAGACGTGCATTCAGCACTGAGCAGAATGGACGCATGTAAGGCCTCTGGCCCCGATGGCTCACCCTTGGCGTGTGCTCAGGGCATGTGCTGTACAGCTGGCATAGGTCTTGACTGACATCTTCAACCTGTCACTGGCCCAGGCTATCATATCGGTGCCTAAGCATTCTGCTGCAGAGTGCTTGAATGACTTCTGCCCTGCTGCATGCACACCCACTGTAATGAAATGCTGTGATAAACTGTTTTTAGTCACCTCATATTGGGCCTACCACCTACACTGGACTCTCACCAGTTTGCCTACTGCCTGAACAGGTCAACAGAGGGTGCCATTTCCACTGCTCTTCATTCGGCCCTTACCCACCTGGACAACACAATACCTAAATGTTAATCTGCATTTAACACTGCTATCCCCACCAACTGATCACCAATCAATCACATGTAAACGCAGCAGACACTCTCCCCTCAACATCATTGGGACTGAAATAGAGTGTGTCTCCAGCTTCAAATTGGGTGTCCACATCTCTGAGGATCTGTCCTGGCACCATAATACTTCAATTCTCGTTAGAAAGGCACAACAGCATCTTTACTTCCTAAGGAGACTGAAGAAGGTACATCTGTCTCCCCTGACTTTAAGAATTTCTATATCTGCACCACTGAGTGCATCCTTACCAACTGCATCACAGTGTGGTATGGTAGCTCCACAGTGTCTGGAAAAAAAAAAGCCCTGCAAAGGGTGGTGAAAACCGCACAAAAACACATCAATGGTGCCAAACTTCCAGCTATTGAACATCTTCACCACAGAGACTCCACATCAGCAGGGACTCCTCCCATCCCAGTCATTCACACTAGGACCAGCAGGCTCAGGGCCAGCTTCTTCCCCACAATCATTACCCTGCTGAAGTCTACACTATACCGTTAGGCCACTGGTGTGTTACTACCTAAAATCATCCTGCAATTCTATTCTATATTGTACTGTATATTCTGTTTTATCTCTATAAAATTGAAAGGGTGTCTAGTTATTAATTAGTACATCACTCTCGCAAATATTACATTAATCATACCACAACCTACACTGTGTTAATTAATATCTAAATGTTCACATATGCACACAAAGAGAGCAACATGTTCTTAAACACTGAATCTTTGAAAGGGTTATTTTATTCCTGATCTATTCCTAAGTCATAATATATAATTTAATATTTTCTTTATATTTAACCATCTGTACAGTTATTCTTATTGAAACAGAATCTTTACAGTAATGAATGTAATTCAGTTAAGTGATTTTAGTCTTTGTAGCTGAGTGTTAACAGTAATAGTCCTGGTAAGGTATTTAAGTCCCTTGTAGAAATAAAAATCTAGAGTGGGTGATTGTCTAAACTGCATTGATTGCTGTATTAAGCATTATAAAGTTAATGTAGAGCAACATGAAGGTCAACTGTAACAAATTTTTATCTTGACTGATTGCATAAACATTAAACAAGCAATTCCTGGAGGAATGCATATAAGGATTTTGTGGATTAAATAATTCACCATGATGTTTTATGTGTTTTTCCTAGCAAACACAGCATGTGGCAGAATGAAGAGGATATAAATCATAATGTGATAGATTACTGCAAACACAGCCAAAGCAAGCAGTGCCATCTTGTTCAAGTCTGAATCAATGCAGTGGTGCTCACATGTAGACACACACACACACACACACACACACACACACACACACAGTGTTTTGGGAGTTTGAATCCTGCCTCCACCCTGTGTGCATGTTCACTCTGTGCTTTGGGGTTTCCTCCCCCAGTCCAAAGACATGCATTGTAGGCTAATTGGCATTTCCAAATTGTCTGTGGTGTCTGAATGTGTGTGAGAATGGAGACACTCCCACGGTCATTCACAATGGGCCACTATTGGACAGATTTACCAAGACACTTTACTAATTTATTTATATAAATTTAAACTAGTAAGATCTCTCTTTTTTTTTTTTTTGCTAGTAAAAATCACATTTTTACTATTGGAAAATTTATTTTCACATGTAAAAATTCAGTTCCTGATATTAAGAATGAATTTTTCACATGTAAATATTAAATTTTGGTATCAAAAATACAATTCTTGATATCAATATCAAAGTTTCACTAGAAAAAAACATTTGTTCCTGATATCAAAAATAAAATTCATGATATAATTTTTTTTTAGGTAACTTTATATATTTACTAGTAAAAATCGCATTTTGCACCACTTGAACTTTAAATCCAACATGTGCAAATTATATACTTACTAGAACAAAACACAATTTTACTAGTGATAATTGAATTCTTACTAGTTTAAACCATGTTCCTACTAGTTAAAATTTTATTTGCACTAGAAAAAATTCAATTATCACTAGTGAAAATTATATTTCTAATATCAAGAATGAATTAAAATGAATGAGGAAAATTCATGAATTGTTACTAGTAAAATTCAATTTTGACTAGTAAAAATGCAATATTTACTAGTGAAAATGAAATTTGTACATTTGCATATTTAAATCACAATATCAAAAAATTCAATTTTCACTAGTAAAAATATATTATTTACTAGTGACAATTGAATTTCCACATGTGCAAATTTCATTTTTAACTAGTAAATAAATACTGAATTTTTACTAGTGAAAATTAAAATTTTACTATTACTAAATTAATATCCACTAGTGAAATTGGAATTCTTACTGGTAAAAATAGTTACTATTGGCAATTACTAATTACTAGTGGGAATTAAATTTTCACATGTGGAAATTGAACTTCTGATAATTAATAAATTGATATCAAGAAATAAATTGATATTAATAAATGATATCAAGAAAGCCATGATTAAAAGCTAAAACGGCTTGCCATACACAGCCGTCCCCAAACTCTTTTGCCTTTCAGCGTGCCTTTCAACACATAGCTGAATTCACTCTGCCTTTGATGGTCATTTCTCTTCCATTAAAATGAATGGAGGCCCACTAGATTACAAGCCCCCGCTCAAATGCATCACTCAAAATTTCAAGATCAAAACCTACCCTGTATGCCACAGCAGAACAAATGCTATGTCACTGAGTAAGATACTGTGTTGATATCAAAGATCTTGTACAGAATATATATTCCAGATTAATTCATTCAACATGTATGGGACTTCATTAATTTAATAAGTGATTATTTAATAATTCATATTAATATACATAACATACACTTTATTATTTTTTAAACATAATGTACAATGAGTATGAATGGCACTGACAGAGGCTGCTGAACTGCAAATAAAATCATCCTGGAAATTAATGGGTGAGTGAAATTTAATAGATGGCATGTGAGCTCAATTTAAGTGATTCAGAGAAAAGGAGATACCAAGCGAAGCTTGTTTAGAAGAAATCTATTGGGCACATAAAATTCCCCCTTTCAGGTGTTTATTGATGGGCTGTACCACATGCTCTATTTTAAACATGAATTATAAAAAGGCTTGAGGAAAACGTCTCGCCAACAGTTTAATCTCACCTCACCATTAAGAATTTATTAATGTAAACCTGCAGTGGAGCACACCTTCAGCATTCTCCTTTTTCATTACAAGGCTAAAATCTCATGCTAAACACCATGGAGACTTCAGCCGCAGGCAGAGGCAAGGTGGTCTGACAGCCTTACCTCAAAAGCATTTCAACATTTTGGCTCAATACACATGAGCAGAAAGGAAATGCTCAAGGCCAGTGAAATGTGTGTTTGGTCATGGTGTAATAATGTGCAAGACTTCATACAGAATCTTGGTAAGCAAACTCAAGAACAATACCTTGACAATCTGTCAACCTGAACAAAGTTATTCTGGTATTCACAAACAGTTTTGGAGTTTTACCCCGGAATACAAACCTTTTTTTTTTTTGGCAAAAGTAGTGCAAGAAACAATAGAGTTAGAATAATTTGTTAATTTGTTTTTTTTTAAGAGAGTGAGACATATGAAATATAAAATACTTCATGTTTCCTACTACTGGGAGTAATATCTTCTCTCACATTGTGGGACACAGTGTAGTATCATTGATATTTTTAGAATATATTTTTAGAATTCAGGTATTCCACTATCACACACACAAGTTCTCTAGTCACTAATGGTACAGCCTTGGTTTTAGAATAGACAGGATTTGAAAACAACAGAGCAGAACAGAATAGGATAACCTTTTAATCTTATCCTAGATTTAATAGGACGTATTGGAGCTACACCTTCCCCCAAGCGTACTACCTGCTAGCATACTAAGTAACTGTCAAATGGAATGCAAACAACTTTTATTATAAATGGTAGTACGAAGATATAAACGAAGTCTATATTTTACAAAGCTGGTCGCTGTTTAATAACCAGGTGGAAAATGGCTCTGCTAAGCCTACGTTATTCATGGGAAAGAAAGAGTGAAAGGACGCTAGGTGTCACCCTTGTGACTCTAAATGCACTTTTCACCTTCCAAACGGTTTCCTTTTTCTGCGTCATTTTATACGTTCTGCTTCAGTGTGCATGAGGGAAACGGGGATAAACCATGACGACAGTAACCCGAAATAATCTGACACGAACAACTGCTTAAACAATCTTAGATTTTAAATATATTAGATCTACCAGATATAAGCACAAATGTCTGATCTACATATATGTGAAATAGGTTACAGTGCAACCAGATATTTCTTCGCTTCATTATTCACCTGACTGCATGTAAACCTAATGCTGCAAACACGAAGCCAGCATCAAAATAGCAGCAGACGAAGCAATATAATGCAAAGAAAACGTTTAGATAAAGGAAAAGCCAAAAAAATCCAAAAAGTCTAATCACTAACATCGCCGAGTACAAGATAGATAGATAGATAGATAGATAGATTGAGTGATTCAATCCCAGCAGTCGAATGGAGGTCACATGTTTGTACACGCAGACGGAGGAGCCAGACAAACGCCCCACGCGTCATCCCTGGGGCAAAAATGCATCTGTAGGAGAGAACCACATTTTCTTTTCACACCTTATCAACCACATTCATATTATGACATCATAGTGTATATATTTTATGCTTTCGGAATTTATAACCTATTATATACTCTTACTTCAAAAAGGTCTGCGCTGCAGAGCAACACGTGACCCAACCTGCTGCCTGTATTTTCTCTTAGCGCGCTGGCATGTATACGCTGCTTGTTAGAGCCGAACAGTTTTCAGAAACTGAAATGTACGAATATTAATATTAATATCAATAACCACGCTTTTACACAGAAAGGCTACAACCAAGTCATATTTAACAATCAAAAGAAAACCATTTCAACAGGCAAGGAACTGACCATTGGTTCACATGAGGGGAGTAATGCGAAAACGAAAGTTTTTTTTTTTTAACGTTTAACACTGTTGCATGAATTACATTTAGATTAGTTAGATGCCTGTAGTCGTGAGAGATAACGAGCCGCTCCGCTCTCTCACCAGTAAGATACACTTCGCCGTGCTGGAGCAGGATTTCGTTGGCCCGGTTTCAGTGCAGTGTTTAGCTACGCCCACTCGTCAGTGTAAGCTCTGATTGGCTGAGGGGCTTGCGGGTCCTGAGAGCGGCGCGCGCTGAGCTCCCCGTTCACTAGTGAATACTGAGGGTGCGCGGAGTGAACTGCGGCTACAGTCTCTTCTGGAATTAAGCAGCCTCGTCCACATACTGGATTTTTTTTTTTTTAAAGCAGCTATATGGACTACCACATAGGCCAAGTCAACACTGAACTTACTGCTAAATCAGTACGTTAAATACGGATTTCCACCGTGACTGGACTAAAACCTGCTAATATGGCACATTTTGTTTGAAGAAATTGGTTGCGAGAAATATTGCAGTCGCTTAAGGCTGAATCGCCCGGAGCTGGCTCGTTTGGGAATACTGGAGTACCGTGAATCCGACTTGGACAGTTATCACTGATTCGTGCATCATCGTGATCATCGTCATTGACAGCATTATCATCGCTGCTCTTGTTTCTGTGTCCGACCGATTTTTTTCGCCGTGCTACTATCTGGATTCTTCACCGATTCAGTGGATTTGGGTTTCGACATATAGGCCAATCACAGACTAAAGAGGAGAGACATGTTAATTTTAACATATTAAGTTTGCTGGGCACAACAGATGGTCAGAAAGCCAATTCATTAAAAAAATATTAATAATACATGTATGTTCTAGGACACGAGATGATGCGTTTGAACTGGAACGTTTAAAATAATTTCTGTGTCACTCATAGCCTAATTTGTAGACCTGTCTATCCGTGGCGACTGTTTTTCCTCATTGTCACAAAATGGTCGGCTCGCGACAGCGTTCTGTAATGCAATATTGAATCTGATGTGTGCGAATGCGGTCAGTGTATTTTTATGGCGTTTTATGCAGTCTTTTTCTCGTTCACGATATATTCGCATTTCTTGAGGTGGTGCTCTAATATATATTTTTCGATGACGTAAAAAATGGCCAGCAAGAAAGGAGCGATGGAGTGACTGGAAGTTGTTCCCCAGTCTCAGCCATTCCGATGAAATCAATTAGGCTTTTTAAGGCCGTGTTTCCGACATCTATTTTATAGACCTATATATAAACAGAAACGCGCTGGGATGTCCGTCATGCGGTTCGTGGCCGTAGAATAGTCGACTAATACGTGAGAAGAGGAGGACATCAACAGGTTTTCATCGCTCTAAGGATATGGATTTCGTGCAAGTGATTCTGTGCTTTCTGGCTTGCTGGAGCGGCGCCGGGGCCGTTTTCAGTCTGAAATACACAGTGGAAGAAGAATTGCGTGCGGGAACGAAAATCGCCAATGTCACGGCGGACGCGAAAGTGGCTGGATTCGCGCTCGGGAATCGGCAACCTTTTTTGCGAGTAATCTCCAATTCCGAACCGCGATGGGTAAACCTAAGCCCGGCAGGACTGCTCCTCACTAAGCAGAAAATCGATCGCGACGCTGTTTGCCGACAGACGCCGAAGTGCATAATTTCTCTGGAGGTAATGTCCAACTCGATGGAGATATGCGTGATTAAAATCGAGATCCTGGACGTGAACGATAACGCGCCCCGATTCCCCACCAGCCATATCGACATTGAGATATCAGAAAACGCCGCTCCAGGCACGCGGTTTCCCCTAGAGGGGGCAAGCGATCCGGACTCGGGAAGCAATGGTGTTCAGACTTACACGATCACCCCCAACGATATTTTCGGCCTGGAGATCAAGACCAGGGGAGACGGATCTAAAATAGCCGAGCTCATAGTAGAAAAGACTCTGGACAGGGAGACGCAATCTCATTATACATTTGAAATCACGGCTGAGGACGGAGGAGAACCACCAAAGACTGGGAGTGTACAACTTAACATCAAAGTAATCGACTCCAATGATAATAATCCTGTGTTTGATGAGCCCGTTTACACTGTTAATGTGATGGAGAATTCTCCTATAAATACATTAGTAATAGACTTGAATGCCACTGATCCGGATGAAGGAACAAACGGTGAGGTTGTATACTCATTTATTAATTTTGTGTCCAACCTGACGAAACAAATGTTCAAAATTGATCCCAAAACTGGTATCATAAGTGTTAATGGAATTTTAGACCATGAAGAACTGCGTGTGCATGAAATAGATGTTCAAGCCAAAGATCTGGGTCCAAATTCCATTCCAGCTCACTGCAAAGTGATTGTCAACGTAATAGACGTCAACGACAATGCACCAGAAATTAAGCTTTTGTCTGAAAACAGTGAGATGGTAGAGGTCAGTGAGAATGCACCTCTTGGATATGTCATCGCACTGGTTAGAGTTTCAGACAATGATTCAGGTGCAAACGGGAAAGTGCAGTGCAGACTGCAGGGCAACGTGCCTTTCAGACTCAATGAGTTTGAGAGCTTCTCCACCTTACTTGTTGATGGCCGACTAGACAGGGAGCAGAGAGACATGTACAATCTTACTATCTTGGCTGAGGATAGTGGTTATCCCCCACTGAGAAGTTCAAAATCTTTTGCAGTTAAAGTAACAGATGAAAATGACAATCCCCCTTATTTCACAAAGCCACATTACCAAGCAATGGTGTTGGAAAACAATGTCCCAGGTGCATTCCTACTTGCAGTGTCTGCTAGAGATCCTGACCTGGGAATGAATGGCACAGTGTCTTATGAAATCATCAAGTCAGAAGTTCGAGGAATGTCAGTGGAGTCTTATGTTACTGTAAACTCAAATGGCGAAATTTATGGGGTCAGGGCTTTTAATCATGAAGACACACGGACATTTGAATTTAAGGTCTCTGCCAAAGATGGAGGAGATCCTTCATTAACAAGTAATGCCACGGTGCGCATTGTTGTTCTGGATGTAAATGACAACACGCCTGTGATGACGACCCCACCACTCGTTAATGGCACTGCAGAGGTTTCCATCCCCAAAAATGCTGGAGTTGGTTATTTGGTTACTCAAATCAAGGCTGATGACTATGACGAGGGAGAAAATGGAAGACTGACATATTCCATCTCGGAGGGAGACATGGCATACTTTGAAATTGACCAGATTAACGGTGAAGTGCGGACCACAAAAGTGTTTGGAGAAAACGCCAAGCCCTCCTATCAAATCACTGTTGTGGCTCATGATCATGGCCAGACATCTTTATCTGCTTCTGCGTACATCATTGTCTACCTCTCTCCGGACCTTAATACACAGGAACAGATTGGACCAGTAAACCTGTCCCTCATCTTCATCATCGCTCTGGGTTCCATTGCTGCTATTTTGTTTGTCACCATGATCTTTGTAGCCGTGAAGTGCAAAAGGGATAACAAGGAAATTCGTACATACAACTGCAGGTATCTTAGCTATTTTTGAAGCAGCACGTTTTTCTTTACTAACACAGCATTATGCCTGTTGTTACTGAGTGATTTTTATGGTGAAATGTGCATGTGAGATATGTCCAAGTAGAATTTAATGCATGTTTGAGTTTTAGTTTAACTTGACTGGCTGTGTAATTTTCTGTGGTTTTGTGTGCATATGACAAGGCCTTACTGGAATGCGGCCAAGCAGTATTGCACATCCAAAAGGTCCAAGTCAAATAAAACATGCAGAATAGGGATATGTAGCTTTGTACAACTACTCTATTTTAATAGTGATCGATATAACTAAAATAATTCAGTTTTAATTTAATTTCTCAGGCTCAGGTAAATCTTTTATAATATTAAACATAAATACTCTTGTAAATGGGATTACAAGTGCCAAATACTATTCCGACCTGTAAATGATGCCTATCGAAGTAGAAAGATGCTTGTTTCATGTACAGAAAAATTAAGCTAATTTCCAGAAAATGAATAGAGTGTTGAGAATTAAGTTATCCATTGATTTACATAGAATTCATTTATCAACTGGGTACATAAATCAATAGATTTTATAAAGATGATGTCATGATACAGCATATGTTAATAAATGCAGGTAAATCTAGCAGATATTTTAAAAGGTGATTGCAGCTATTTATTTGAGAAAAAAAAAAAAACTTAAAAAGCGATTTATAATTTACATATTTTTTATTTATAACATTATAAACAACTGTGTTGTTTAGACCAAAATATTATGTTTATCTTCTGTAAGTTGATTCCCCATCACCACATTAACATGCAGTATTTTAATGTAAATTGCATTTGCAAATTCTAAATTATATTTCATATTGTTTCATCAGTACTTCTACACTGAACATAATTTTTATTGACATTCCAATCATGGAATGCATTATCATGTGTTACCAACCATATTAACAGGGGTGTTTTGAATGAAAGAATATTGTCAAGCATGACAGGTTTGTCAAGCATTGTCAAGGTTTCAGCTTAGACCTGCTTATATTTACAAGCCTTTTTCAGGGACTCGAAATGGCTATATGTGCGTTGCTGTGGTTCACATTTATTTTTGCTCTGCAGATAAAACAGATTGCATCTGTCCATTTACCAAGTCGGGGGGGCGGGGGGGGGGGGTGAAGTGCTTGATGTGTTTTTCATGTGACTCATATTTACTGGCCCATCCAAGATGAGATTGCATCCATTTAAAGTGAGACAAATACATAATACATTTGCTTTTTATTACAAACATATGACAATGCAGTTACGATATGGAGAAAACATAAATATTAGGAATATTGGATTTAAACAGTTTTCGGCTATGTGATTTTGGCATTAGACACAAATAATTTAGCAAAAAAAAAATCTTTCTTTCTTTCTTGTGTTTTATGGAGCATAAATATTCTAAAGATTTCTTCTACTGTTTGCCTGATTTGTATTAGAAGAGGTTTCAGATGGCATCCATTAGATAAGGTCTTACACTACAGGGTGTCCCAAAAGTCTCCATACATAGAGGAAATTAAAATTTTTTATCAAAAGGTCTTCCAAAATTTTTCATACTTACTTTATATAATTTTTGTGGTTTTGCCTTTATACACCATCACAATGGATTTTAAATAAAACAATCAAGCTGTGATTGAAGTGTAGACTTTCAACTTTAAGAGGTTCCACAAAAATATGGCATTTACTATTTAGTAATTACAGCCATTTTTGGCAAAGTACTTCCATTTTCAGGGGCTCAAAGGTATTTGGACAATTGAATGACAAGAAGTTAATTGACCAGTTGTGGTCCATTCCCTCGTTACTTCAAGACAAATGAAGCAGATAAAAGGTCTGGT
>CM074922.1:12065796-12091203 GCA_037576815.1 Pangasius larnaudii | reverse complement strand
ATAATAATAATAATAATAATAATAATAATAATAATAATTATTATTATTATTATTATTATTATTATTATTATTATTATAACAATTCTTACAAGAACAATAGAGTTTAAGGACTTCACACTTAAACCCCTAATAAAAAAATCATTACAAAAACAATAGGGTTTCAGCACTTTGTGCTTGAACCCCTAAAAATAGATTTTGTGTGTGTGTGTGTGTGTGTTTGTGTGTGCAAGCAGTTGTGTGTGTTAATATCCACCATCTGGGTATTTTCCAGTTTTCTCTTGGCCAGTGTTCGCCTTGATAAACACTGTTTGTTTGTGTGGAGGCCAGATAATGCACTGTGCTCCATCTGTAATTGAAAAACATCTCTTTGACCACATGCCTGAATGTTGCTCCTCCAAACCCAGAAATTGAAGGGCAGGGGCATGATTGGTAATATTTCTGGTCCTTATTCATGTATCTTAGTGAGACTGATCTTTTCTTTCTTTCCTTTAGATCAGTACAGTGGCCAGAGTCATGTCTCCTCCATTGTGAAAATATAGTGGCTTATTTCCTAGGTATTCTTTAAGAGAACTGTTGTCAGAATAATTATATAACCATTTGTGTGAAGCACAACCAAGCTACTGTGAAATGGCCAGTAACAGCACTATCTTGCTTTTCTAAGTCTAGACTTGAAAGTGCTTGACTCCACAAGGCAAGGTTTCCCAAAGGTCTAGACAGGACCTAGTAAGTAGGACACAGTTGTGATTAACCCTGCATGTCTGTTTTTGGACTGCATTTGACCATCACTGGCATAAAAGACTATTGTAACAGACTGATATTTTTTTAAACTAAAAACTAAATATTTTCCGTAACTAAACATTGCCTATAAAGTGGCACATGTTAAACATTAGTGTCAAAACAAACCACAACTACAAGAACACCATTCCCAAAGTTCTTATTCTTAGCATAAAACGTATGAAATCTTGACCTTGGAAACAACTCAGTGTAATCCTCATTACACAAGTGAACCTTCATTAAAACATCAAAAACACATGAGAAACTCGACTGTAAAACTTACTATATATATTAATTTTATTCAGTTTTACTCTGAATAAAATGGCATTGAATATTAGTCAAATGTTGACAAATGTTAGTCAACTATTCACACATTTTATATATATTACTTTACACATGTATCAACAAAAACATGTGAAAACCTGATCTCCTGAAATAATAACCTTACAATTTCAAAATTTTATCACATGCACAGTTACATACAGTATATAACTTGCATTGAAATGAAAACTCTTCTTTTGACTGTGCATTTAAATAACTAAGTTTAAAAAAATGAATTAAAAAATAAGAAATATTAAGACATAAGAAATAAGAAATATATGTACAGGAACATGCAAAAAAATGGATTTACAAAATATGCAAGTATGTTGCATAGAATACAGAGTGCAGTGTGCGGAGTGCAGTGTGTGGAGTGCAGCATACTATGCTGCATGTAGTATGTTATCTCCATGAGCTGTGTGAAGTGACCTCTCTCCACCCCCGCTGGACCTGTGAGAATATAATTCTTTAATTTCCTTTTGCTTTTCTTCTAGACTTGTATCAGTTTCCCTTGGAGGACAATTGGGCTGCCATTTGACCCAGCCATACTGGTCTGATGGCCCTCTTGCACTGTTTTTAGGTGAAGAGCTAAAGATCCCTTTAACTCTCTGGTATTGTGATAGCATGTTGTCTCGGTTGAAGTGTTCAACACAGGCATAAAGCTGGTTCACAGGGTGTAACCACTCCCGATTCTGGTACCATCATTCAGAGTTTTTGCAAAGTTTTTTGGATGTTGTTTTGCAACCATTTTGGCAACCTCTTTTTTTTTTTTTTTTTTTTTTTTTTAGCCATTTCTAGCCATTTTTACTCCATGGTGCAACTTATTCAATGGGACCTGAAATCTGTCAGGCCAAGTATTGAAATCTACAATTCTGGACCTGCTGTTTATGCTAGCTGGACTTGGTGTGCTGGAGGTGGAAGAGGCATTCCTAAGAGATGGACTGCTTGATATATCTGTAGACGATGTACTTCATCTTGTTGATGCTGAATCTCTGGCACACTTTATATGTTCTGAGAACATCAAAGCAATGCATGAATATTAATAACATGCTGTCTCAAATATAAAATAAATTATGGTAACTATATTCCACATGATACCCTGTTAAGTATAAATTGCACAACAAATATCAGCGATCTTTTTTTGGGCAAACTGTCTGAACAATTGAACAATTAGGTACATTACCCTCAGTGTTCCAAGTGTTCCCTGGTGGTCTAGCGGCTAAGGATCTAGTGCTCTCATTGATGCGGCCAGGGTTTGATTCCCATGCAGGGAACCAACCGATCCACTGAGAGTGTTTTCTGCTGGTCCCAAGCCCAGATATAATTGGACGGCTGTGTCAAGAAGGGCATCTGGCGTAAAACCTGTGGCAAATCAAAAATGTTGATGAATGACCACCTAATGGGAGCAGCCGAAAGAGCAACAACAACCTTCAGTGTTCCAAGCCTGTAATAGTTTCCGAGACTGTATAGGCTGGAGGTGTTCCTGCAGGTCCTCTTCCTTAATCAACTTCAGGTCCTAAGCCTGAAGGTTTCTCCAGGATGGATGACAGGAAATGAGTGATGGAGATTTATCATTGATAAATCATACACCTTAAATGCTGGCAATGTGTAATAATCAAGAAGATTCTTGCCGAAGACAGATTAAAGTAGAATCCTGTGCTACTTCTTTCAGTGAATAGACATCCACATGAATTAGATGAACTACCTGATAATGGTGCTTTGGCTTGAGCGGGTACCCAGTAAAGATACGAGCTGTGAAATCAATATATTGATAAAATAGGCAATCAAATCTAAAGTAATTACAGGTGCACATATGCAACCTACAATTTGTCACAAATGTAATATCAATGTCCATGCTGTTCTATCTGCTGGATTTTCTATTCTATCCCCAACTAAAAGAGGTAGTGTTCTCAAAAGACACCAGTCTTGTACAGCATGTCTAGACAACTTCTTACTGCCTGGGCTGATTTCAGGAGGTTTGTCATTAGCATCAGTATGAAGATACTTGAATTCATTGATGCATCTGCGTAAGTAAAACACTTTTCCTGAGTTACCAAATGATTACATAACATGGCTAAGTCAAATGACACAACACCCTCAAAGAGATCATGACCCAGACAAGGGGGTAAACCCAGCTGACACATATTAAAGTGCTTAAGCTGGTTGAATACTGAATCAGATTTGTCAAAATGGATTTGACTGAAACATTTCTCTGTCAATATGACAAAACCAATATGTACTTCTACTAATATTTTCCATAAAGCCACCGATATTGAGATCCTAAATTATCTCCAGCTATGTCATCAGAGTATCAAGGCCAAAGATGTTCCTTCAGTCTGAAATAATTCAACAAACAACATGAAATAACATGTCCATTCCAAATATCTTCCATAATATCGGGGTTTGATATTATGAGAGTGAACTTTGTCATGGTGTTTTCTGACAGACTCTGACACAAAAAAAGGTAAGCATTTCTTTTTAAGGGTATATATTAGGCAAAGCACTCTTTTCCAGAGTCATTTAAGCCTAACTATGTAGTGGATCAACATAGTTCAAACTTTTTTTGAACATGGTCTTCCAATTCTGATCTGTTGTAAAAGCCTGTTACAATTCTTAAGAAGATCATCTTTTTCAAGTTCCTTGATAACGTTTTTGATAGTAGTGTCATCAATTTCAAGTAGCGTCAATTGCTCAGTCTACTTAGCAAATACCTGGGGCTGTCCAAGACCATAAATTACTTGAAATTCTTCAATAATTGTTTTAATTATTAATGCAGGCAACAGCAGCTTTGCCCGAAGATTCAAATAAAAGTGTCAAATTCTTAAAGAAGAGATCATCCACATTAAGTGCATGTGAGACCTGCACTGTTTCATGCACCTGCTCAATTGATTTTTTTTTCTGTGTGCTTTTGATATATGAGAGGCAAATGTGGACTTAACAGTAAATGTTTTATCACACTTTCTGAAAGGACAGTGTATTTTCTGCCCTGTTGTAAATGGCCTACAACTGACAAATGAAAAAAGTGAAAGTGAAAAAAGTGACAAATGAATTCTTTCAAATGCCCACATTCAAAATCACAATCATCTATATGGCAACTTAATTTTGAGTCTGTTAATTTAAATTGGGAAGTTCTGGTTGATCTTTGATGATCCTTGTGATCCCTATACAAACTTAAAACCACTGAATTTTCTAAATGAACATTTCCTGTTTAACTTTGTGTGCTGGATAAAGGCATCAGTGATTGTAAATTCATGGTTACACTTTTTGCAAATGCACATTACTGATTCTAATCCCTAAAATCTTCAAACCCAACACAATGACAGTTTTAGTCTATAAGTTCTCATGCAGCTATCTAATCACCAGCAAACTAAAAATATATTTAGCTAGGATACTCATTAAATAACATAAGCCTGTTGACGTAATGGCAGCGAAGTGTTAGTAAACAACCACAGACTGACTAAACTAACAAAAAATGCAGTTATTTACTCATTGGCTAACTATATTATATCATGAAAGCACATGTCCACAAAAACCAAAGAGCTCCACTGCTTCAACATTTTTTCTTTTAGAATTTGGAAATCAAGCTAGATGTTAGCTACCCCAGCGTTTTCAGTGACGGAGCCGAAGCTCACTATGAAGACTGAAGCATGCACAAATGTTGCTAAGTTCATTGCAACTTGTTTTACATTGACAAGACTGTAGCTATGGGTATTACAAACTACAAACTACTGAAGTTTGTCCATTTACTTTAAAGAAATTACAAGAAATTAAGTCTGTTCAATTTTATCTGAATTAGGCAGACAAGCTAATAGCATGCTTTCCAAAAGAAACTTGTTTTTACTTACAAAGACAGAATTTCAGTCTCCAGTATTGAAGTTATTGCGACGTCTGATGATGTAACAGTAAGTTTTTTGGAGCCCTTCTTTCTACGGTGGTCACATGCTCACCCAAGATGCATTGCCTTCTAAGGTATCATATTGGAAAATCAATAATCAGTGGTTTACTGTAAATTATGTACCGTAAAAATAACAACAATTTGTTACAGTATGTGATTTTACTTTCTCTTATTTTACCCTGTTATGTAAAATGTCCGCTTGTTACAAATACAGTGAAACCTGTGAAAGAGTAAAGATGAATGAGTGGCTATACGGTGCATAAAAAAACCTCTGTACAACCTGACTACAGCCAAGGATAAATATAATTATTTTTTAAACTTCTGTATATCCGTATATTGTAAATATCATATGTAAAATACACAGAAAGTGGCCCATGGTGAATATGTTGAAACATTATATATTACATACTGATGTTATTCAAAAGCGTAGTAAAGATGTGGCTGTGGTTAAATTATTTTGTTACAGAGCGCGTGCGGCACAAATTGAGCAGGAGATGCCGATCGGGTAACCATGGAGTGAAAGGTTGTATATAGCCTACACAGATATACATCATGTGGTTGAGAAAGTATGCTGATATTTATCATATAGAAGGTGTTACATGTAAAGTAAGTGTGAACTTTCTTCTATGAAACTGGATGCTAATATATTTCTAATATATTAGAAATATAATATGTTAATAAATTCAATGCATCTGCCATAAACAAGCAGGCATGGTACATATCTGGTAGCTACCTAAGATTAAAATAATTGAGAAAATCTATTAGATTTTAGATATTCTAAAATAGAATATAAAACACTTTATATACGTACATAAACTACAAAACACATGATCTGTACTTAACACTAAAAGATGTACAAATCACTTACACTGGAGGAAAAAAAGCAGAGGTTTTGTGGAAGCACAATGAATTAAAACTGATTCTTGTCATATGCATGCCCTATGGGACCGTACTTCATACACAGAAGTATGAATCGCGTGTAGGAATCGTACAAGTGTTATGAATGTACTGACTGCTTTTTTAGTACTCTGTACGAATTTTTGTGAGACCTTGTTGAACTTTAATAATCTGAATGGGCGGCTGAGAAAACCAACTTAAACACTGACTCTGAACAAAGAGAACTTTCCCCACATAAATACTGATGGACACTCACCATCCACTTTTTTAGGAACACCTGTACACCTGCACATTCACGTAATTATCTAATCAGTTATCATGTGGCAGCAGCGCAATGCAAAAAAATCATGAAGATACAGGTCAAGAGCTCTGGTTAATGTTCACATCAAACATCAGAATGAAGAAAAGTGTAATCTCAGTGACTTTGAACATGGCATGGATGTTGGTACCAGAAGGTTTGGTTTGAGTATTGCATAAACTGCTGACCTCCTGGGAATTTTACACACAACAGTCTCTAGAATTTACACAGAATTTTGTGGAAAACAAACAAACAGGAAGGATACAGTAACTCAAATAATCACCAAATCAAATAATCACCAAATCACCAAAATCATCAATTTACAATCATAGTGAGCAGAAAAGCATTTCAACATGTTCTACTTGTATCAGCCAAGAACAGGAATCTGAGGCTATCATGGGCACAGGCTCATCCAAACTGTACAGATGAAGGCTGGAAAAAAAAATCACCTGGTCTTTTTCCAGTCTGCAACTGTCCAGTTTCGGTTATCTGTGCCCTTGATAGCCACAGATTCTTGTTCTTGGCTGACAGAAGTGGGACCTGATATGATCTTCTGCTGTTATAGCCCATCCACCTCAAGGTTTGATGTGTTGTGCATTCTGAGATGCTCTTCTGCGCACCACGGTTGTAAAGAGTGTTTTATTTGAGTTACTATAAACTATGTGTCAGCTCAGTCCAATCTGGTCATTCTCCTCTGATCGCTCTCATCAACAAGGCGTTTCAGCCTACAGACCCTCCATCTGGCTCCGAAAACCATGCCATGGTTAAAGTCCCTGAGATCACATTTTCCCCATTCTGTTGTTTGATTTTTGCTGTTTGAGCATTAACTGAAGCTCTTGACCTGTGTCTGCATTATTTTACACATTGTGTTGCTGCTACATGATTGGCTGATTAGATAACTGCATGAACATTAATGTGCTAAATGAAGTGGAAAAAGAGGCCTTCAGTTTTTTCATTTAAATTTTTCAGTTCAATTTTTCTTACAAGCTCCACATTACATTGTTGCAGGAAATTTGTTCATGGCTTTGCCAATTTTTGTTTAATGTACTCCTCCACTAGATTCTAGTGTTCTACAACCCACCAGGAATTACATACAGCTCCCATATCATACCTCTTCATACAGCTCCCATATCAGACTCAGATACACTCAGTGGTTTTAGCTGCTCAGTAAGTATGTATATGGAGTTTTGAATAACCTTATGCTTGCACTAATGTTATAAACACATTATTGTGCATATGGTAATGTAAGTTACCTTTGATTTGTAATATGTACCAGGTTACTGGTATGTTTGTGTTCTTTTATATGGTGTAAAGCCAGGACATCTGGTGTGAAACAACAACTTTACAATAATTGGCCACAATGTCAATGCAAGTGTCACAGTGAATTAATGCCCTGCACATCTGCTGCCATCACTACTGCCAATCACCTGCACCCCCCTCCAGCTATTCTTTTCTCTCTTTTTCTCGCTCTTTGATTCTGTTTTGAATCAATAGTTTGCGATGGATGAAATTGATGTAAATCATATGCTCTGGCCTTCCCACTCACCAGATCTCAAGCCAGTTGAACACGTATGGGAGATATATGGAAGACGTATGTTTCAGACAGCGCTCTCCACCACCATCATCAAAAAACCAATTGAGGGAATATATTTTAGAAGAATGATGTTCATCCCTCAAGTACAGTTGAGACTTATACTATACTGTGTTATAGAATATATGCCAAGGCAAACTAAAGCTGTTCTTGGATAAATGGAAAGTGCACTGTTTCTGTAAACCTGTAGTTGATTAATAGAGCTGTCTATTGTACATATGTCCTAAATACAGTAGACTTTCTGCTTTCACAACCATCATAATGTTTTGCTATTTTTATAGACCATACAATATAAGGTAAAGATCATAGTATACCACCTCCCTGAGTAGCTACCTTGAGTTTACCTGCATTGATGAGTCATCTTGTGCTTTCCGTCTCTACAGAAAGGGAAGCTAATCAAAGGAAGGAAAATACACCTACAATCAATTACAGAGAATGACAACTAATCCATGAACTTGTAATGTTTTATTTTTAATCCTTAAGTCCATATGGGATTCCACAGTCTGGTATAGAGTAGAGCCTATGTCCATTTTCTTGGTCTTAACCGCTTGTGCGGTGAGAGAAAACTTTCAGGTTTCAAGTAGCTTGTCAGTGATAAGTTCCTTTTTCGTTTGGTCAGATCTAAGAAATGGTTCATCTGTGCTGTGGTGTACAGTTCCTCAGGCTGTTCTGAGCAGTCAAAGTTCTTTTCGCTTATGTTGATCTCTGCCTCCTCTATGCCTGTGAGCTGTTCTCCTCCTATAGCTCCTGCATTGCACTCGGGACCTTCAGTCTCCTGTGTCACAGCATTCACTGCTTCACTTAGGTGTGGCTGTTTAGACAATTCTATAACCATGTTCATCTTCTCTCCCCCTGTCTTCTGCTTTATTGTCTTTACGCTCAGTTGTGTTTCTCTGTCAATGTGTTCCTGCGTGAGCTCTGTGTTTTCTCCTTCATCTGCTGGTTTGCAGTGTCGGTGACAACTTCAGTGTGAACATTGAGGCTGGGGTCACTGCTAACCTTAACACCCACAGTGGACTCGGGTTCAGTGCTAGCACTGGCTCTGGTGTCTGCGATGTTAATTGCCGTGGCATCCGTGTAGGTGCAGTTGTCGGCCCAAGTAGTAGACTGTTAGCGAGACTGTTGTGTTCATTACTGACTTCTTCCATCTCTGGCATTTCATTGTTTTATGAGCTTTTTACTCCAGATTCTGGCTTCCTGCTACTCTCCCCTGGCTGTCCCCATAATGCTGCTGCTGTGGCCAGGCTGTGTCAGCCCCTGGGCTCCCTGGCTGCATGGCTGTCTGCAGGCAGACAACCTTTTGTGTCCGATGTCCCCACACTTTAAACATCTCAGGTGTTTCATTGTAGCAAGCACCATGTAGTTGCTGTCTCCATGTTTGCATTTAAAGTTCACTTCCAGGGTCTCCTCATGGCTGTTTAGGAATATATAAACTTGTCTGCCAAGTGGAATTCTTCATGAAGCTGGCTAACTTTCAGTCCAGTTTTCATGGAGCTGATGAACTTTCCAAAACAAGTCAGCTCCTTCATTATTACATCATCTTTTATGAATGGCAGCACATTTGAAATCTCAACTCACATTGCAGGTGCACACAGAGGGGAAACCTGTACCAGGGCTCCTTTCAACCATATTCTGTTTGGATCAGCGTTTTAACCAGACTTTGTCATCTCAGGAGCACCACCATCACCATCATTCAGGATGCAGAGAGGATGTTTTCACACCCGACCTGCTCTCCCACTGCTAACAGCACCTCTTCCATCTGTGCTCCACTGTCCAGCACACACCTGATGCCATGCTGTAGAGACAGTGTCTCATTTCAATGTCTCATGTCTCATCTCCAGTGCTTTGTTATGCATGCTGAATGAATTCTGGCAGATGGAGATGGAAATGACAAGGTTATATTTGTGGACCACTGATTATTGTACTCCTCCTTCAAATGTTAACAGATACACAACATGCAACTGAATAGAATAGCAGGAGTGCTTACTACTTGCTCATCCACTAAAGCTCAATTGTGCCATTATTAAAGCGACATAATGTCAAGCCATCTTATTCACTCATGAGCACTGATATATAGAGCCTGCAAAGTTGATGCCTTCATGGGATGGGCTCTGTATTGATAAAAGCCATAATCATCTCTGTGACTCATTGTTTTAAAGTAAATATATTTTCTAAGATGAGCCTTCAATCTGTACTATATTGAAGACTTAAATAAGTAGTTTTGCAGGTGGGCTGCAGACAAGTCCCCCCGTCAATGAGTGACTCCTTAATATGAGAGAGGACATAAATATGGCATAATAGCAAAATGCAGTCAATAGCACTCCCTGTGGCTACCAGCCTCTGGTCAAGGTAAAGGCACAGCAAAATGACACATAAACCCATCACCCCAATCCAGTGCTAAGTATACATGATCACTGCTTGCTTTAGTTAGTTTAGTATTGTGAGAACCACTGTAATTAATGTTGTGTTAATGTGTTATTTTTGTTCCATTTGAAAAGAGTGTAAGAGAGTAACTCTTGAAAATAAAGAAAATGTAACATAATATAGAATCAAATAAACTGCCATCTTATTATCCTTTTAATCTATTATGGCTAAAAGCACTGTAATTTGATCTTGAAGACTGCCTGCTGTTCTACTTGGATCACTTTCCAGCTAGTTTTAAAATGCTTTTCTTTAAAAAAGAAATGCACTTGGAACAGATTAAACGCAACAAAACATTTTTCACACTTTCTCAAGCAGCACTTAATATGCTATATTGCTGAGATTTTCAGTGGGAAGACAAAACCTGTGAAAGCATTCCTGATGGAAACAAAGTTAGCCAGAGACAGAAAATAACTTCATTGAATTATTTTCTCTCTCTTTCTTCCTCTCTCTTAGCCTTACTCTCTTATTAACACAGATTTAGCTGCCAGCATTGAACATGCCTGAGATTAAATTAATAGAATAGGAATGGTCTGCCTACATTCTTTAACCCTTTCTGTAAATCATGCTAGTTGTTATGAGAAAAGCAAATTATTTTATCATATTTGTACTCACAATAACTTAAAATGTATACTTAAAAATGTTACTAAAAATTAAAAATGGCAGATGAAAGATAATAAAGCTATATGATGCTGAGTGAATAATCCCTATTGGCTTCAGTTGACTGAAGGTGGTAATATATGCCGGGGTGACAGAAACAGGAACTTTGCATCTTGGTTTGCATGTTAAACTGTAAACAGTGAGACTGTGAATATCTCTCCTTTTGGGCAAGCAAATGGAAAGAGGACAACAGATACTCACATTGTGTTCCTTTCAGCCATCCTGAAAGGCACCATGGAGAGGAGTGCTTTGATACTACAAATGCTATTTTTTAGAGTAGACCCTTAGGCACCCTTACCTTCTTCTATCTGTGAGACCCAGAATGAAGTCCAGTGATTTTAGGTGGCATGTGCAGTGTCATGGTAGCGCTGATAATGGAGCTGAACTATGCTATCAGACACAGCGCATCACATGATCATGGCATGCACCACGTCACATGACCTAGCATTAGTATATAAGTCATATAGTCACATAGGGACACTTGGAGAAGAATGCCGAATGTGGGAACAACAGGGTAAGGGAGAATGGAAGTCACACTAGAATGGCTCGAAGCCGTGATCCCCTGGATCCCTCCCTGCCCCACTGAGGACATTACTCTGCCTCGTTGCTTGGGGGAGGACATCCCTCTATCCCTTCCTCTACACCTGGCTCTGCTTCTGATGTTGCTCAGCCTTCCTGCTCCGCTTCTGACGTCGCTCTGCCTCCTTGCTCCGCTGAGGACATTACCTTGCTTTGCGGTGTATGTTGCACCTCCCTCTCACTTTGGTGAGGACGTCACTCCCCCCCTATGGCTCCACGGAGGACGTTGCTTCACCTTCTTGTTTTGCGGTAGGCACCCTCTCTGTCTGCCTCCCCCCTACTGGCTTCATTGTTGCTGTCACTGTGCTCTCGCGTTCTGCCTTGGATGTCACACCATCCCATAGCTGTGTGGAAGACATTGCTTCTCCTACCTGTTCCGGCAGGAGTATCACACGTTGTGAACATTTTCGACCTGAGGGCCTCCAGAAATGGATAGACGTTTCGCCTGGTTGTCCAGGACCCCCTCTTGACTGCATTTTGCTTGTCAGGGGATGCATGTTAAGGGGAAAAAAGAAAAAAAGAACAACATAAAGTAGTTGTTAGTAAAGTGATGAGAAACAATTCAAAGTTGAGAAGTGTTAAAAAGCCTCAAAGGCATAGATTCTACAACGTTCTGGAGCTGGAGATATAGAGGTGGGAGATATAGTGACTGTGAAGGCCATAACATATGATTTATATAATTTTCTTTCTCAGTAAACCATTCAGTGAGTTAATGCCCTGTGGATGTGGGTATTACCATCCTAGAAGAGACCATTCTCCTCTATATGGAAATTTTTCATTGTAGGCAAAAGGTGACCAGTCAGAATAACTGACTGATTTGCAGTGACCTCTCACTCTAAGGGGACATGTGGAACCAAACCACGGCGTAACATTTTTCTCTTTAATTTGTCACCTGTCTGTATCTGCCAAGGGATGTTAATGCCTTGATTCCTGACTCTGCTCCCTTGATATTTATATATTAGGGCTATAATTAATGATTTTTGTGTATCAGATTAAACTACAGTAAATAACAGTTTTATTGTTGCTACAGTAAGATTAATGAATAAGAAATAATACAAAAATAAGAACAAACACAAAAAAAAGAAACAAGAAGATGAGTTTTCACAGTATAGTAATAAATAAATTTAACCTAACTTAAATTAAGTTATTTATATTTGAACTGACAGGCTACAGACTAGATAGCATTTCTGTGCATCTAGAAATAATCTAGAGAAAAGAGGCATTTCGCATTTTTGCAATAGCCTAATTGCTGGCTAAATATTTCCCTGTTGTGCAGAATGTGTTTCATTATCTGTAGCTACCTTTGCTCCCAGTTTTTGTATTGAATACAGCTCAATAAAGTGTTTTGCTATTTTTCTGGTATGTGTTTTGTCAACAATATAAACTCTTGTCAATATTTTTTTCATTATCAGTGCATTTGTCAAGAAGTCATGTATTTTATGAATAGGAAATAGAAAAGTAGTGAATCTAAAAAAAAAAAACTTTAAAAAAAAACAGGCTGCATTTCTTCTAATATTAAATTTATGCATGTTTATGTTAACAATAAAAGTAGTGTCTTTTTCTCACCTTTAGATAGGCAGATCATGACAGCGTTGTGGAGAAAGAAGGTTTAATGAACAGAGTGATTGCTGGCTTTGTTTAGTGCTGGAAATCCATGGCTGGGAAAATTGGAGACCGAATTAATTGTGCATTATTAATTCACAGAACAGAAGGCAGAGCATGTAATGACATGCAGCACTCACTCAAGTCTGGCTTAATACACTATGACTAGCACCAGGCCTTCTAAGGGCCTTTGCCGCTACTATCTTTCTTCCCATTTGTTCTGCTTCTCTCGTATC
This sequence comes from Pangasius larnaudii, assembly GCA_037576815.1. Taxonomy (NCBI): domain Eukaryota; kingdom Metazoa; phylum Chordata; class Actinopteri; order Siluriformes; family Pangasiidae; genus Pangasius; species Pangasius larnaudii. The sequence goes on along the minus strand of CM074922.1, from coordinate 12,077,932 downwards.
TCCACACCTCAGAGCCTTAAATAGTCTCTTGCTATTTGCTGTATTTTATTCCACAGTGATACTGTTTTGCATCTTGATTGCTGCAGTCTCCTGAAAGTGATTCAAGTAGGTCTATTTTATTATTATGTGCTTCTCCAAAACTTTCAGAAAGAGGGCTTTTCAGAATGATGAATTAGAAATGATATACAGTACTGTGCCAAAGTCTTAGGCATAATTTTTTAACTAAAGTAGAAAAAGTATAAAGTAGAAAAAGGAACTTAGTACTGGATAGCTTTTCACTTTTCTTTAAACGTTTAAGCCTTGTGGCCATTGATGGTCTGCATCAGGTGTGGCACATAACCAAATAATGACTAATCTTTTAAGAAAAAACATCCGAGAAGATATTTCTGGAAAATTTTCTACACCCATGTGTTAGTTTGAATTTTATATCAAACATTTTAATCATTATCATTATTTTACCTTTGTGTACAAGAAGACTATATAAGTGAATTTCCTTGTTTCTAGCTTTTCCCCAAACAGTTCACTGCAGCAAAAGTAAACAAGCGAATGGTAGCACAGGAGGTCTCAGGAATGCATTTGTTTAATTCTTGCTAATTTTCTGATCAGTGGTTTGTTAAGACCATTAAAAGCTTAATATTAGCGATTTTGGGCTTGGCCCAATTTTTTTTTGCCAGGAGTGTACTGATGTATTCTCAAAAATAAAGGGTTGTCATGGCAAATATTGATTTTGTTTAGTTAGAGAGAGAGAGAGAGAGAGAGAGAGAGAGAGAGACTATATAGGGATGAGGAGGCTTGTTCCTCTGCACTAACGACAGGAGTTTTAATATGTCCTAAGGGTCCATGGAATGGGAACAGGTCATTATAGAGACAACGGTCTCAACATCTCATGATTCTGAGACTTCATTAGCCTAAAGCAATGTGTCAGGGGCCGTTTTAGCAAAAACACACCCAGAAGACTGCCACTGGGTAAAAAATAATGCTCAGAGAGCACAGGGAGGAGGATTATTCCCTGAGATATGTTGTTTGTGATATCTTGGGTGTGTCATATAACAAATGCAGGGAGACAGCTTTCTCTCAGGGATCCTTCGGTTCTCCCTAATGAGCATGATTAATTGTTATTGTGCTACATTTCACACTCTGAAATGCTCAGGCAAAGGTTGATGATGCTGCCTCCAGCTTTCTCTGACATTTTTTTCCTTCATGATATTTTAATATTTTTATATTGATTTAGCCACTCCAGAGTGCCAGAGTAACAGTGCACGCTCTGGGGGAGGTTGCATATGATAGTATGTTTGCTCTGTTAGCAGGACTCATTGACCGGAATTATATCTGGTCTCGCACTTGTTGCAGAATTTGCACATGTACACTCCTGGGCAAAAAAAATAAATAAATGGACCAAGCCCAAAATGGCAAAATATTAAGCTTTTAATGGTCTTAACAACAAATCATAGAACAGACATAACCAAATAATGACTAATCTTTTAAGAAAAAAAAAAACATCCAGAAGATATTTTTTGGAAAATGTTGTACACCCAGACATCTGTTAGTTTGAATTTTACATAAAACGTTTTAATCATTATTATGATTTTACCTTTGTGTACAAGAAGACTATATAAGTGAATTTCTTTGTTTCCAGCTTTTCCCCAAACAGTTCACTGCAGTAAAAGTAAATGAGCAAATGGTGGCACATGGTGGTTCATTTGTTTAATACTTGCTAATTTTCTGATCAGTGGTTTGTTGTTAAGACCATTAAAAGCTTAATATTAATTTTAGGCTTGTTCAAACTTGGCCCAGTTTTTTTTGCCCAGGAATGCACATTCTGTATACATTGCATTGAACTGTGTATTGTGCAGTATGTTGGACTGTGGCCCAGGAGTAGACAATATTTTATGCCGCTATATACCTTTATATAGAGAGAAATATTTCATCTATGAAAAGCAGTCAATACTGAGGGGGTTTGGAATAACTTTATCTTAAAATTTTCTATCTGTATGTCTTGTTTTGCCTAAAACAACAAGAACAAGCCTGCCACAGAGGAATGCCTGGGGCTTAGATGTTGGATGGCACAGAGTGCCAAGTAGGTAGAAAACAAAACAACAGGCAAAGGGCTACAGGATTCCAGCTGGGAGAGAAAGAAAAATGCAAATCGGCTTTGTCCCTCAGTACTACCTGCATGTGTAAGTCCCCATTTAATGGGCTCTACTGGGTTGGAGAAAGCCTGTGTGTAAGGGAGGGAAGGAGAAGCTGTATAGAGAGACAAAGACAGAGAGAGAGAGATTCTAATTATAACCATCCAGTCACTGTGTTGTGGTGGCCCACACCAGGCTCCAGCTTGCATGAGGAACTACGGAGAGCTTGCTTTTAGTTTAATTTGGATGATGAACAGTAATCCATCTAAGTCCCTTAAAGCTGAAGGTTTAATCTGAAGGATAACGGGGTCATCTTTAAATATGAGCTTCCCTCAACACTTCTAAGCAACTTCTAAAAGGTATAGTGAAGAGATCTGATTAAAGTCATGCAGTAATTATAGTCAATGTTGATGAATATCTTGATAAATGGTCTCTGTCACTGACATTATGCACCTAAATACAAACATTTGTTAGAGTTTAATTATGTATCTACTATGGAAAGGAAATTAGTGCCATGCTGCTTCCATAACAGTGAAACATGCATATGAATATCTAACTACTCACAAATCAAAGGAAATGTGATAAAATTTATTTTATATCCTTATATCTTTGCTCTTCAAATAAACACAACTTCTTTTAAGTGGGTTGTCAGTGGTATCATTGAAGTTCTTTATATATTATTACTCATATTACAATGCATTTGAAATACAGTGATATAAGCCTGCGTGAATGGTGGGATTCATCTGGCTTCTTTGGAGGGACTGACATTTTCTCCAATAACCCTGTTTGACATATGGTATTTTAATTGCTTTTTGTGTTCTTTGTTTGAGGGTGATGGGTGAATGGACACCAATCTAGCACTTGATCAAATTTGTTTGAAATTGCACAAAAGTGAGAGGTTGTCATACACTCATCATCCACTTTATTAGGCACATTCATGCAGTTATCTAATCAGCCAATTGTGCAGCACAATGCATAAAATCATGCAGCTACAGGTCAAGAGCTTCAGTTAATGTTCACATCAAGCATCAGAATGGGAGAAAAGTGTGATCTCTGTGACTTTAACTGTGGCATGTTTGTTGGTGCCAGATGAGCTGGTTTGAGTATTTCAGAAGCTTTACACAGAATGGTGCGAAAAAAAAAAAAATTCCTGTGAGTGGAGGGTCTGCAGGCTGGAGCACTTTGTTAATGAGAGAGATCAGAGGAGAATGACCAGCCTGGGCTGAGCTGACAGGAAGTCTATAGTAACTCAGATAAGCATTCTTTACAACCATGGTGAGCAGAAGAGCATCTCACAATGCACATAGCATAAAACCTTGAGGTGGTTGCACTGCAGAAGACCACATCAGGTTCTGCTCCTGTCGGCCAAGAACAAGAATCTGAGGCTATGGCAGGTACAAACACACTGAAACTGGACAGTTGAAGACTGGAAAAAGACAAGGTGATTTTTTTAAATCTTCACCTATCCAGTTTGGGTGAGCCTGTGCCCATGATAACCTCATATTCTTGTTCTTGGCTGTCAGGAGTGGAACCCAATGTGGTCTTCTGCTGTTGTAGCCTATCCACCTCAAAGTTTGATGTTTTGCCCATGTTGAGATGTTTTTCTGCTCACCACAGTTGTAAAGAGCGATTATATGAGTTACTATACCCTTCCTGGCAGCTCAAACCAATCTGGCCATTTTTCTCTGACCCCTGTTATCAACAAGGTGATTCCACCCACAGAACTTTTGGTCACTCAGTGTTTGTGTTTCTTTTTTGCACCATTCTGTGTAATCACAAGAGACTGCTGATTGTGAAAATCCCAGGAGATCAGCAGTTTCTCAAATACTCAAACCAGCCAATCTGGCACCAACAACCATGCCACGATCAAAGTCACAGAAACACACTTTTTCCCCATTATGATGTTTGATGTGAATATTACCTGAAGCTCTTGGCCAGGATCTGCATGATTTTAAGCATTGTGCTACTGAGACATGATTGGTTGATTAGATAAATGCATGAACCTGCAGGTGTATAAGTATTCCTAATAAAGTGGATTGTGAGTGTATGTCCCAAAGGAGGGGAGAGATTGTGAGAAGGGATTTGAGGGGAGTGAGAGGTAGGGAAATAGAGAGATAATGAACAAGCCAGAAATAGAGGTGTCTGTATGCCTGGTGCGTATAACACTTGTTTACAAGGTGAGATCTTTTATTTACTCCTCTCATTAAACTACACTAACCTGATAAATAATTTCTGACAGCTTTTACCCACTCATTTGAGAAAGCAATGAACATAATTTACATTAGCAAAAGCTAAAAAGTAAATGCAAAAAAAAAAAAAAAGAAAATCTTGGCTGGGTAACAGAATCACTATCAATTTACACTCTAATAGAAGAGCCTCTCAGCTAGATTAGATTAGTTACATCATTGATTTATGTTAATTACAAGATACGCTTTATACACTGGCTGTTACATTATGAAACAAGTAAATAATCTTAATTATAAATACCATAAAGAAGCAAACCATATCCCATTGTGTTTCCATATATTTATCATTGCTCAACACTGCTACAAATGGAATAGAGAGGATAATTTCTGTTCATGTCTCAGAGCCAACACCGTTGTTGTATTGTTTGTGTTGACCTTTGATACTGTCCCTCTAATTATCTCCATTAGAGACTATTTTAATCATTAATTATAATGCATTTATAATAATTTATTATAAAGCATGAACAATAAAGCATTCACCTGTTTTGTCAGTGTAGTCAAATCCAGGTCCAGTATGGGCACTAGACAACTGATTTTGCTAATGAAAATAACAATTGTAAAATTCCTACAAAAATATCATCAAAATATTGAGTGTTACTATAATATAGTACTCAATATGCATGATTATATATGGGGAAAAAGAAAATGCAGATCAAACCAGATGCTCCTTATGCCTGTAATCACCCAAGTGTAGACAATATTAATTTTCATCAAACTTCCTTCTGTAGATGTATGACAACCTCATCACAACGAATGATTAAAAACCTTCAATTGCTTCTTGAACTAGTATTTGGGACTTCAAGTATTAGAAAATGGGCATTTTGGAGTGTTCTCTAAACTTGCATGATTGTCCTGTAGTGGGTTTAAGAGAGGTCCAATTATTACAGGAAACAGAGGGGAAGATTACATTTTCCTCTTTCCTTCTTCATCAGCCTTATGTGGAAATATCATTTGCCATAGATGTGATGTCCTTTTTTTTTTATGTCTTTCTTGTCTTGTCTGTGCTTTCTAAGAGTACAATTACATTCCTTAGTGAACAGTTTTAGCTCCCCCACCTGTCAGCTGAACAAAATGCAGAGGATGCTCTTGGAGCTGTTGGCTACTCATATACCATATTTCCTCTGAGATTTCCTCTGAGAGACACAGCAAATTACACCACAGGAGGAGGGAGAAGTTGTTGGCACACTGCTCCATTTTTTGGACACTTTATTTGAACATCTCCAAGATAGTCTGTGAATGCCACAGTTGGAGACCTTAGAAGGAACTGGAGAAAGTGAAAAGTGTATGAGTCTGTAATAATCCTGCAATAGGCATTGGCCTACCCTATACAGAAAAAAAGAGAACAGACCCCTTGTTCTGTATCTATACCTGCCAAAAGTTATGTTTACAGCTGAAAAACCATTGTCTGCATAGAAAACCACACACAGATACAGACACAAAAACACACATATACCCCCAGGCTTGGGTAAGAGGGTGATGGCAACAGTACAAAATGATTTCAGATCTTAATGTAAGAGAAGTCAGTGAGGTGAGATAAGTACACCAGGTGTGTTATTGCTTTTAAATGAAAGAGCAGACTTCATTAATTGTAAGTGAGCTAGATTCACTCTTTGGAGAGGGTAAAAAAAAAAGGTCTTTATCTGTGGCTCCGCAGATATGTGGAAGTTGCTGTCACTGGGGTAACCATAACCTCTCTGCCATCTTCTGTTTTTTTCCCCCCCATGACTAGCTTTATGTGCCTTTGAACCTGTTTCCTAAATTAAAGTAAAGGAAGGCCATGTAGATAATCTCAGTGTGTTTTGGCTGCTGTTCTCAATGATATAGTAGTGTGGGGTCAAGCCCACCACATCTGACCTCTACTTGCCATGAGTAATATGCATACTGTTCCAATTTCTCTAGGGGTTTAGGCTACTGACTGGCCCACTGGGGAGCATACATTCATGTGCTTGTGTGTTGTTGATATTAAAAAAAGTAAGGACTTTGGATGAGATATATAAAATCTTAAAGTCTGTATGTGTATATATTATGGAATAGCATACATTGATTGAACAGATATTGTGAATACAAATACAGATACAAATAGGAGTTGCACTATTCCTTTATTTTATTTTATTTTATTTTATTTTATTTTATTTTATTTTTTTTTAATTAATTAATTAATTTATTTATTTATTTTGAAAGCTAACCAGAAAGACTCACAAGGCATTTGATTGAGATTAGAGGTGTCAATCAGGAATGGGATCCTAGAGCATGCAACAAAAAGGTCACACAAATTGGAAATTTTTATTTTCATGTGGTGCAGGTATGATCTTGAAAGGTGTGAGTATGAAACTCATGGGACAAAAACTCCAAAATAAAGTCATATTTCTGTAGAAACTGGTCTGAAATTCACAAAAGAAATATGTTTTCAATTACAGTATAGAGCTGCCACTGCATATAATTCCTGCAGACCACACACTGTGAACATAGAGGCATATCTCTGCTGGGGTCTCCAAAGAATAATTATTTAATTAATTTTAAAGATGTTTGACAATCTGTGTGCATGTTTTTCTTTATTCTTAAGTGAATGATCTCCGTGCAACTCAGCTTTGTAGATTCTGATTCTGTCCTGTGAACTTTTTAGCTATTTTTGGAATAAACACATGCAAACCTGGTGTAAATCTAATAAAATATTATTAGGTGGTGATTGCTCTCAACTATAAACAACAGTTCAGTGATTTGGGGAAAAACACAGTTTTATTTTAGTTAGTTAAGTTAGTTTGCTAATTTACTCAGTCACATTAGATATAAAGTTTGCCAGAAGGTTCCACAGGTCATCTGGTTTCTACAGGCAGAAATGCCTTGTTGATGAGAGAGGTCAGAGGAGAATGACCAGAGTGGTTCAAGCTAACACAATGGAGAAGAAATGCAGTCTCAGTGACTTTGACTGTGGCATGGTTCAGGTATTTCAGAAACTGCTGATCTCCTGGGATTTTCACAAACAACAGTCTCTAGAGATTACACAGGAATCAGAGGCTACAATGGGCACAGTTTCACCAGAACAGGGCATTGGGAAGTTCACGAAAAACAGGTGACATTTTTCCAATCTTCAGCTGTGTAGTTTTAATGAACCTGTGCCCACTTTAGCCCCAGATTCCTAAGTAAACTCTAAAGGCTGTTGAGGTGAGCAGTTTCTGAAAAATGTGAGAATTTCATAATGCTTACTTGAATGCATGTGTATTGACAATACATTATGAAAATGTAGTTGTTAATGGCCTAGAAGTATCTGTTTTGCAGACTGTGGTGAGCAAATAAGAAAAGCCTCACAAATAAATGGCATTCAGATCTGGTTTTACTCTGGAAGTAGTGGAGCATGTGTGACACATGCTGAAAATAGCAAGTAATAAAGGTAGCTTTATTCCTCTGTGCTGTGCAGCACCTACCATAATAGCATGAAAGGACATTAATGTTGCAATGCTCTTAGTGGCCTGTTGGTTCATTGATTGCAATCTGCTTTTCAGTCTACAGATGTGCCAGTGATGTGCCGAGAGGTAATGCGCTCCTATCAACCCCACTGCTGACATCAGCCTAGAATGTCTGTTGTAGATGTCATATGTATCTAGTATGGAAAAATTATAGTGCTAACTAGCCTTCAATCACTGGATCATGAGTTGGGCTGATTAGGTTAGCCTGGTTGTGATTCATGTGAGCTTTTTAGCCCCAAATTGTTTATTAGACTCTGGCCTCTACACAGCACCCCCTTCAATAAAATCTAGCCACATATGTTGGCAGCTGATATATCTTCTGTATAAACACCAGCCCAGTCTCATGCACAAGTCATGGGGATTCTAAAAAGTTTACGATAAATGGCTTCAAAAATACATACAGAGTTGGTAATGTGAATCATTTAAATTTTGCAATTTCGAAACCATGGACACAGCGAGACCCAACCTGGTCAGCAAAGCTACCATGCAGAGGTAATACTCACAAAATGACCCCAATAATATGGTGCATGGTATTATCTCCCATGATCAAAGGGAATGACTGAAAAAATCCATAGCCAAAAGCTGAGTGAGTGAGTGATAATCATCAGTTGTTTGTGTAAAACAGGCCGGGGTGAAGTGATTAATGAGCAATGAGGAAGCTGCACCAGTATTTCTTAGCACAGATTCTGGAGTCGCTCTGGTGTAGAGATTCTAGAGTGGCAGGATGAGCTCTGAGTCATCTGCTACTAAGCATCAGATTAAGGGGATATTGGTAATAGGGCAGAGTCAATTCATCTTGCGGAGAGAGTAAGAAAGAGAGAGCGCGTGTCTGGGACATAGAGAAACAGTGGTAGAGTCAGAACGGGAGAAAGCAGACGAGAAATGCTTCAGAGTCTGTAATGAGCCTCTGAAAACCTCTATCCAGCCTAAATAAATTGTCTGAAAGATGTGCCATAGTGAATTTGAAACACTGGAGTGGTTTAAGTGGAGTAGGAAGATGGTATATATCGACATCAGCTCTGCTGAAAGATTTTTGGAGGGGGCAGACCCGAGGTGTTGTATCATTACTTTGGGTCAGAGTCTCAGGCAAGGATTTGATTTACACTCGTAACGAAAGCTTGCTGCCGGAGCCCAAGTGCTGGGATATTACACTGATGTAAAGGTGTTCACATCCCTCATCTCCTTTCCCTGGCACTGCTTTGCCAATTAGAAAGTGAAAGAGTGAGTATGTTGATTAGATAGAGTGGAAGAAAGACAGAGATGGAGAATGAGAGGAGAATATAGATTCTATATAGATTTTGTACTAGAGATTCTAGTACAAAGTTTTGTTGAGTTTTTTTTCCTTCTCCCTCCCTCACTGTTCTGATCATTTGGCATACTAGTGCGCTGCAGACTTAAAATAAAATGGGTGGGGATTTCTGCTCACCAAAACCTGTCCCTGACCTCCAGGACATATCCACATTTGTATGATGGACATGGAAATGTTTTTGCTCTGGTATCTAAATTAGCATTTAAAATCCTGGAGAGCAGTCTCTAGAGCAGAGCCAAACCTTAAGAAGTGGCAGTAACAAAATGTCACATGTAGGTGTGAATATGGGGGAAAGGGGGAGAGAAAAGGTGAGAGGGAAAGAGAATTTTACATTCTGACAGGGTGTAACAACGAATGAGGTATGAAGAATGTGAGACTCTGTAGAACCCAGTGTGTGTGTGTATGAAGGTAGGTGGGAAGGAGGACTCAGGAGACATGCAGTCTTTGACAGAGCTTTGGGCTCACTTTATTTTTCCAACTAGCACTTTTCAGTGCACTTTCAACACTCAACATAAAAACCAAAATAAAACACTGTACCAATATTTTGGGGCTTTTGCCTCACTCAGGTTCATCAACACTTTCCAAGCTCTTGTTCTAGCAGTGTGCATGTGTGTTATGTGCGACCTCTGTCAGCTCTGTTCCCCTATCTCCCTGGTTCACAGCATTCTCTGTTTCTGAGAGGATAAGCAAAGCACACATACGTAATAATGCCATGATCACACACAGGTGAAAATCATCATGCATTACCTACTGATTGAACCCACCTCATCTCCATCCACGGCTGACACTTGCCCCTGCTGGCACAGGCTCCTTAGCTCCATTCACAAACAACAAATACTGTATACACATGAGAGACAAATTAAAGGAATAAACAACATATTGGGCCACCACAAGTTGCCAGAACAGTTCCTTTCTTCACCTTGGCAAAGATACTACAAGTGTCTAGAACTGTACTTGACGGATGAAAACCATTCTTCCAAAAGATATGTATAAAATTTGTGTGTTGATGATGGTTGTGGAGAGTACTCTCTAACACTTCACTCCAAGAAGTTCCATAGGTTTTCAGTGGGCTTGAGATATGGTCAGTGTGAAGGTCATAGCATATGATTAACATTATTTTCATCCTCGTCAAACTGTTCAGTTCAAGTTAGTATTTTAAAACACAGAATCAAAGATTAAGAAGAAGAGAGAAAAAATAGCCAGAGCCAGTTTATTGTTCAGCTCACATTTTTATATGCCACCTAATATTCCCACTATTAAAACTTCTAAGAAAGTATTTGAAATTCAAGATTTTGTTTTCTGAAATAAATGTGATTTAAATGATAATATAATAATAATAATATTATTATATATAAATTATATATAATAATAAATAATATAATAGCTATTTTATCTATGCACTGAGAACAACCTGAAGCTGCTTGTATTGGTTCTTCGTTTTGTATTGATCCTTCTCTGTGTAACTGCAAGTGAATTCATACCATATCATGCATCATTCTAAGCAGGGATGACAGTTAATATGTGGATGTAGTGTGACGAGTTTGTTTATTTTTTCCGTGCGTTTGCCACCCGAGGAACTCATGGTACACAGTCTGCTCTTGTAGTCCCTGTACCAGGAAAACACTCACATCTGGACTACGGAACCAGTTGTCATGCTGGCAAATCAAATCTCACAATGACAAGTAAGTGAGAGAATTGCTTTTCCTCTCTGCTAGATGTGGTCAAGAGAGGTTGGAGGAGAAGCAGAGAGAGAGTGAGGGTGAAGGAGAGAGAGAATGAGAAAGAGAGGGTGAGATTTAAAGAGCATGTCCATTTTGACCTCATTCGTACCCCTTCTCTATGTCTCAACTTCCGTCTATCACCAAGACAGCTTTAAGGGTTAGATTTATTATTTTAGTATTATTTTAGTCTCCTGAGTCTGTGGTGCATAAAACTCAAGAGACTGTAGTAAGTGAATTGATGGTGGTTGATGGTGGAGGCAACAAATACATTTTGGCATTTGAAGCAGCCTATAATCTAAGAGTAAGTTTGGCATATTATGTGCCTCATGTGGAATGGCATGATTGCATTGACAGCTACATAGGAATTTTTGTTTCCCAGCAGAGGCTGTATTAATACTGGGCTCACCATTCACCATGATTACAGTTCATGAAACCAATTAGAGCAAGGTTTAGTAAGGTACATACCTTTTTGACTTTTTACTACATATTTACTGGTGATTGAAGATTTTTTGTTATGCAACATAGAAACAAGATGATGAAGATCAATATGTATAGGTTCCGTTAAAGATAGATGAATACGACCTTTGACATTTCATATGTCTCAGGCTGAGAATGACTTGTTCTGAGTTTGAGATGCTACTGTCTTGCACTTCAAGGGGACCACCATTGTTCCAGTGCACAAGAAAACATTTAAAATTTAAGTAAGACAATTATGTGATATTACTATATAATATCTGCTCTGAAATATAAGAAAGTAAGAAAATAAGTGTTTTATCATTGATATATTGTTTAAAAACACACAAAAATTATCCTTCATTGTTCTCTTCTTATCTTTACTCACTCTATTCTCTTCAAGCCACACTGTCCTCTGTTTTTGAAAATTGTGGTCAAACTGAATATGGACAAGTGAGGGGAGACAAAGAGAAGAGTCTGGAAAAAAGGAGAGGAGGATCGAGGGAGTGGGCTCACTGCAGCAAAGCAGTCTACGTATGATCGGAAAGAAAATAAGAACTTGCCTTTGACAGCTAAGGCGGTTCACAAGTGTCTGCGAAAATAGCATTTCTATTGAAAGGCAGTTAGCAATAATTTTATTTTAGTTGCTGTATAATTAAATGCACCCCTTTTCTCTCTCCAGACAGAGAATTATTCCATTGATTCCAGCTATGTAAACAGCAGCGCACACCTCATCAAAAGGTATGATCTGAGTTGTATATATATATATATATATATATATATATATCTATATCTATATATATAGCTCTATATT
>CM074922.1:12049855-12065696 GCA_037576815.1 Pangasius larnaudii | reverse complement strand
TATATATATATATATATATATATATATATATTTCACTTCCATTTGATAATCTGTTGATTTTTGCAGGTGATGTCACATAGTAATAGTTGACTGATTAAAACATGTAAGATTATAAATCCAGATTTAAACATTTTTAATTTGACTCAATAATATTATATTCTATGAGCAGATATCAGCAGCATGTATACAGTATATTTGTTTATTTGTTAATAATTGAGTGTCCATATCACTTAACACATATCTGCCTTAAGAAGTTTTTTCATATTATTATAAAGGATTCTTTGAAATTTCCTAAGCATATATGTATTTTGGCTGTGAGAGAATATTAAAATTAATCTACAGTTTAGATCATCACAGTACTCTAAATGAACCTCACATGTGGCTAGAAGGTCAGTGGGTGCAGAATCAGTGCACACAGAGAGAGGGGGCATTGTAAGGCCACTGAAGTAAGAAGAAAGGTCATTTCCTTTTGTGGAAAGAGACAACAAGGAACAATGGGCCTGCTATCCTGTAAAGACTTGGCTGGCATTCCTGGGTCCACCTGGCCGAGGCTGGGCACATGGGCATTCTTAATGAAAGCAGCCCATTTTGAAAATATTTTTTCCTGCCAAAAAAGAACCAAGTGTTTTCATAAATAAAAAATATTAAAGCACTGTCCCTACAGTGCACTAATCCCCTGGGGTGTGGGTGTAGGGTGTGCAGCACAGGTGCAATTAGACTGACAAAATCAGAGTCTGCAGTAGTGCCACTGCAGTGGTTTCATGGCCATCCTCAGAAATGCACAGGCTGCCTCCCTCCTTTTGTCTTCCTCCCCTTCCTTGGAGCAGGACCCAGGGTGCGTGTGTGTGTGCGTGTGTGTGCATAGTGAGATGGGAGATGGCTATCAAATTAGAGGAAATCAAGCTTGTTCACTGCAGCTGTCAACTGCCATCTTTTTTCACCCTTTCTTAAATAGCCACTCAGTTACTCTGATAAAAAGCAATTTTTATGATTATCAATTCCTTTGACACAAAGCAATCACAGTTATCACGCTTATCACAGTTATTTTAAATACTGTAAATATTGTAGAGTGAAAACAGAGGAGTCAGACTGAACACAATGTAACAGCAAATTGAAAACTGTGTCTCTCACCTCCTTTCTTTTAGTACATCAACATTTAAGGACATGGAGGGTAACAGCCTAAAGGACAGTGGTCATGAAGAAAGTGACCAGACGGACAGTGAGCATGATGTACAGAGGGGCCACTATGCTGACACAGCTGTGAACGATGTACTCAATATGACTGTGCCTCCCAACAGCTGCCAGCTATCAGATCCAGGTATGAGTGTGTGAGATAGAGTACAAGCAAGGGAAAAAAAAAGATAACTAGGGAGGAGCGAGGGGTAATAAAGAGGCTGTTCAGTATGAGTACACCTTTTTATACTTCTCTCACACTGATGCTAGATCAGGGCCTCAGACGTGAAGATTGAATCATACCCTGGCTTGTTCTTTGAAGTTGCTTCGTTCACATAGCAGGAGCTTGCTCTGAACCCAATCCAGCTTTTCATACATGAGGAGTAGCATTATTGATGGTAGAAACTGGCTCTAGACTGGCCTGAATGACAGTAATTAGGCTGGCAAAGGCTGAAGATTTCTCACGCACCCTCATGCGTTATTCTGATGGCTCATTTTGCAGGGAATTAATGTTGATATGTCTCTTTGACTCCCATTTACTAAGACATCTGCTTGGCTGGCAGGAGTTGGTAGGGGGTCATGTTTGCTCTCCGCTCCTGCCACTCACTTATCCAAGGTTAGAGTGGCAAGGAGTGGCACCGCAGTGAATAATAGTGGGGTTTAATACCAAAGGCAGGGCTCTCAGCTGTTTAACTACTTGACTCGTTTGTGTTGTCATGCTAAACATGTCTTTGATTTCTGTGACTACAATCATCAGGATATCTGCTTTCATAAGCCAACAAGCTTAAGCTGTTCCATGAATGATAGAAATTACTTTACATTTGGTTAGGAAAATGAGGGTGGAATTAAAAATGTTTGTAAAGAAGGTACTCAGGCCAAAAATATAAGGCTGGCTCTGCACTCCCTGTAACTTCCTTCTGTACTTGTTGCTATCATACTGAATTGCCTGGGGAATAATTGGCTGATGAGAGAGGAAAAAGAAGATAGAGAGGACAGTGCTCCAAAGCAAATCACCCATAGAATTATTTACAGTCAGGTCCTGGGTTCATGTAGAACTGGCAGGAGGACCAATGAGATTGTTGTTTGTGCTGGATAACATGCCATATGTCATATTCTAGATAGTTAATTAACCAGTCTTCACAGTGTCACAGGATGGGGTGGCTGCTGGGCAACCAGGCTGTATGTAAATGTGGTGGATGGATCAGCAGATTTATTTGAATGATTTTTTTCTTGCTGTGGTGGCTAGTGTTATAGTGTGACTCGTTTTCTGCGAAATCTATGGAGACTGAAAGGAATTGTCAGGCTCTGGGTTGCCATGGTGGAAGGTATCTCATAAATAATCCTCCTCATTCAATATTAATCTATAATTATAGGGCTTACTGACTACTGGTTACTTGTTTTAATTATTACTCAAGCACACCTAAGCGACTATTGTTTTGTTAGTGTGGCTCCTGGGCTCCTGTTTTTTTAACTGCACAAATTATAAAAAAATAACATTTACAAATACAACTCATGCACATTCAAATTCACATTCACTTTTGTTAATTGAAATAAATCTAATAGTACTTAATTACACAGTGTTCACTGTAAGAGGTAATCCATCAGAGGAGATTCTACTGAGTGGATGATGTTTTTCTAGGACAGCTACTTTTTGGATCAGATTATCTTGAATCTATTTTAAAAGGCAAATGTGCAGAAAGTGTACGCTCACTGAGCACTTTATTAGGAACACTATACTAATCATGGGTAGGGCCTCCCTTTGCTCTCAAAAGCTCATTTCTCCATGGCATGGATTCCACAGGATGTTGGAAACATTCCTTTTTGATTCTGTTCCATGTTGACATAATTGCATCACACAATTCCTGAAGATTTTTCAGGTGCACTTTCCCGCTGCAATTCTACCACATCCCAAAGGTGTTCTATTGGACTCATATTGACTGGGAAGGCCACTGAAGAACATGGAACTCATTGGCATGGTCATGAAACCAGATTGAGATGACTTTTGTTTTGTGACATGGTGCATTATCATGCTGCAATTATCCATAAGAAGATGGGTAAAATTTGGACATGAAGGGATGCACAGGGTCAGCAACAATACTCAAATAGGCTGTGGCATTCAAGCAATGGTTGATTGGCCCAAAGTGTGCCAAGAAAACATTCCCACACCATTACACCATCTCTACAAGCCTGGACTCTTGACACAAGGCAGATTGGGTCCATGGATTTATGCTGTTGGCATACTTCTGACCCTACCATCTGTGTGCCACAGCAGAAATCGGTATTCGTCCAACCAGGCTACATTTTTCCAGTCTTCAGGTGTTCACTTTTGGTGAGCCTGTGCCCACTGCAGCCTCAGCTTTCTGTTCTTGGATGACAGAAGTGGAACTTGGGCTTCTGCTGTTGTAGCTCATCTGCCTCAAGGTTTGATGTGTTATGCATTCTGAGATGCTTTTCTGCTCTCCACAGAAGTGGTTATTGGAGTTACTTTAGACATTCTGTCAGCTCAAACCAGTCTAGCTATTCTTCGTTGACCTCTCTCATCAACAAGGCATTTCTGTCCACAGAACTTCACTCACTGTTTTTTCTTTATTGCACCAATCTGAGTAAACTCTAAAGAATGTGGTGCATTAAAATCCCAGGAGATCAGCAGTTACAGAAATACTTAAACCAGCCCATCTGGCACCAACAGTCATGCCACGATCAAAATCACTGAGATTACATTTTCCCCATTCTGATGGTTGCTTACCTGAACAGAACATTACCTGAAGCTGCTTCCCTGATTCTGCATGATTTTATACATTGTACTGCTGCCACACAATTGGCTGATTAGATAACTGCATGAGTGAGTATGTGTGCAGGTGCTCCTAATAAAGTGCTCATTGAGTGTAAATTAAGGTGATAGTGTTAATAGAGCAACTGCAGTGGTAGGAAAGGCACAACAGCCTCACACTTTTGTCCAGTTACAATAGTGGGTGTGAACATGCTTTTTTACTAATTAATATCAAGAAAATGCCTACACTTCCTGCCAATACTTGCATTGGGTTTAGTGTCTCTCTCTGGTGGTGCACAGATAGAATAGTAACAAGGCTGAGTGATAATTTTTAATGAATAGGCCAAAAGGTCCTTACAAGTGCAGTAAAATAATGGCATTGGAAATGGAATTATCATTCCATTACAATTTCAGGCCTCTTATTACATTGCTAAAGTGTGTGAAAAGGTTGGTCATACACTGGTACCAAGAGCAATGAAATCTCATGGCTGCTATATAAGAACAATTAGATTAACAGCACTATTTCTCCCATAATTATTTACCACATGTCTGTTTAAAATAAAGTGTGTATGTTAGACACTATAAGAATACATTTAGACAATTAATACATTTAGAAAATAAATACAGTCAGGGCAGAACTACAATTAGAAAATATTTCCAGTCAGGGCAGAACTGGGATTACAAATATGCCCCTTTCTTCCATTTAGCCACTTTGATGGGCATAGATCTGATCTACAGTTCACATCATCTAATACATTGAAGCCACTGAAGGACACAAAGGGACTCTGGGTACAAGTCTCTGCTTTATTTTATTTTATTTTATTTTATTTTTTACTATTGTGCTTATGTCTTTTTACCACTCTTTACAGAAACAGAGGTAGGAAATACAGAGTTGTACACCCCCACACTCCCTCCTTCTGTCATGCAGTGTATAGTATTCTCACCTAATTTAATTCATAAATATATCCTCAAGCGGCAGTCAGCAGGGTCCAAGCACTCCTTGCAAATAGTGCCCCCAGTGGCCAGCGCTTGCCAAGATACATAGAACCATAAAGAAATCATACATGAACATACTTATCAAGTTTTGTGCAAAATACCTCTTAAACATGGCCATGTTTTTGATGAAATCCAGTGATGATTAAAAATCCAGTTTCAGATTAGCAGATCGATGCAGCACACTGGAGTTTTGGTTCCTGAGAAACAGCTATTTGAACTTCAACCTAAATGAATCCAGTGGCCAATTTGAGTGAGACCACATTAGCTACTAGTAGGTCCTTCCCTGAAACTACCACTCAAGTTTAATGACAATAGCTTAATGGGAACCACGTCAAATGCCTGCTAAAACCCAATTTGCCAGTGGTGCCCATGTTTTTTTTTTTTTTTTTTTTTCTTTCTTTTAGTAATTAGGGATCATGAAAAATAGGTTCCCTGGTGAACTAGTAGCTAGCATGCAGTGCTCTCACTACTGGGGACAGGGTTCGATTCCTGTTCAGGGAATCAACCCCAGCAAATGGAAGGTTGCATGAGCCAGTGGGGAAATGGGAAAATGGGAAAGGCTTAGAAAATGAGAAAGCCTCGAAAATGGGAAAGGTTGTGTCAGGAAGGGCATCCAGCGTAAAACTTGTGCCAAAATCAAAATATATGGGTGATCCACTGTGGTGACTCTGAACGGGAGCCCCTGGGGTGGGGGGCATGAAAAATCCACTTACAGATAGCACATAAATGCACCCTACCAAAATCCAGTTTGAATGGCCTTATGGTTCTTGAGAAACAGTTATTTGGACTTAAACTCCACCTCCTGTGTATGCCCCAACCTTTTGCAGACCTCCTCAGAACCTTGTACTGAACATGTATTTCCAGTTTGATTCAAATCCATATAGCCAATAATGAATTACAGCTAGTAATTCATGAGTAAACGAGCTCCAACTCTTTTGACTTGATTGACAAATGGTGGCCATATTGTTAACAGGTGTCAACATGTTTTTAATAATTATTGATTTTCACACTCTGCTGAGTAGTATGACACCAAATTTGTGAAGACAGGCCAAAAATCCTAGGACTAGTTCGTAGTAGGTTTTTTGAAGTATGCAAATTATCATAAATTTGAGTGGGTGTGGCTAAATGGTCCAAAAGGCAGTTTTCTATAGATTCAGCAATAGAATCAAGTTAAAAACGAAATTTCATTTTATACCTTATTGCTTGTTTTATGTTAAAAAATATGAATAGCACCTGTAGTTGCCAAACAGAGTGAGATTGCATCAGTTAGTAGTAGGTCACCTGAACCTACTATCCAAGGTTTATGACAATAGCTCAGTGTTAAATGCCTGCCGGAAGCTGATTGGCCAATGGCAGCCATGATTTTTAATTAATTAGGTCATCATTAAAAATCTATTTACTGATTAGCACATAGATGCAGCATAATAAATTTCAGTCAGACTTAGAAACAGTTATCTGACCATTGCTAGACCCCTATGTGTGGCTACGTCCCAATCTTTGACCTCAGAATCTCCCCCTGTATATGCCTCTCAAGTTTCGTGTGAATCCATTCAAGCACTCTTGAGTTACAACTGTATGAGTAAATAAGGCTCTGCCTCGTTAATGTTAATTGACAAGTAGCAGCCATATTGTATACAAACGTCAACATTTTGATCGTTATTGGGATTCAGTCTGCTGAGTAGTTTGACACCAATTTTGTGAAGATAGGTCAGAAATCCTTTTACAACAATTACATTAGGCTTGAACGCCTAACTAGCACAATTCATGTTTATGCGTTCTTCCAGGAAATAACAAAAGTGTAAGATTAAAATGATAGTGTCTGCAAAGGGCATATTTAGAATTCATTTATATGGTTGTAGTGAGGAATTAAATCTGAAATTTCATCTGTAGTCAGACTTAGACTACAGGTTTAACCACAGCACTATTTGGGTTACAAGAGTTGTGCACTCAGGTTGTAGTTTGCAGAAAACAGAAGACCTTGGACTTTTTTTTTCTTACACAATATTGGCATGAGTGTGGAGCAGTATTAAGACCAGTGCCACTGTTTGATAGTGAAACTACAATACATGTCATATGTATGTCATGCTGAAATCTATGTGTTGTACACTAAAAAAATGGCCATTTGAGAACAATATTAAATGCATACATCTTATACCATTAAATAATTATTATATTGTCCCTGTAAATCCCTGTGTTTTTTCACACGGAGGACAACGGAGGAGGCAGCATCTTAACTGGAGAGATTGCTTATGTTGGGGACTAAATGTTATATGGATAAAATTATAAACTACTTAAAGTGAGATGTAATCTGAGCAGATCAGTGCTTGGTCAGATTATTTTTTAAACTATTTTCTTTATAGGAGTGCAGATTGAATTAACAAAAAAATATTGGCATTATTTTATTAATTCAGCAACTTAAAATAAGAAATTAAAAGCATGATAAAATAGCCTACTTCCCGCACACACTATGATTTCATAACTTTGATGTACTATCTTGTGGCCATGTTAGATTTTGTATTGTATTGCATGTGCACAATTCATCATTCACCGTGCAAGAAAACAGAATGTGCTGGTTCAAGTGCTATTTAATAAACCTCCAGATAAAATAATTTAAATTTGCAGTGATTAATGTGATAAATATAACTTGAACATGCCCCAAAACAAGCATTTTTAAATTTTTCTAATCATGTAGTTGTCCATGTCACAAAGGTCTGAAACAACAATTTTGATTTTATGGACACTCTGAGGTGGTTCCCCCAACTATAACACTCATATATGATTTTGAATGTCCCATTCCAGATTTAGTCCACCCTCTGCTATTAAAATAATCTCCATTCTAACAGGAAGGCTTTCCACTAGATTTTGGAGTGTGGCTGTGGGGATTTGCCCCTTCAGTCACAAGACCATTAGTGAGGTCAGGTACTGATGTTGGGCAAGGAGGCTGGCATTCCAGTGAATCAAAATGTGTTCAGTGGGGTTGAGGTCACAGCTCTGTGCAGGCCACTAGAGATCTTCCACTCCAATCTTGGCATGCCATCTCTACATGGACCTCACATTGTGCATATTGGCATTGTCAATTGGCAAATTGTAATGCTACAGCATACAAAGACATTATAGACAATTGTGTTCTTCCAGCTTTGTGGCAACAGTTTGGGGAAGGCCCACATATGGGTGTCATGGTCAGGTGTCTACAAACCTTTGACCATATCTCTAAACTCTACAGTTTATAAAGGTTTCACAATATCACTGTGAATATTCATCATTGCGGAGACACCACTGTTCGTCCCTGTCAGACTTTGTGTAAATTCTAGGTTGTGTCTGCACTAAGGATTTATAGGTGATTCAGATATGAGTATCTAACAACATAAATAAAATGAGATGAACGGGTGACAGTACAGATAAGGGAGAGTGTTCAGTCATATCTTGCTCTGTGTTTTAAAGTCTGGCTCTAGTGAATTATGCACAGTGGCAGCTATGAGAGACTTCCTTGAGGACCACTTCTGATCAAAGACTCTTCCTGCAAATTTGAATACAATACCTGAACCTTATACATAAGCTGGGTACTGAAGTGATGGAGGTTGGTTGAAAGCCAGCAGTTACCAAATAGTCATCATAGTTTTTCTCTTTACCTCTCTCTAAGGATCCTAGAGAGGTTTGCTAGTGTCCGGCTGCCAGGTTCTGTCCTGCTCCACTCAGGGCACATCTTGCCCTGGGAGTCTTTTATTCATTAGTCTCTCTGTCCTTATTGGTATGTATCTCCTTCTCTGCCCTAGGACCACTTCACACCACCCTCCCACTATTCAACACCCCAGAGGCAACTACAGCTTCTAATTGATTTTAATAGTCTGTGTCTCTGTCTCTCACATTATACTTTTGCTGCCTTGCCCTAAATTCAGTCTCAGTGAAGATTTCTAATTTTTCAGCCATTTGATCACCTAATGAAAATACTGGCAGGTGTCAAAATCCAGACAGCGACTGCAGAGAGAGATGTGCTGACAATCTCGGTGTCTGTGTATGAACAATGAATGAAGAATCAAGTCAAGGAGAGAGATCAAGAAAGAGAGATATATACGTAGATTTCATGCTGATTTCACCATGGATGGGTGAAAGAGACCACTCTCATCATGATAGAAATGTTTGCAGTGATCTTTTGCTTTAATCTCCTTCCCCCATCTAAAGAGAACAGTTCTAATCAGCTCTAGATTATATTGCTTTTCCCTGTGCTTGTTATGGACAGTTAATTGAAGATGAAAAGAAAAATAGTACGTTCATTATAATAATATAAACAACATAATAATTTATTGAAATTAGAAATAGGTTATTATTTTCCAGAGTCACCAATGAAGCTGGTGTATCTCACTGTAAACCCTCAGTTGACAGCTCATTTTCCAGAAAATTGTAGAGTACTGCCAAATGGAGCGAGAAGGAGAGGAAGAGGGGGTGAGAAAAATAAAGAGACAAGAGGTATAAGACAGATCTAGTTCTTATTGCTTATTCATGATGCTCGCATATGGATGGCTAAAAATCTCTTCAGAAATCAAGCAATATCACAGCTGTAATGCAATGCAATTCCACATGGATTGATGCTCAAGCTCATTATTTGTGCCTGGACAGAGATTAGAGTGAGATAATATTGTTCTAGTCAGTATTACCCAGGAGTATGTATGGCTCCTCCTCAGTTTGAAGCCAGAAAATTAAAAATGTATGTTTACTGCTAACTCCGAAGAAGGAAAATGACATGTAAGGGATGGATGTATGGATGGATAGAGAGTAATTCAGTGGGGAGAAAAAGACTAAGGACAAGGAATAGTGTTAGGACAAGGCCTTCCACTGACATCAATATTAATGCAGCTAACTAGTGCTATGTCTACACCTAAACCTAACCCTAGCCCACACTGGACAGAGGGAGGAGATCCCTGCTGGCAGATGGCCCACAGCACCCACCCAAATCTCACTCGAGTCCATTAACTCTCATGAGAGCTGCTCAGCTGAGTTTGCTAAAACTCATCACCACAAAAAAAGTGACACACAGCTGCAAAAGAGTACTCACATCAAAAAAGGAGGCCATGCATGAGGAGTCTGTTCTACCAACACAACGCACTAAGATGTGCTCATTACGTACTTTGGCATTAGATGACTGTTTACCACATTGTATTTCTCCCCTTCACTTTTCAGTCTTTCTCCTTCAAGACAAATGATTTTATACTTACCCTGCACTGATTAAAGGAAAAGCACACATTTTTCTATTTGGAATGCAAAGACATGTATCACTGCAGCTGGGAAGAAAAAAAAGTGAAAAGGGGGAGACAGAGGACCATACTATCACTGTGGCAACATATGTGAGATATTCTTTTAACCCCTTCTGTATATAAATAAAGTGTGTTGCTATTACATAGAAGCTTTCTGGACAGAAAAAAAAATGTGTTTTCATCAGCCCCATCTGTTTTTATTTTTATTGCATGCATTTTAGTACATTTGCAATTTCTGTTCTGCATGATGACCTCAGTTGTGAAGTTGACACCCCACGTGTCCTTTATCTTCACTTTAAACTCCTCTGAATCTGTGAATCTGTGGTTCCTTATATAAGATAATTGTAACAGTAAATTAATGTTTGGGGCCCACAGCGGCTCGTTTCACAACCTAGTGGACTCATACATATTCTGTGTGATTTAAACTGTTAAGTCACCTTAATATCATTGCAACATAAATCTATCATAAGATAAATGGTGTACAAGCTAGAAAGATGCAAGATCTAAGAGGCAATGTGGAACCCTGTGAACCAAATCTTCGCAGATGGGGAGTGACAGAACCATGCACAGACATGCCACAGTAAATGGTCTCATGCAATGAACTGCATGTCTGTTTTCTCATCATCACAATGTCCTGGATGAGTGCAGCATGTTAGAATGTCATTTTCCACCAAACGTAGTAAGAACAGATTATCTCTTATTGATGTATACATCATGAGCCTCCCTTCCCTTTGCCCAGGGGCCTCTGTGACTGCAGATGATAAATCCAGCCTATTTATGAGTTAAACCCCATCTCACTCAGCAAACCTTCATGTGCAAATGATCTCCTCAGCAGTGTTCTCTCTGCTGATTTTATGCAACCTTAACCCTATGAAAGGAAAGAGGCACACCACCTGAGGTAGCCACTGGAATGGATATTTTTCCCCTCTGTAGTTCCTCTTTCATTTTCTGTTTTCAAGCCTTCCACAATAAAAGACTGAAATCAGTCATTCATCTGGGTAGCTATTTAACCTTTCTGCCTTTTGGCCATTACCTTCAAGCTTATAAAAGGAGGATAAAAAGAAAAAGTAATAGGGTTGATTGACTGCTCAAGTTAATGGGAGACAGGAGAGCCTTGTGATACACACTGCTTTCATGCACTAATGCTCTATCTATTAAAGAAGTTACTGCAGTGGACTACAACATCGGGAGCAACACTCATTTATACGATAAACAAGTTCAAGCTCAAGAGGCTTTACTGTCATTTCAACTATATACAGCTGGTACAGTACACGGTGAAACCAAACAACATTCCTCCAGGACCATGGGGCAACATAAACAACACAGAGCTACATGAGACTACACAGAACTAAATAAGACTACAAATACATACGCAGGACTACATAAAGTGCATGTGTGCAAATGTGTGCAACAGTGCGAGACTGTACAACAATTACTAAACAGGACAATAGGCACAGTAAAGGATGGTGCAGTGCCAACCAGTACAGTTCTTGTGTGGAATAAAGTGCAAAGAAATATTACAATATAATAATAAATATTGAAAATGTAAACATCACATACTAATTAGCATAAAACATGCAAGTGGTAAGTACAATATTTTGTTTACAGTGTTTTAGCAGCAATTTAAGAAAGAAATGTGCAAAAATTGCAGAGGTATTGGAATGGTGTTCAGTTAAGTATGATTGTGTGTGTGTGTGTGTGTGTGTGGGTTGGTGTCAGTCCAGTCCCTGGGTATTGAGGAGTCTGATGGCTTGGGGGAAGAAACTGTTACACAGTCTGGCCATGAGGGCCTGAATGCTTTTGGCAGACGGCAGCAGGGTGAAGAGTTTTTGTGAGGGGTGCGTGGGGTCATCCACAATGTTTGCAGTTTTGCTGATGCAGCTTGTGGTGTAAATGATTGTGATGGAGAGAAGATAGACCCTGATGATCTTCACAGCTGCCTTCACTATCCTCTACAGTATTTTCTGATCCAAAACAGTGCAATTTCTAAACCAGACAGTGATGCAGCTGCTCAGGATGCCCTTGATAGTCCCTATGTATAATGTGCTGAGGATTTGGGGTGGGAGATGGGTTTTCTCAGCCTTCACAGAAAGTAGAGATGATGCTGGACTTTCTTAGCTGTGGAGTTGAGAGATCAGGTGAGGTTCTCCACCAGGTGAGCACCAAGGAATTTTTTGGTGCTCTTTATGTGCTCCACAGAGGAGTCGTCGATGTTCAGTGGACTGTGGCCACTCTATGCGCTCATGAATCAAAAACTACCTCTTTTGTTTTGTCCACGTTCAGGGACAGGTTCCATCCTCTCTGTATGCTGACTTGTCATTCTTGCTGATGAGACCCACCATGGTTGTGCCATCAGCAAACTTGATGATATGATTCGAGCTGTGCATTGCTGCACAGTCGTGAGTCAGCAGAGTGAATAGCAGTGGACTGAGCACACAGCCCTGGGGGGCCTCAGTGCTGAGTGTGGTGATGTTGGAGATGCTGCTCCCAATCCGGACTGACTGAGTTCTCCTACTCAGGAAGTTTAGGATCCAGTTGCAGAGGGAGGTGATCAGTCCCAGCAGGCTTAGCTTTCCAGTTAGATGCTGAGGAATGATTGTGTTGAATGCTGAATTGAAGTCTACGAACTGCATTTGAACGTAAGCTTCTTTTTTTTTCCAGGTGGGTGAGGGTCAGATGGAGGGTGGTGGTGATAGCATCATCTGCTGAGCGCTTGGGGTGATATGTGAATTGCAGGATGGGTCCAGTAAGGGGGTAGCAGGGTCTTGATGTGCCTGATGACGGGCCTCTCGAAGCACTTCATGACGATGGGTGTAAGTGCAATGGGACGGTAATCATTGAGGCAGGACACTGAAGACTTCTTCGGCACGGGGACGATGGTGGAGGCCTTGAAGCATGTAACAGCAAGTCAAGTCAAGTCAAGTCAAGAGGCTTTTATTGTCATTTCAACTATATATAGCTGACGCAGTACACAGTGAAATGAGACAACGTTTCTCCAGAACCTTGGTGCTACATGAAACAACATGACCTCACATAACATAGAGTCACAGAACATAGAGCTAAGGACTAGACTAAGTTGTCCTAGCCAGCAATGGCGCTGCTCAGGGAGATATTGAAGATGTCATTGAGAACATCCACCAGCTGGTCTGCACATCCTCTGAACACGCTGCCAGAAATGTTGTCTGGTCCAGCAACCTTCTGTGGGTTGACTCTGTGTAGAGTATTCCTCACATCACCTGTGGTGAGACACAGCTCCTGGTCGTTGGAAGGACAAGATCGGACGCGTTTGCCACTCTCATTGCAAAGTCCACATGATGATGGAATTTAGGGAGCACTGACTTTCTATTGATTTGCATGGTTGAAATCTTCAGTGTCAATAAACAATCTGATGGGATGTGCCTTCTGCAGTACACTAATAGCCCCACACATTTAGCAGAGTGCCTCCATACCATTAGCACTTGAGGGAATGTACACTCCAACTATAAGGACCATGGTGAATTCCCATGGTAAATAAAATGGTCTGCATCTAACAGTCACAAGCTCGACCAGCGATGTGCAGTAACTAGAAACTTGCACCAAGTTCTTGCACCATTCCATGTTGATCCAAACACACAAGCCACCACCGCGAGCTGCATTTCTGTTCGCACAATTAGTCCAATTTATTGTCCAAGGAGCAGACATTGGAGAGCAGGATGGGTGGGAGAGCAGCTTCTCCAGAAGATCATTGTGCAGTTTGATTTCTATATTTTAGCAGTATCTGCTGTGGTAGACACAAACACTGGTTGCCCATGTGCCATAAAAAATTAAAAAGAAAGTCAGGATAAGAAACAAAAATAGCACCATTTTGGAGTCAGGAATATGCATCACAATAAGGAAGTTCATACTCTGTCATTATTCAGCTCACATTAACATCAGAAAAGATCTCAGGTAGAAACCTTAATAAACTATAAAATCTCTATCTCAGCTGATATTGGCATTTAACATTGACAGTGGACACCTCATTTAATTTCCTGCTGTGTAAGGTTACTAGTACATGCAACCTGAGAGTCCATAATGATGTCAAAGTCTTCTTATGGTTTTTGGATATTCTTGTTACTCCACACAAACTTGCCTACACTTCACCCCTTCTCTCCATTCAAACCCACATTTCCTTACTGGAAGAGAGGCATGTCAGGCTGAATAATCACATCCATCAGGCTTAATTAAATTTTTACAGTTAGGCCAAAATGGTGACGACAGAGTGCTGGATGATTCCAAACAACTGGTGACTTTTCTCGATGCTCTTTCCTACTCGTCTGCCACTGATAAGGGCATTTAATGTCACAGCCCAGCATGAGACTAGGAGTGGGCTTAGGCATCAGGGAAATCCAATTACTCTGAACTGCTGCTGCCCTGCTCACACACAGTGTAAGTACTACCAAACCCACGTTCCTCACCTTGAAATAAATGAGTATTCTGGTCCACCCACTAACTTCATTAGTCTCAACTCATGTTTGGAGCAAGTTATACTAGTCACAGCTCTTCTCCTACAGATTTTCTTTTCTCAGCTGAGCTGGCAGCATAGAGAAACAGAAAGGGTCTTTTGCCATCTTGGGAGCACTGAATTTTAATGTCGGTCAACGGAGATTTGATATTTCGTTTAGAAAGTGAATTTTTTGACCGGGTGTTCAACACATATTTATGGTTAAATAGGCTCAGCTGCAAATTTGCTTCACTTTCACCATGCCCACATACGTGCACGCTATGTGAGCTGCATTGTTCACTTACTCGCTTGCGTACATCTAGAGGATTAAATGCAGTGTCCATTAGATGGCAGGTCAGAGCCAAAGCATTTTTGCCCATCTAGTTTCCAAGTCGAAACGTTACATTTAGCATAACATTTAGTGTGTAACGTTTAGTGATTTCATGCACAGCAACATTAAACACACTGAGAAAGTCTGTTTCTCTTTAAAACTTTCTGCAGTGGGCGTGATTATTGTCATTGGGCTGCATTCTTAAATTGAAAAAACCCTGAGGTTACATTTAAAAACAAATCTAGAAAGTCCAGAAGAGGGGTACGAAAACAGACCTTTCAGTAGGTTTAAGAGGTTTTTAAAAACCATTAGTGTTAAAGATTAGAAAAAACGTTAGTGTTCAGTATACAAGTATGCAATTTGAGACACAATGTTAGTTTGTTTAGTCAGTTGTGGATTCAGTATCACATGGTGCTACACTGCCTCCACACTGATATTGTACCATGGGGAATCATTGCATTAATTTCTGAGAACGTGCACAAGCGAAGTGTCAAATGACCACAGGATACACGTGGCGGCCCTCTTGTATACACATACGCATAGTTAATGCCTTTGCTCTGAAAACTAGCCTCTGGATGCAGCTGAAAGACTCAGCATTGCAAGTTTAAGGTGTGATGTCTGATACTGGAGCACTGACTCACATCTCTCAGCATTTGTATCTTAGGAAAGGCAGCCTTGACCTGTTTTTTGCATGAACTGCTAAACCAGCAAAGGTGGAAAAATAAGTACAATGGGCATTGTCCCATTTCCCTGCATTGCTGAGTTGAGGAAGTAAGTGTGTGTGTATGTGTGTGTGTGTGTGTGTGTGTGTGTGTGTGTGTGTGTGTGTGTGTGAGTGTGTGTGTGTGTGTGTGTGTGTG
>CM074922.1:12002854-12016869 GCA_037576815.1 Pangasius larnaudii | reverse complement strand
TTCTGTAAAGCTGCTTTGTGACAATGTCCATTGTTAAAAGCGCTATACAAATAAATAAAACTGAACTGAACTGAACTGACTGGGGCAGGTTAACTGCAAATTTTCTACCCTTGCAAAAAAAAATATGAAGAAAACATGGCATGGACAGGAAGTCATTTAGGGTGAGAGGGAAGGTGTAAAGGCATGGCAGGAAAGGGAGACCTACTGAAGTTTAGCTAGAAAGTGGGAAATTTTAGACTGTCTGCAGGTAGTATGTAAAAAACAAAAGTTGCTATTTGTTATGTTGAACATAAAGGTAACTTGAATTAGTTTAAAAAATGGAAAATGAGATTTCCTTCTTTCTCTTGATTATACTGTAATTTGCAGCAGAGAAAAGAAGTCATCAAGTGGGGTTTTATTGCCTTCCCCCATATAGCTTGTATACATTGGACCAAAATGTCATTTCTCCATGGTGGACCATGGTGTAACAGATAATAGTACACAAGACTACATTAAGTGCAGATAGACAAGTGTGAGACGAGTGCAGGAGAATGAATAAATAGGACAATACATACACAATTATGGACTGAACATGGGCTGTAAACTGTTGTGCAGTGTAGCAGCAGCAAGTGTAGCATGGCTGCAAAAAGTCTCAGATAAAAGTGTCTGATGCAGCTTGGTAAAGTGCAGTGTGCAGTAATTTTGAATCATACTGGGTTAGGTTTTTGACTAACTAAATCTAACCCAGGTGAGATTTGGGATGTGGCAGGGTGTTGAGTAATCTGATTACCTCAGGGGGAAAAAACTGTTGTGGAATCTGGTGGTGGTGGCTTGAATGCTCCTTTACTTTCTGCCAGTAATGATGGTTGGTAGAGAGACTCCATTGATATTTTCAGCTGTTCTCTCAATCTGCTGTAGGGTCTTGCAGTCAGAGTGTGTGGAGTTCCCATACCATATGGTGAGACAGCTGGTCAGGATGCTTTATATTAAGGTGGTGAAGATGGGAGGGGGAAAGTTGGCTCTCTTCAGCCTCCCTAGGAAATGGAAGCACTGCTGGGCCTTCTTGGCTAGGCAGGAGGTGTTGAGTCTAGGAGAGGTCCTCCATCATTTGCACACCAAGAAACTTGCTGTTTTTTTTACTCTCTCTCTACAGTTGTTCAGTTGATGTGCAGTGGTGAGTTTTCTGCTCGGGTCCTCCTGAAGTCAGAAATCATCTCTTTGGTCTTGTCAACATTAAGAGATAGATTGTTGTCTCAACACCATTCTGTGAGCTGATTCACCTCCTCCCTTTATGCTGACTCTTCATTGTTGCTGATGAGGCCCACATCTGTAGTTTCATCAAGAAACTTGTTGATGTGATTTCAAATGACTTTCCAGCAGTGTCATGAGTCAGAAGGGTAAACAGCAGTGGACTGAGCACGCAGCCCTGGGGAGCTGGTGTTCACTGTGGTGGTGTTGCCAATTCTGATGGACTGGGGTCTCCCAGTTAAAAAGTCCAGGGATCCAATTGCAGAGGGGGGTGGTCAAACCCAGCAGGCTCAGCTTTCTTATCAGTTGTTGTTGGATGATTGTGTTGAATGCTGAACTGAAGTCTACGAACAGCATCTTTACTTTGTCATTTTTGTCCAGGTGAGTCTGCGAAAGGTGGATGGTACCAGAAATGGCATCCTCCGTTGAGCAGTTAAGAGAGTAGGTGTACTTAAATGGGAAGACTTCTCTTTATTTGTTTCATGACTAGCTGCTTGAAGCTCTTCTTGATGATAGGTGTGGGTGCAATGGTCCGGTAGTCTTTCAGGCACGACACAGATGATTTCTTCGGATATAGATGATGGTGGTCATCTTGAAGCACACAGGGATGACTGCTTGGCTCAGGTAGATGCTGAAGATGTCTATGATGACATCTGTAAGCTGATCAGCACATTCTCTGAGCACCTGGCCAGTATGTTGTCAGGACCAGCAGTTTTCCATGGGTTAACTCTGGAGAGGAAGTGGCCATTGATTGTCCCAATCTGTCTTTCTGCATAGAGGAGACAGACTTTCTCCATGCAGAGAACCGATTGGCCCTTGCTGTGCAGAGGGCTGCCTTGTCATCAGACCTGAAGGCAGTGTCTTGGGTTTTCAGTAGCACATGCACCTCTGCAGTCATCCACGGTTTCTGATTTGCCTGTGTGGTGATAGTCTTTAAGGAAGTCACATCATCTATGCACTTGCTGATGCACTTGCTATGCAGTTGTAGCTAGCCACTGATGCTGTGCGGGTGTATGTAGCAGCCTCTCTGAAGATGTCCCAATCCCAGTTCTCAAAACAGTCCTAAAATGCTGAAATGGCCCTCGGTCCAGGTTCTCACCTGTTTCAGAGCCAGTATGGCACATTTCAGGAGTGGTCTGTATGCTGGGATTAGTGTAGCAGCCGAGGTGGGGGCAGGGTGCTGCCTTGTAAGCACCTTGAATGTTGGTGTAAACAAGGCCTAAAGTGTTTGTTACTCAGGTTGTGCTGGTAGAAATGTGGTAGCAGTGATTTCAGGTTTGTCCCAGAGACAATGAAAAATCTGTTGGGGTGCGCTGTTGGTAAGTTACTGATAGCCCCATAGAGTTCACTTAGCACTTACCTTGCATTTCTCATATGGCTGCATCTGGAATGCTGTTTCCATAAGAACAAAAACACAGCAGTCCCTGTCTTCACACTGGGTACTTAGCTGTAGTCTACAGATGTCTAGTTTATTGTCAAGGGAATGAACATTGGAGAGGAAAATGGATGGTAGATTGAGGTGACTAGGGTTAGCCTTTAGATTAGCATGGATGCCCACTTGCTTACCATGCTTCCGCTTCCTTGCACAGCGTTTCCGGCATCTATCCCAGCTAGTGGCCACAGGCAATACTGCAGTCTTGGGGCCTGGTTAGTGTAGCAGCCCTGTAACGAATCGCCGGAGGCGGGTTGAGTAGGATCCATTTGCAGTTTAATAGCATATAATCCAAAACAGCAGGCAGAAAACATAGTCAAGTGAGCAAAGTCTGATAAACCAGGAAGTCAAGCAGCGAGGTAAACAAATCCAAAAAACACAAGGCAAAGGCAGTAAACCATAAATGTGAACCAGGTCAAGCACAAAAGACAAACGAAACACTAAGGCAGAGAGAAAAGGCTTGGTAATGTCCTGAAAACAATACTTCACATCCTGGTGTGGTGAACGCGCTGTTTAAATGTCCATAAAACCCCAGAAGTGTTCCTCTTGGGTGGCGTCAAAACTCGGGCGAGGGCTCCCTCTGGCGGGCAGGTGCCGGTGGCGACACTACAAGCCCACAGTCACAGACCTACTTCTGCAGTCCATCATTTATATTCAGCAAAGGTTGGTCATGATAGTCATGTTCACCAGTGTTTCTGATGCACATCCTTTGTAAAGGATTCGTAATTAGTATGGACTACACAAAGCATTGAAGTGGCCTCTGCATAGGTTCATTCTCTGCAAGTACTGGACTTTTTTATTTAAGTGAAAGACTGCACAAAATGCTTAGTAATGCTTTTACTGTTTGATTGATTGGGGTTTGAATGTCAGAACGATTATTACATTTAAAGATAATTCATAATTTAATACAATATGTGCCAATTTTTTGGTAACCCTCCACCATTTCATATTCCAAATATAATGTCAGATATCTGAAAATTATGGAATAAATCAGACAAACCAGCATTTTGTGCTCAGTTGACAATCAATTTAGCAATATGAGTAATCTCCCTGATTCTGAACACGATATGGCATGATAGTTGCTGTTAAGTATGCCAATAGGATTTACAGTGGAAGAGAACAGCTTGTTTAGGTGTCAAAGGAGAATGGTAAGATATGAGCAAGCAACAAATTGGCCACAACCATGCAAACTGTATTCAAATTTAAATTGGTTTGCAGAATGTCATCTCAAACACATTACTTACTGGGCTTTGTGTCGAATACTGGAGACAGGTTGTTACAGCTCATCACATGTTTAAGATTTATCATTTAATCTGGCCCATGGAACCATTTATAATTATCTGAATTATAGTTTTGTACTTAATGCAACTGTTTAATTTTCTTCAAGGATCACAGAACATAAATTGACTTGATTGACTATTCACTAGATGAGAGCACAGATGTTAATGACAACAGTCAACTCTGTTCAACTCTGACAACTCTCTTCAGTTTGAAACTGAAGAATTGTTAAGTTCCATGCATGGCAAGACTACAAGCAAGGATATACTGCAGGAGCCCTGTGATGTAGCTGAGTGTGCTGGTCTACCCTTTGATGAGCTAGTTGTAATAACCACTGATGGTGGCCCCATCAATGATGGTGAGAAAAAAATGGTCTAGTTGTGCTAATTAAGAGAAAGCTGGAAGAAGATAATGTAGACCCCACCATACAGTAGCTATACACTGCATTATTTAGCATCAGACACCCTGCAGTAAACAATTAAAATTTGATTGTGAAATGCCTTAATTACTTAAGATCAAGAGGCTTACAACATGCCAGTTTCATGCTTTTTTGGAAGAAATTTAAGCAGTTTATGGTGATATCTTGTATTTTATAGGTGTGGTGGCTGAGCAGGGGCTGTGTCCCGAAGAGGTTCTTTGAGTTGAGAAAAGCAGTCAAGAAAGTTATGAATAAGTGCAACTTTCATGTTCCTGAGCTTGATGATCCCAAATGGATCATGGACCTAGCATTATTTGTTTACATCACACAAGAGCTAAACATGCTAAATCTAAAACTGCAGGCCAAACCAACTTGTCACTGTGGCTTTTGACAATGTGAAAGCATTTTCCATAAAACTGAAATTATGGAAATCACAGCTCACTGAGAAAAACCTCGTCCATTTTACAGCATGTAAGTCTGTCACAGGAGTGAGTGCTGTATTTATTAGTAATGACTATGTTGCTGCCATTGAAAACCTGCAGGAAGAGCAGTGATTTTCTGATTTCAAGACTCAGTGAAATATTCCAGATTTTTACAAACCCCTTCCCCTTTGATGTGGAATGTGCATGCTTCAAATGGAGCTAATAGATCTGCAGTGCAGCACTGATCTTAAAGCGACGTTTAGAGAGGCACAAAGAAAATCAGACACTACTGGACAATTTTAAGAGAGCTATTCACCTTCCTTCCCAGATCTGTCCAAATTGTTCAAGTGGGTCATGTGTCTCTTCAGCAATACATACTTTTTTGAGAAACTATTCTCAACTATAAATTTCAATAAGTCAAAGCACAGATCCAAACTGACTCCGGTACGGTGTACATATTAGAACATCCTGAGACGTCAGTGTCGGTTCTTAGCCATAAGACAAAATGACATCGCACCTCAGACTAAAAGGCTTCAGGACTCAGGAAAAACTGTCAGGTGTCAGGTCTCGTACAGTTAGGGATCAGGCAACATGGTTGCAGATATAAAGGCATTGGGCAAAATGACCTCAGACATAAAGGCTTCAGGTGAAACAGCTTCAGAGAAAGACCATCAGACAAAATGAATTCAGACTGAACGGCTTCAGGTGGAAGGTTTACATTGCCCACCCCCATGTGATGTCATGTTTGCATGTGGTTCGGAAGCAGTACAGAATGGTGGATGCAGACAGGTAGAAACAGAAGGTAAGCCCTACCTGATGTATTTTCATTCTTATTTTTTTATTAACTGTTACACTGATTGAGTTGTATGCACAATGAGACTATCTGTAGGCTATCCCACAGCAATCTTTGTTGTTCATATCTGGAGACTTATATTACATTTACATTTACACTTAAATGTCCATTGCAAAATATTGATTTTGTGCTCCTGAAACAATTTCTGTGTTGATTTTGATGTACAGTATTTAGTATGTATTTAAGTATGTTAACACTAAAATTATGTACTTTTCATATTAAGTATACTTTTTAAAGATATAAATCTTTATATTTATATAGGTATAGGTATATTAAGAACTTATAATAGAGGTATTAATTATCCAAAATTTTAATACAAGGCTTCATCAGTGAGGGTCAGCATCCTTTGTTTCTAAAGTAGAATATACTGCTAACAATGGGATGGTGCATGAGTAAAGTATCTGTATCAATCACCATTATTACTGTAGACTATTAGTAGTCTTGACAGCTGTTACTGGGATAAAAATGTTAGGTTTGAATGCAACCAATGGGCTAAATTTACAGATGGCAAGTTCAAAAGTTATAAGAAAAGTTCTCATTATACAGTAAGCATACCATAAGAATATCAAAATTACCCACATGCAGTTCATGTTGCCAAATGTTTACTGTATAGAGCCTTTGGAATGGGAGAATTCTAGTTGTGTCTAGACTGCACATTTGAATAGAAACACTTATTATATTTATACATTTATGTTACTATATCAACATAGTCAGTTAATTTGACAAAAATAATCTCAGTTCTTTGAGCATTAGAAATCAGTTTAGAAGAACATGAAGCAAATGAAGAAGTAGTTCTCCTTTTAGAAGTTGAAGAACCTTCTGAACATGAGAATTATTTCTCGATCAGTTCAGTTTCTAGCAGTGAATGTGAAGATGGGGATGACCATTGAACCCTCCCGGCACCAGCTCATCTGCAGCCTACTTGCAAAGAAAGTTTGTGAAATTGAGTGGTTTCCTCATCCTAGGATTGAGCGACCATGACTGCCAGCATGGTGAGGATGAAACTGGAACCAACAATGATGGCTATTTCATTATATCCCTGAACCTCTTTAATTAGGTTAATTAGGTTCATGAGAATGTAATCTAGTCTAAGATGCCAGAGTCTGTGGGAACAAAGGCAAAAGGTCTCTTAGTATCTATGTGTAGGTGTGTGTGTGTGTGTGTGTGTGTGTGTGTGTGTGTGTGTGTGTGTGTGTGTGTGTGAAGAAAACACACACGTTGCAACACATACCGTAAATGTTGTTTCCTAAACTTATACAATATTTATGATGTAAACACATTGTTCACCATGAAATACAGATTAGATTGATACCAAACATGCCCTGAGGAATATTTTAATTAAACAGTTACATGACCAGGTTTAGATCACAGTGTGTCTCCCTGAAACATATTCCTGGTCACTGTAACTTCAACTTTAACTACTACAGTATGTTATCTGTATGTTCAAGATAATGATTTCTACCATCTGTATCTTGATTTAAAGGGTTTACAAGAAAGGAATTAACAAAGAGTTATTATCCAAAAAAGGGTAACAGGCAGATATTAACTACATATTGTGTTTATACTGCTATTAAATGAGATGTAAACATCTGTAAAGTATTTGCACAAATGGAAATATTTGTAATTTTTTTCTGCATAACTTGGTATGATTTTATTGTTTTACAATACAAATAAAAATAAACAATTAATAAAAAAACAAACTGTCATGTCAATGCTGGAATCAGCATTGGACTCCAGAGAGACTATGGACATTTGTTCAGTATAAAGTATTCACTCAGCTCTGTATTTTGCATCTGAATATGGCTTTGAGTCTGTGCTTGCTATTCTAGTTGTTGATCTAGTTTGTCCCACTGGTTTTGCCCCAGATATCCTGTTTGTAAATCACATGACCACCTGTGTTTTTTTTTTTTTTGGTTCTCCTTGCTTGTTTCTTCTCTCAATCTGCAATGGTCTCAGATGTCTGACATGCACAAAGGTTAAAATAACATGAAGTGTAAAGGATATTTTTTTATTATTCAGTTCCTCCAAGTGAACTGTATGATATATTAAATGAAAAGATCCAATTATGACCAATACATGTTTGTCAACAGCTTAGGTCCCTGGTCATCTAGTGGCTCTCACTGCCATGGCCCAGGCTTGATTCCTGGGCAGGGAATCAACCCAGCCACTGAGAATATACTCTCAGTGCTGGTCGTAAGCCTGGATAAAAATGGGAGGGTTGTGTCAAGAAAGGCATCCGGCCAAAAACCTATGCTAAATCATGCCAATAATCTGCTGTGGGGACCCCTAACAGGACCAGTCAAAAGAACAACAACATGTTTGTGGATGACTTACCCATTTCATAGAGGCTAAGTTGATTGGTTGTAAAATCTACCTACCAGTTTTGATTAAAATAATTTGGACCAATACTTTTAAATAAAATGGAAAACAAATGTCTCTCATCTTATATGTTGTGTTCTATGTTGTGTTCTTTATGTAAATTTCTAGTTAATACATTTTGTCGCATTTGATTATGGGAGAAATTAATTTGTATATTGATGCGTATGCTTAATGCTTAACTTTCCCAACTGGCAATTTTCATGCCATGTCATGTTTGCCATTATCTACCATGATTTAAAGTATATTGCACCTTGTTTGATGGAAGAAGAAATGGCATGACCTCAGTTTATATTTAATACATAATAGCAAGCATACTCAACTATTTTCACAAATAAAGTACCTTATAAAATAGCTTAGTGTAGATGTGCCCTGGGCTGCTGGATAGTCAATTTTAAAATTAGAAGAGGTTATCCTACCAAAAACCAATAAAAGACCAAGATGTGGTTAATATATTGCTGCTATGACTTTGCTTTTACATTAATAAATTAGCATTATACATTAATACATTAATAATAATTAGCCTTGATTTTTTGTGACACAATTCTATTTCATGATTGCAAGTATTACAAATCTCCACAATAAAGTAATATAGTGAATACTGATTATAGTGAATTGGTGATTTAAATATTATTAAAGTAGGAATACTTCAGAGACATCAATGTGAGGTAGTATGGGTAAGAAAATTGTATAACAATTTGCACTCTAGTTGAATGGATGTATGTATAAAATACATCAGATATGCATATACTAGGCACTAACATTAAATGTATCTCTGTGCTTGGTGGAAGGAGACGATCAGTATGGCAACATCAGCAGGACTGGCCATTGCTGGTGCATAGCCACTGGCACACAAAAACAGATGGAACGGGTTAGCCTTTGGCTGAGCT
This sequence comes from Pangasius larnaudii, assembly GCA_037576815.1. NCBI lineage: Eukaryota > Metazoa > Chordata > Actinopteri > Siluriformes > Pangasiidae > Pangasius > Pangasius larnaudii. The sequence goes on along the minus strand of CM074922.1, from coordinate 12,007,973 downwards.
ACAACAGGATAGGTAAAGTCCTGCCTATGTCAGTCTGGTTTCTCTAATCTGTGGATATAAGTGCTTCTGAAAATGTGGTCTTCATTCATCCTCGCTGCCTGACCCATCCTGATGCCCCTTCTGCTCCTCTTTGCTGCTTGACCCATCCTGATGCCCTACTTCTGGTTGGAGTTCTCATCGGTTGAGTTCACTCGCTGCTGCTGGAGGTGGCCCCATTTGGACGGCCTGAAGAACCACTTAGTTTGCTGGGGATAGTGCCACCTGGGGGCTGTGGAGATGGCTTGGGGATCACATGTGGGTAGCTGTACTGTAATGGCTTGGGACTGTGATTGCTGTACTAGCTTTAGGGCTGCGGTTGCCATGAGCACCTTCGTACTCAGGACTCCATCAGTGGACAGTGGATAAATTTTAACCAACCGGACTTCTTGAAAAAACTGTGATGAATTTATTGGTTGCACAATTGCATTATTTGTCCATATAGTACACAATAATAGAAGGGGTTTATTTATAATTGCACTATCTGTTGTACCCAGATGAGGATGGATTCCCTTTTGAGCCTGGTTCCTCTCAAGGTTTCTTCCTCATATCATCTCAGGGAGTTTTTCCTTGCCACCGTCGCTACTGGCTTGCTCACTAGGGATAAATTCACATATTTACAATATATTTTTTGTGAATCCATTTATTTCTGTAAAGCTGCTTTGTGACAATGTCCATTGTTAAAAGCGCTATACACATAAAATCAAATCGAATTGAATTGAATTTAAAATGATGCAAATGACTTTATTATGATGTAATGACTTTGCACACCATTGCTTTGTTTTTTACACCTGCTAAATTTTAGAATGTCATCCTGTATTCATGACTGGGGTACATCCTACCTACTAAGTGCTACCTACTAAGTTGCTTAGTCTTTCAGATTTATTTTGTTCCTTGGTGCATCTTTCTATAGAAACCCTGGTTTGGGCTTGAAAGTCCATCAGGAGCTACTACTGGGAACACTGTAGCAAATTAGCTGTTTAGGTTAAGCTGCTCGCATTCTCCAATAAAATATGTAGGAAATTAGCAGATCAGCTCAGAAGGGGAAATTCTGCAAACTTAATATTTTAACAGCTGCTCAACTATTTGTCCAGAGACAAGTTGAAATTAGTAGCCATATGTATTAATTGTGCATGGGACATTACCTCTGTGGGCACCAGCACTAATATCCTAAATATAGTGAAACACTATATTAAAACACAGTAACAAGATCAGTAAATTATAAGCAAAGAGACACAAGACCCTTGCTTTTAAAAATCAGACAAGACTTTATTAAACTATTCCAAAACACAGAAACTAATCTAACACAAACACATACACAAAGGTCAAACAGAGGAGGGTTTTGAACAGAGAATGAATGAAATCCCAAGTTTTTAGGACTGTATGCTATTTCCCATCAACCTATCAATTTAACCTTTGTTTTGTTTAGAAGGTCTTCAAACTTTGTATTAAAAGCACCAGTTCAGTGATAATCTGGAGGTACTGTACTTCTGTTTATGTTGCTCTAGATCGGGATTCGTCAGCAGTCTGTTTGCTTTTGAGTGGCGTCTCAGTAGACCAATCAGGATGAGGAATGGAGTGAAAAGTATGGAGTATTATTTATTACTTTTCCTTTCTATTTTCTGTGGCATTGTTGATTTTTACTGCATCTATTTTTTTCCTTTAAAAAATTCCCTATTTATCTCTTAGGTGTTCTAATTTAAAATGGAATCTTCTGTAGTAACGGACAATTTTCTGGTCCTGTTAACAAAATGGGGTGGTATAGATTATAATCAGATTAGACTGTAGTATAAACTAAATAAAGGGACATTTCCAGAGAATGGCACCCTATGTGTGTAGACTAGAAGGGTGCAGGAAAGTTCTAGAAGAATACTTAAGGTGAAGATAATACTAAGAATACTACTGGGGAGAGTTTAAAAATGGGAGAGGGAAGCAAAATATAGGCAAGGCATCAGTGAGGGAAGAAAGAAAAAAACAGGCTGAAAAGACAGGCATTTATTAAAAATAAAAAGGAGATCACTGCCTGGACCTCCAGCCTATCCACATGGCACCCCAGCTCCAGAGGGCCAACAAGTTGATCTAGCCCAGTCTGTCCCTCAACCATCTACTCAACTCTCTGCACCACCCGAAGAAGACCTGCAGGGTACTGTAAGAGGACTGTTTGAAAGAGAAATCGCCAGCACAGCACATAATGGTTCAGAAGAAGCATAAGAGAGATGCTGATGTAAAAAGTCATACAAGGTCTGGCAGATCCATAACTCCTGAGAAAACGTCCTGTCCTGGTGAAAGACAGCCAGAAGCAAGCCAAATGCCCTTGATCCAATTCCCAAACCCAAGAGCTGGACAAGATGCTGGATAAGGTAGAAGACATCCCGAGGCTGTGTACATTTTTCGGCCACTCAAATTGTCTTAACTAGACTCTGGATTCAAAGACATCATGAGCCCCAAAGTGAATGTGGATCAGTGCATCAAAGACTAGGTAGCTCTCAATGACAGGGTCAAACTGACCAACCAGGAGTGGACTAAAGTCATGTCTAGAGTCTGTGGGCTCAAATGGGAACAACTGTGATGAAGTGAAGAACATCCATGGGAGCTCGATGCAGCTCGACACCCTGAGCATCATCCCACGATTTGGGACCACCTGATGAGATGAATCAAAAACAATTTCCTGGTAACTAGAAACTGGGACAAAGTCAGTAACAACAGACAGAAACTCAGTGAGTCACTCGTGGACTATTTTGAATGAGTGGCTTAAGCTGTGAATGACTACACTGGACTGGTGAATGCAGAAGATAAGGCACAATATGTCAGACAAGTTCTGGCTCAAGGACTGGAGAAGAAAATGACTGAGATAGCTAAAACTATCTGCATTGGCTGGCAAAATAAAAACTATATAAAACTATATACATGTTGTACATGCTAAAACAGTTTTGAGGGACAAACAAAGTAAAACACAGCACTCTTTCCAAATGGCACAACTTCAATTCTACCAAGACAATCAGCAGTTTGAGAGAGGAGCTGGTGGCTATTGAGGGGTCAAGGCCGAAATTGTGGAAGTGGTCGAGGTCATGGTAGGAGCACCTGTGGTGCTTGTTATCATTGTGCCAAGCTAGGCCATTTTATGAGATTGTCCCCAGTTAGAACATCAAGGAACATCAGGTTCCCAAATTCTCAGTTACAACACCTAGACAGACGAAGAACAGAAGAACAGGCTGTAATAAACCAAAATTTCAATTGACTATTGACTCTAAACCAGACCCATTTATTAAGCTAACTATTAAAGGTAAAGTAATTCCCTTTTTGGTAGATATTAGATCATGTTCAGTACTGTCTAAATCAGCAGGAGAAACTTATTTTTGCCTTTTTTAGACAGAATCCCAACCAATTTGTGGCCCAAAGATGCGTTCGATATTAGTGTAATGAACTGTGAAGAATTCAGGTCATATTATTTTCAATAACTGTAGACAAATTGACTCTGATAGGATAGTTTCAATTTTCAAGTTACCCAAACCTTGCAATTAGAAGCAGGCTATGTCTCTTCTTGGCATGTTGAATTATTGTCATGCTTGGATACCTGATTATGCTGAAATCTCCCAATCATTAATAGATCTAGCTCACAACCCCCCATTCAGAAGAATTATTCAGTAATTTACTCTAGAGTGATATTACTCTAAGTCATGAGTCCTGTCATGCGAGGACAACCACCCTGTGTGAGATCTCTGGCAGCCTCCACAGAGGCAGTCCTTTGCACTTCTGAGTTAATAGCAATGCAGGAACTTGAAGTGCATGTCCCAAATGATGTGAATAAAAAATCTCTAGCACTAGAACCAAATGCTAGGCTACTAACTTTTCAGAATATTTTTGTTGCAGAATGTGACTATACACAGGTCCTGCTAATTTGCTCCTCACCATAGAGGATGGCATACCAATTCAATTCAATTTTATTTGTATAGCAATTTTAACAATGAATAAATACATTCAAATTAAATTAAATAAAAATAAATTGTAAATATGTGAATTTATCCCTAATGAGAATGCCAGAAGTGACAGTGGCTCCCTGAGATGAAACAATGAAGAAGCCTTGAGAGGAACCAGACTCAAAAGGGAACCCATCCTTATTTGGGTGATAACAGTTAGTGCAATTATAAATAAATCCCTTCTATAACTGTGTACTACATGGACAAATATTGCAATTGTGCAACCAGTAAATTCATTACAGTTTTTACATGAAGACTGGTTTGTTGAACCTATCTACTGTCCACTGATGGAGACCTGAGTGAAAACCTGCTTGCGGCTGCCCCAAAGCTACCACAGCAATTGCAGTCCCAAGCCATCACAGTATGACTCCTCATATGAGATCCCCAAACCATCTTCATGGCCCCCAAGTGGCACCATCCTCAGCAGTCCCTTCAGGCCATCCTTGTGGGGCCATAGCACACAAAGTTTTGATCATGAACTTATTAGATGTGGTTCTGCTTCCCAAATCTATCTCTATGTGTAAGTGCAAAGTTCATTTGTGTGACGACATCCTTGTGTCACATTGGCCGATTTGGCTGTGGAGCAGACAGCACATTTACATGATGCATACACTTAGCAGATGTTGTTATAACAGGATGTCACTCTCACTGACTTCAATGATTTGCCTCGCTTACAGCAAGCTTCTATGATAGAGGAACTGAAACTGTTGAAAGCACACAGATACAGTATTTGTCTGATAAGCTAAATATTGATTTGAAACAGCATTCTGCTCATCATCCACAAACAGCTGGAGCTATGGAAAGATTGAATCAGACTGTTAAAGTAAAACCAGCCACAATTAGTGTACACTACCATTAGTGTTCATGTACTTTAGAGGAAGGGCAAACAGACAAAGGGACTGAGTCTGTTGGAAGTTTTGACTGGTCTCCCAATGAGATTAACTACTCTTCTTACTTTCAGGTCAGCTCAGTTGGAGGACTCTTTGCAGCAGATGGATGATCAGTTGGTGAAATACATACAGTTAGGTCCATAAGTATTTGGACAATGACAGAGTTTTTGTGATTTTGCCTTTATACACCACCACAATGGATTTGAAATAAAACAA
>CM074922.1:11950466-11961134 GCA_037576815.1 Pangasius larnaudii | reverse complement strand
TGTTTGACACATGATGTGGTATACTTTGAATCATGAGCTGTTCCTTTCTTTCACCATACTTTTCTCTTTCCATCATTCTGGTACAAGTTAATCTTGGTTTCATTAGTCAAAGGAATTTTATTCCAGAACATGGGAGGCTTTTTTAGACAATGATACGCCTTCTCCAAAGTATTCTGAGGTGTATAGGGCTATACTCTTTGCTCACATTCAGCCAAACGCTACAAAACTGATAGGACACCGCTTCACAGTGCAGGTGGATATTGACCCTAAACATACTGCGAAAGCAAGTCAAGACTTTTTGAAGGCAAAGAAATTGAATATTCTTTGATGGCCAAGTCAGTCATCTGCATTCCCTGAAGCCTGCCACAGCTCAGCCCTCCTGGCACCTACACACTCCCGTCTGGGGTACCAACTGTTGTAACAATTAATGAAGATCTTTCAAGAATCAAGAAGAGCAGTTCTCTGCAGAGAAGGCTCCCCTACTCTTCAGATGGGCATTCTTATATACATTTACATGAAAAAATCTTCCACATCCTGTTTTTCATAAGACACAACATTCCCATATATGCTTATGTTATTGTTTAAGGAAGCATTAATCACTTAAATTTACAGCTTGTTCCTGCTCTCCCCACTTAGCAGGATACCAATGCCTATGTAAGGTCATATAAGTCACTTTCAGGCCTCCTTGTCACCTTGTGCACTATGCCGGTTCCATACATCTATAACATTGAGTATTAAATATTATCAAATATAAGTACACATTTTGTGGTTAACATGTTTTATGGTTACAATATTTCCATACACTAAAGCAAATTTACTTTAGTACATATGCAGAACACAAGTTTACTTGAAGAATTACACATAGTAGACTATGAAATGAATTTAAAGCATACTTACACAGAATCTTACCAACCTTCCTGAACCAAAAGACACTTGGGTGACAACAGTATATGACCTCCAACACAACTATGGAAACTGTGGAATGTAACTAATCATGTTCTGTGCCGGGAATCTCCCTGCTCAAACTGGGTCTCAATCTTTTCCCTGCATTTCCTTTTGGCTTCCCTCACTGATTTCCTCAGGTTGTAGGAAGCCGCTTTTTCGTCCATGTTGCCGGTCTGCAGCCCTGTGTTGTAGGGAGCTGTGTGTGCGTTCAGAGCTTTCCGCAGAGATGGGTCTATCCATGGCTAGTGATTGGGAAAAATCTTTACAGAATGTGAGGAAATAGTCTCTCCTATCAGAAACTCTGTATAACTGAGCACCGCTGCTGTAAACTCGCTGACATCATCAGAGCTGTATGTATTTATTTCTGTAAAGCTGCTTCGTGACAATGTCAATTGTTGAAAGTGCTATAAAAATAAAACTGAATTGAAATTGAATTGAATATAGGCACCTTTTCACTGCATCTAAATTTAATGCAAAATGATTATTTAAATTGTATGCTGTATAATATGATGGAAATATGATATATAATATGATGTAAAAAATAATATGAATGTTTAAAGTATAATTCGTTGGCCTAGTTTTGACTAGCTTATGACCAGTTTTTACTGTAAAATACCGCCTCGTCGGTGAAGCTATTGTGAAACTTTTTTTTAATGTGCCTTTGACCCTCATTTTGTATATTCTGATTATATTGTGCACTATGTTGTAAAAAAAAACTACAAACAAAAAACATTATTTTTGTGTTCTCAGATTCTTTCTTTTTGTTTCCACAGTGGCATTCCACTTTCAGGGAGTGGGCCATTTTCTCCCCAGGTGTGAAAGACATTGGTATTCATGACCACTGACACTCCCTCACATACAGCCTTTCTATCTGTAGTTATCCCTGTGCCAAAGAACAATAAGTGCTCTTGCCTAAATGACTATCATCCTGTAGTCTTAGCATCACTTGTCATGAAGGTTTTTGAGAGGCTTATCAAAAACTCTCCTGCTCCTCCATCCCTGACACCATCGACCCACTCCAGTTTGCCTACCATTCAAATAAGTCTACTGAGGACACAATCTCTCATGTCCTACACACCACCTCCACCCACAATGACACAACAAAGGGAACTATGTAAGGCTGCTGTTTATAGACTATAGCTCAGCCTTAAATACCACAGTCCCACACTGGCCTGCAACTCAGGGACCTTGGACTTAATGCCCCCCTCTGTGACTGTGTTCTGGACTTCTTCACAGGCAGACTCCAGGTAGTGAGAGTGGGCCAGTTTACCTCCAACACCACCACCCTGAGCACCAGACCCCCACAAGGCCTGAGCCCCCTGCGCTACTTTCTCTACAGACATGGCTGTGTGTCCTCTCACAGCTCCCCTTCAATCATCAAGTTTGCTGACAACACAGTGGTTATGGGTCTTATCTCAACAATGATGAGGCTGCCTACCTTGATGAGGTGGAGAAACTCATAGCTTATAATAATAATAATAATAATAATAATAATAATAATAATAATAATACATTTTATTTATAATGCGCCTTTTTACAGTCAAGGCGCTACAACAGTATAAAACAACTATAAAAGAAACAACACAACTCCATGATAGCAATCACAATGACAACACAATAACAACAATGACAACAACAACAATAACAACAATGACAACAACAACTTTAAGATTATAACCTAAAAGCTTCACTAAAGAGATATGTTTTAAGTAATTTCTTAAAACAATCAAAAGATGGAGCATTCCTAATAGGAAGAGGCAGAGAATTCCACAACCTGGTAGAAATATAAGGGAATGACCTCCCACCCATAGTTTTGAGTTTACAGTGAGGCTGTTACAGAGTAAGAGAACAGTCTCTCTCTGAATGCCAGTAAAACCAAGGAGCTGGTCGTGAACTTCAGGAAGAGGCAGCGGTGGAACTACACCCCACTCAAGAATTGGTGGGACCCACATGGAGAGAGTGAGCAGCTTCAGGTACCTTGCAGTACACATCTCTGAGGACCTGACCTGGACTCACCACATTCAAGCTCAGGTGAAAAAAGCCAGACAATAGTTATACCATCTGAGAATGCTAAGGAAATTCAGGGTCTCCTCAGCAATCCTGAAAACTTTATACACTGGGGCCATAGAAAGTTTAATAACTCATTGCATCTCAGCGTGGTACGGTAAATGCTAAACTCAGGACTCAAGCACTGCAGAGAGTGGTGTGCTTAGCTGAGCACATCTCTGTGTCTGCTTTCCCCTCTCTGCATGACATCTACACCAGACAATGCTGTACAAGAGCTGCTAAAAATCATCAGGGACTCAGGTAGGCGCTTCTGTAGTCTGATGGCTAAAACCGAGAGGCTCAGCCCATCAGACTCCTCAACACGGACATGTCCACCATTCAGACCTCTTTTTATTTCTTATTCATTTCTGATTTTTAAACTTTAATTTAATATTTAATGCACAGTCTAAAGAGACTGTAAGTTTTATACTGTATATAACTGTGTATGTGACATAAAAATCTTGAATGTTGAACCTTCTAAAACAAAAAGTGTTACACAAAATTTAAATCAATGTATTGTTTTATGTGAATGAATTAACAGGATGGTTTTCAATAACATGTAACAAAGAATCTGGTCTACATAATCCAGTATTGAAAAGTAATGTGAAAATATATTAATATGTGTTTTATGGCCACATCTCAGTGTCCTTAATTTTTTTTACTAACAATGTTTAAACTTGATTTTCTCAAAAGTACAAACATGTACATACATGTTGCTCACATATTATTGCAGCACAATTTTTTGCTGAATACAGTATAATGAAACCTTTTGCCAGTAATATGCTATAAGTAACTGAAATAAGAACAACTGTCAGGGCATGTCAAAATGTCTCCAGGATCCAGAAAAACGCCTCAGACTCCTGAGGGTTAAGTGGAGTTACATTACCTAGGGTGTTACAAAACATTGACTCTAAGTGTTCAGTTGCATTATCAAATTCTGTGGGTCAGAAAGTGATCCAATCAAAGTTGACAACTCAGAGAGATTATTGAAAATCTATGTAAAAAGTAGTTGAAGTGAATATACTTTTGATGCCATAGCATGGCAAAGTGCATATATTATGACTAAGATGCATTTTAAATGAGATGATAATGATCTGAGATAGCTTCACACTGTGGAAGTGTGATTATATTTTCTATATTCAATCCTAATGTTAGCATTAGATCAAGAGTCTGACCACCATTATGATTCGGTCCTATTACATTCTGATTAACCCCTACTGAATCTAGATTGGATACAACAGCTGTTCTCAGAGGATCTTGTGGATATTCAAAATGAATATTAAAGTTTCTAACAATTAATGCTTTGCCTAAAGAAACAACCAGGTTTGAGATGAAATACGCAAAGTTAAGAAGAAATTCAGAATATTGCCTTGGGGGTCTGTAAATAATAATTAATGGAATTGAATGGGCAGACTTATTTTTTTGTGGCTACACGTTAGTATAAAGAAATCAAATGCGTTGAATTTATGTCCATGTTTTTGTGTGATGCCTAGAATACCATTATAAATAACTGTGATGCCTCCTCCTCTGCCAGTTAGACAAGGCTGATGTATGTAACTGTACCCGAGATCAGTAATAGTTTCATAACAGTAAGCACTTTTGATGTATGAGATAATTTAACAGTTCTAGCTTCAGATCAATGGTGCTGGCTGTGCATTCAGTACGATCTAATTTATGCTAATTAGGTTACTAAAATAAATTTTCTGAGTATTTCTACATTTTTGTTTATCTTGGGGGACAGACACAGTCTTAATATGGTGGAACTTCAGTGACGACTCAAGGCAGCTAGCTGCCTGCTTGTCTGCTCCTTGGCCTTCGCTCTGAGACTAGGATCTATGCTGCCAGAACTGAGAGCAGCATCTTCCCAAGTGGGATGGATACGGTCTTGCCCTCAAAACTACTCTAATCATCTGTAAAGCCCAAATTGTTTTCGGAGCACCATCTGGACATCCAGCAGTTCAGCAACCGTAACCTACAGTAAGTTACATTGCCACGTTTCATTGGGATGGGACCAGAGCATATTACTGCATTAGACATCACCTTCGCTAATTTACACACCTCTGCAATGTTACTCTTAGTAACCTCTGACTGATGAAGGTGTCTGTCATTAGCTCCTATGTGAAAAGCTACCTTTGAAAACCTATACTTGCCAAAGACCCTAAAATTACCTGATATCTCCAGTGCCCTGGCTCCCGGTATATACCTATCTAAAGCTGCTGATGCCCCCGAAGGCAAGGAAATTTAATGTTTCATAAGAAAGAGTCTCCATTAACCAGAGCTCCTTCAGGTTTCTCAGTGGGTGCTTCAATGCTGAAGCTCTAATGCTGGAGTTAAGGAATTGCTAACTCCACCTAAGGCATCCAGACTTTCCTCTACAGAAACTATGCAGCTCTCACTCTCGCTAACTATCTGTAGCATCTGGATGTGCATGTCTGCAATCTTCTCCGGCAGAGAGCTAACTAATATACACTTATCACAAATAAAGCTCCTACTAACGACAGAGGAAGAATGACTAAAGATCCTCACTCAACACACTGAACAAGCTGAATGTTTGGCATGTTGAATTATAAATACACCTTAGTTGAAGCTGTGTGGAGATTATTTTACACAGATTCAATGTGGATGGTCTTTCACTTGCTGTCTTTAAAAGAAAAAAAACAAAAGTGTTCTGCAAGAAATTGAAAATGCAGTAGAAGGAGAAAGTGAAAAATGAAGCAAAAAACACAATCACACAAAATTGTTGATGAAAAAGAGAAATGGTATAGTTTAAATACCAACAAAGGCAAGAAACTCATAGCAAACCATTCGAAAACTGAAAATGAAAATTGAAAATTGTTGCATTAAATTAGAAAAGAATACAAAATAGAGGTTTTACTAGTGGTCTTGGGCTTTTGTACCCCACTGTAGCTGTACTCATCCATCTAATTTGTGGCTTGGTAACAGTATGTTAAATATTAAATTCTGGAAATGCTGGGATGCTATTTTTATCTGCATATACTAATAATATACACTAGTGATATAAACTAGTATATACCACTATATACACTAATATACACTAGTTCTCAGTACTCATATTCAAATCTGTGTTCTCTTCATATTTTCTCTGTTCTCCACACATAAAATATTAGTAGACATAATATTATTATTATAACCATATTGACTGTTTGAAAAAGTATGATGAAAGAGTAAGTTTTATTAAATTTGCTCATCCATCAGTAATCTTATCTAAGTTCTGCAGTGTTGGCCAATTTGTCACAAATATCCTCAGGTTATGGCTTAGTTGTAAACTTAGGTGATCATTTGTTTTGTGTTTTGTGTGGTTCAGAGAATGTTATCTTCACAAGAAATAGGATTTGAGTGGAAAAGAAACATGCTTTATAATCACCCGTGTGTCCTGAGAGTCTGGGATCAATGTTAGAAAAGTTAAGAATATCTTGTCTCTGCTGAAATTAATTGTGTAGTATTGTTTTGTTGTGTTTAGGTTATGAAAGGCCAAAAACCCAGATAGTGTTGTTGTTCTTCTTCTTTAAGCTGCTCCCGTTAGGGGTTGCCACAGCGGATCATTGGTCTGCATAATTGATTTGGCACAGTTTTTATGCCGGATGCCCTTCCTGATGCAACGCTCCCCAATTTTTTATCCAGGATAGTGTTGTGTATTAAGCTAAATGGTGCTTAACTATACTTCCTATAATAACTATTCCTATACAACTATAACTCTCCTGTCATGTCTAAATTATGCTGCTTAACTATACTTCCTCTTGTCATGTCTAAAATGTTAGCTAAATTTTGCTTCAAAAAAATCAAAGAAATGTACATTTTAATGTTAAAGTGCATTTGTATTTATTTTATATTAGTTTGTGTTATTTATATATACAATTTAGTTGTTTAACAATTTCTTTGTAATTATTTTTAACTTAATTTTAATATTTATTTATTTATTCTAATTTACTTGTTTAGAGAGTTAATTCCTTGTGTATAGTTCTTGTTCAGTTGTTTTTATTTTATTGTTTATTAAACTGTTTAGTAAAATGAAGTATTAATTCTGTTAATTTCTTCATATAAAATATTATTATTAACGGGAGCTCCTGACAAAGTTGTCGCTGAGGGCCCCCAAATGTGTATCTTTGCATCTTTGTTCTGTTATATAATGAGAAATGGTAGCAAACATAAAGCTCCAGTTTCACATACAGTTAGGTACTGCTATGCTGAATACTGACTAGCTTTTGACATCATCACTTTATTGTAAACACTGCATGTAGAATGTTGGCATACATGATGAGAATGCAGATTACTGATCATAATGTCAAATATTCCCATGTTCCCACTCTTTGAAGGTGCCACACTTTGAAGAATGCAAGCACAAAAGGCACCAAAATGATGCTGAAAAAAAAAAAACAGATGTCAAGTTCCACCATATTGAGACTGTGTCTGTTCCCTGAGCTAAATAAAAATGTAGAAATACTCAGAAAGTTTATTTTAGTAACATAATTAACATAAATTAGATCATACTGAATGCACAGCCAGCACCTTTGATCTGAACAAGTGGTTAACATTGTCTACCAGCAGCAAAATCTATGAAGTAATTCTTAGAGTTTGAAAGTTAGTTTTGATAGATGATAGGTGAATATTTTTCTCTTCCTTTGGGTATCCTGATGTGCTTTTTGGCTGTGGCCCAGGGCCCCCAAATGAATGAAAACTTGTAAATAAATGTTTAAGTTTTCAGTCCAGAGATGGGAATATTTTTAAAGAAATATTGATTCTGGTTCATCCAGGTTCAATACTGTTGTTGAAATAGGTACTTTGATTTGTTCAGTTGTACATCAGTATTTGGCTTGTGTTCATTTGTTTACAAATGTGCAGTGCAGTCAGAACATCTGGCATTAGCTAGCTAATTGTCATAATGTCAGATTATACAAATATGATAGTAGAGCACAAAAAGTAAAAAAAAATAAATAAATAAGATACCATATCAGAGTGTTGTGTCTTCTGCATTGAGGTCTAATTCGGCCAAGCTGGCATTGTGTCTCATTTACTGCAGTACAGTTCGAAATTCTGCTATTTCTGCTCAATAGCGCAAGGCTACATGTATTGAATGTGACATCAAAAGGAGAACATTAGGGAGCATCAATGAAGTGTGGCAAAAAATAAAAGTCTAAAAGCTTTGACATTACTAAAGTCTGATTTCATTAGGGTCTTGCAGCATAATAGTTATGAAATGCAAACCACTGTATCAAACCACTGCCCACAGAGACAACGTGAGTAGCTGGATTTTTCAGGTGGAAAGTATTATAAGGTATCATTAGAACAGTAACTACAAAATTATTTGGACATCAGCATACAACACCCACATGTTGGGTATATTTAACCTCATAATATATTAACCTCTTAAAATAATTATAATTATTAATAATTGATAAGCATAGAGAAATAGAAAATGATCAGACACAACTAATGAACATCAGTGGCTAAGTAGTGTCTATTATAATTATAATTTGTCTGCTAATAATGCAGATATTATAGATGCTACTGTTTTATGCTATAGCACCCTTGCTTTTATTTATTTTTTTGCCTGATTGGGGCAGTTGTAGATTTATGTCATGTTGTATATACAGAGCCCCAGCAAAGATTCATCCCAGGGGCCTCCATCAGCTTCACCCTTTCCCAATTCACCCTCTCCACAAGACTGGAAAGTCAGTGCAAGGAATATTCCTTTGGTTTTTATTCACTTATGTTATTAATGTAATATGTTCAACTGTTACAGTAGTCTTAAATTATTTGGATGTGTAAATAAATAAATAAATAAATATCACAATGCAGATACAGGACAAGAGCTTCAGTTAATTTTTCACATCAAACATCAGAATGGGGAAACAATGTGATCTCTGTGACTTTCACCTAGGAATGGTTGTTGGTGCTTGATGGACTGGTTTGAGTATTTCACTGCTGATCTCCTGGGATTTTTCAAGTCAAGTCAAATCAAGTGGAGTTTATTGTCACTTCAACCATATACAGCCAGTTAGTACATAGTGAAATGAAACAACGTTTCTGCAGGACCAAGGTGCTACATAAGATAAGCACAGAACAACACAGAACTAAAAGGGACTACATAAATTTATATATAAAGTGCACAAGTGCAAACATGTGCAGACAGCACAAGACAGTACAATGACTACTGGGATAGACAATGGGCACAGTAAGTCCCAGTGCAGTGCCGACCAGTTCACAGTTCTATTTGAAAGTGAATCTAGTGAGAATAGTACAAGAGTACAATAGAAGTAGCTGAAATGGTGTAATCATAAGATTAGCAGCCTATGTACAGTATAAATATTGTAGCAGCATAATGTAATGTGCAAAAACTTGCAAAAAAATTGCAAAGAGGATGAAGGATGCTCAGTTGCGTGTGTATATATGTATGTGTGTGTGTTCCTTCGGTCCAGTTTCTGAGTATTGATGGCACACACAACAGTCTCTAGAGTTTACACAGAATGGTGCAAAAAACATCCTGTAAGCAGATGGTCTGCAGGCTGAAACACTTTGTTGATGAGAGAGAACTGAAGAGAATGACCAGACTGCTTTGAGCTGGCAGAAAATATCACTCAAATAAGCACTTTTTAGATGAGCAGAAAAGCATCTCAGAATGCACAACACATCAAATCTTGAGGTGGCTACAACAGCAGAAGACCACATCTGGCTCCACTCCTGTCAGCCAGGACCAAGAATCTTAGGTTATCATGATCACATACTTACTGAAACTGGTCTATTTAAGACTGGTAAAAGACCTGGTGATTTTTTTCCCTAATCTTCAACTTCCCAGTTTCTGTGCACCTGTGCCCATAACAGGCCCAGATTCTAGTTCTTGGCTGACAGAAGTGGAACCCAGTGTGGTCTTCTGCTGTTGTAGCCCATCCAACTCAACGTTTGATGTTTTGTGCATGCTGAGATGCTCTTCACAGTTAAGTGATTATATGAGTAACTATATCCTTCCTGGCAGCTTGAACCAATCTGGCCATTTTCTTCTGACCTCTCTTATCAACATGTCACTTTGCCCAAATACCTTTGAGCCCCTGAAAATGGAAATACTTTGCTTAAAATGGCTGTAATTCCTAAATGGTAAATGCCATATTTTTGTGGAACCTCTTAAAATAAAGCTGAAAGTCTACACTTCGTGCATCTTGATTGTTTTATGACAAATCTGTTGTGGTTGTGTATAAAGGCAAAAAACTCTGTCATTGTCCAAATACCTACGAACCTCACATATACATATACAATATTATATACATATATATATATGTATATAATATTGCCAAAAGTTTTGGGACACCCCTCCAAATCATTGAATTCAGGTGTTCCAATCACTTCCATGGCCATAGGTGTATAAACTCTAGCACCTAGGCATGCAGACTTCTTCTACAAACATTTGTGAGGTACCACCTGAGCAATAAGTCCATTCGTGAAATTTCCTTACTACAAAATTTTCCACGATCAACTGTTAGTGGTATTATAATAAAGTGGAAGCAATTGGGAACAACAGCAACTCAGCTACGAAGTGGTAGGCCATGTAAAATCACAGAGCGGGGTCAGCGCATGCTGAGGCACACAATGCGCAGAAGTCGCCAACTTTCTGCAGAGTCAATAGCTACAGACCTCCAAACTTTGTGTGGCCTTCAGATTAGCTCA
>CM074922.1:11871022-11890621 GCA_037576815.1 Pangasius larnaudii | reverse complement strand
AAATTTCTTTGGGTCTACCACTTGATTTTTTTGTCCCATAACTCTCAGGATCTTTTAAGAAATTTAAAATGACTGTCAATGGTGCATTGTGAGAGCCCTTGCTTGTGCAGCTCAACAATCCTGCCACGTTCAAAAACAGAAACCTAACAACCTGGTTACAATCCACCAGTGCGAAGTGTGAATACTTGTAATATTTTCCCTGATCTTAAGATTTTGTTCAGGAGTGTATTAGGCAGCAAGTGAACTGTCAGGTCTCGAAGTTGATGTGTTGGAAGCAGGAAAAATGTTCTCAGTATGCAGTGGTTAGTACCTACCAGAAGTGGTTCAAGGTAGGAAAAACGGTGAATCAGCGACAGGGTCATGGGCACCCAAGGCTCAAAGATGCATGTGGGGAGTGAAGGCTAACCCATCTGGTCTGATGCCACAGAAGAGCAACTGTAGCACAAATTGCTGATAAAGTTAATGCTAAAGTTAACACACAGTGCATTGCAGCTTGCTGCATATGGGGCTGCATAGACACAGACCAGTCAGAGTGCCCATCCTGAACCCTGACAACCACTGAAAACACCTACAATGGGCACATGAGCATCTTAACATGGAGCAATGGAAGAAGTTGGCCTAGTCTAATGAATCACGTTTTCTTTTACATCATGTGGATGGCCAGGTGTGTGTGTGGCTTACTTGGGGAGCCATGGCAGCAGGATGCATTATGGGAAGAAGGCAAGCTGACGGGGGCAGTATGATGCCCTGGGTATGTTCTACTGTGTCTTGGGTCCTGGCATTCATGTGGGTGTTACTTTGACATGTATCACCTACCTAAACATTGTTGCAGACCAAGTACTCCCCTTCATGGCAACGGTATTCCTTAATGGCAATGGCCTCTTTCAGCAGCATAATCGGCCCTGCCACACTGCAAAAATTGTTCATGAATGGTTTTAGCAACATCTGTGGACAAACTAGACAAACAAGTCCAGTATATATAAAGTATCTGCTGCTAATGTCTTGGTGCCAGATACCACAGCACAACTTCAGAGGTCTTACTGAGTCCATGCCTCAACGGGTCAGAGGTGTTTT
Organism: Pangasius larnaudii; assembly: GCA_037576815.1. Lineage (NCBI taxonomy): Eukaryota > Metazoa > Chordata > Actinopteri > Siluriformes > Pangasiidae > Pangasius > Pangasius larnaudii. Next base: position 11,889,547 of record CM074922.1, on the reverse strand, counting down.
GGTGGCACAAGGGGTCTTACATAATATTAGGCAGGTGGTTTCATTGTTATGGTCGATCGGTGTAAGCTAGCTAACTATCATTCAAAACATCAGAATGTCTTTCCTAAATCAGGGAACTATTGATTGTAGCTGACAAAAATAAGTTGACAACTAATAAAATGTTATCATATTTACTTCAGTTTTTGGGTTTGTTATATTCCAGGAAGATCAAAAAAGTTCACTGGACATGCGATCAGAAACTACTAGGATGATGGGACACAGTGCTGCTGCTGGTCAAATTGGAGTCTATTCAGATGATTTCCTGGAAAGCTTTTCTTTAAATAATGTTGGATAATGTTCATTTAATAACAATGAAAAACATACAAAATGAATATAAATGTTAATAGTTTAAAATTAATTAAATTACTATTTTTTTAAATAAGTTATATATAGTTATAAATAAGTTAGATCATTTTATAAAATATCCCGTCAGATATATACATTTCAGTGCAGTTTATATAGAAATATGGTAGAAATGGTTTTATTTTGCAGCATGTAAAATATATTTACATTTACATTCATAGCCTTCTAGGCATTTAAACTTAAGGTTTAGATTAAACTTTTTTCTGAGCAGGATTAATTATCTATTCAATCACAAGAGACAATTCACTAAGTATATTAGTGCTATTAACAACTACTAAACCTGGGAAAACCTAGGGGCCTTCAGTAAGACCAAATCACAAACATTCCCAAATGACTGCTCTCAGCAATTTAACTGGCAGAGAAGATGAACTGTGAATATAATCTGCGAGTCACGTTTTCAAACAATAAATGTCCTGTCGACTATTATCAGTTAAATTCAACACTGATTGGCTGATGTAGAAGTCTCCATGTTAATTCATAGATGAAAAGCCATTGTACCCTCTGGAAAATAATAATAATAATAACATGAAATTGAATGTGTCGTTGATTTCTTACTACAGAGAAACATTGCCTTGTATAATTTCTTTTTGGTGTTCACAAATTACAAAGCCATGGATACACAGCTACATATGCGCTGTGTAAATTGATATAAATGGACATTAAAATACAAATTCTTTGATTAATACACAAGTATGATGATAATTTCTGTAGTATATTTGACGTAACCATGTACATGATTGTTTTCATGTATGAAATCAGCAACACTTTCATTTTCATTTTATTTATGTTAAATGACATTTTACGTTAACTGCTATTACCATATAGCATATCCTATGTAAAAAAAAAATCTTAAACTAGTTAACATTAACCTGTACATAGCTCTTTAATGACCTTTACAATACATAATCATAAAGTTGTTATTCCAGAACATATAATTATATTTTACAATAGAGGCATCAACACAAACTAAGCAAAAATCATTCCCACAAGTCATTAGAAAAAACCCATTTCCAGTCATTTACAGTAATATTACTGTATTTATTTTGCTGTAAGTTTGGGTAACACTTTATTTGGCACGTGCTGATTTTGATCCTTCATAAACGTCCTTTACAAAGAAATACTGCAGGATTTATATTATAACCTATGAGATGAGAGACAAAAGTATATTAAGTATATTGCTTTGTCTTTACATGGCAGAAGAACTGTTTGAAACCGTTATATTTGTCATTTTGTAACCTTACCTTGGATATGATTATTTTGGCTTTAATAGCAGCATAAGTATTGAGGAGTATGGAGTCCTTCATCTGCGGCGTATATTCTTATAGTTAATTGGAAATTAAATCCTCTACGTCTGCTGGTGGCTCATTCACCTTGAAAATTATATGAAGCACCATTCAATACAACTTCACTTATTTCTGAAAGCCATATAAGGTAAGAAATTTGTTTATTCACTATACTTGCTTACAATGAAATATCATGTGACTCTCACAAGCAGCAACACATCAAAAGAAAAAAATGAAAAAATTACCTTATGTACATTGGAGTGAGTAGCAAAATAATAAATAGTAATTACTGATCAGTCATTGGGGGTGGGGGGCGTTTGGCGGTTGATCAGTCCTTTAACACTTGTATTGGGAGGGAGGCCACAGCTCTGAGGAAAAATCTGTTTTTTCTTTCTGTTTGTGTCAGATCAAATCACCCTGTATCACTTGATCATTTGGGCGGTCAGCCCTGATGATCAGCTAAGCTTGAGATAGTTAGGCCTGTCTCAGTTTAGGTTAGGTTAGGTCCAACTTTATTGTTATTGTAAGAGTACAAGTATGGAGACAACGAAAGCAGTTAGCATCCAACCAGTAATGCCAATAGCAACTAAGTTAAATGAGGTAATAAGGTTATGGTGCAATAAGTTAACAATGTACAGATAAAGGTATATCAGATAATCTGGTATATCAAATAACAATTGTAGTAATGACAGATAATTGCAGTAAAGTACTTGCAAATAATTGCAGATAATATCAGTAATAAAGTAACAATAACAGTAATTATAAAGTATAGTATGGTGTCTAAGGCTACTGTTTAACTAATAGGTGGGTGCTGGCAATTAATGTTTAGAAGGTGTTCAACATTAGTACAACTGAAGGGAAAAAGCTGTTCTGGGAGGTATTCTTGATGATACCTCTTGATCTCCACAAGCAACACTTTTGCCAACTGCCCAATGATGTGTTGGGCAGTTTTCATTACCCATTGTAGTGCCTTCTGGTCACACACTCTACAGTCGTTAAACCATACTGTGTTGCAGTTTGTAAGGATGCTTTCAATGGTTCAGTGATCTGAGGAGCAAGATGGGCTTTCTTCAGTATCCTCAGAAAGTATGGGAGCTATTGGGCCTTTTTGAGGAGAGAGGAGATGTTGAGGTTCCAGGAAAGGTCAGCGGAGACGAAGACATCCAGAACCTTGAAGCTAGAGGCCCGTTAACGAAGATAGGGGTGTGTTTGTGGCTCCTCAAGGACGTCTCCACAATCATTTCTTTGGTTTTCTGGGTGTTAAGGTCGAGGTTGTTATATGTCATATGCCATTCAAATGAACATTTTCCCTCAAGCTAAATTTGTAATCAAATCATAAGAAGCACAGTGTCTACCTTCTTTAAGTTTCTCAAAATGTGGTGAATGCTGTTAGTAAAAACAAATGTATTACAATATAGGAAAAAAGGACACAAGTAAAAATAGCTTTTGATCGACTTAACTGTAATGATAATTGAGGGTTGTGCTTTTAATGTAAATGTCACCTCACCTTATTGACACAAGCCTTTCATAAATTCTCAAGCCTATATCATAATGGCCATACATAGGTACCCTTCAAATAACATTACCTAAATTTGTAGTTATGGAACGTTAGCATACAATTTACAGCAAAATGTGTTGTAAAAATTACAGCAATGACTTATAGTGTAATACAATGTCCATTGTCTCATCATTTAGAATATCTACATTAGACCACATAACAGCAATGTATTATTAACAAAAGTTCCCTCATCTCAGACTATCATGCATGCCCACTAATTTTTCTTATCAAGTAAGTGATTCTTTCTTATCTAGTAAGTGTTAAAACCCATCTAGGTATGCCGCAACATAAAAAGGGAAGTCTCCCCCAACCTCCCGGTTCACCAGCCACCAGACCCAAAGTATACAAAGCTGAAGTATTAGCCAGTAGTTTATTCTTTAACTGAAGCAATCTCTTCAGGGAGGAACACAGACACCCACATCTATTTACAGAAGAGAAAACCTTACCTGTTTTTGACAAAGAAAAGTAAAATTCAATAAAGTAACCTAACTCCTAACACACAATCACATTTTAATCTTTGAAACATGGCTGGAGCATTATGTATGCCAAATGGAAGAACTTTGTACTTTAGAAAGTCTGGTGTTACAAACGTCAACATTTCTGAAGCATGCATTGTTAGCGGAACTTGCCAGTATCCCTTTAGCAAGTCGAGCTTGGTTACAAATCTAGGGGCTCAGGGGATTTAACCACATAGTTGGTTTCACTGAGCTTAGATTCAATTTCATAGGGGCCAGAAAATCTAGCTTGTAGCGCAGATCCTGGTATCGGGAATACTGCTAAAACCTTCTCATCTGATTATAAGTTTCACTGACATGTTAGTGTCACAGTGTAAGTCTCTCTGGATAAGGGCGTCTGCCAAATGCCGTAAATGTAAATGTAAATGACATGTTGTTTATTCAAAACGAGCTTTCATCAGAGTCTAAGTGGATTTCAATGAAACAGTAGCTATTTCACATGCACGGTGTAAATGCTCATGAAAAGGACTCATGTAATCTAGTACATTAGATTTTTTCTGATGGTTCTTCAGAATGCAGCTGCTCCTGAAACATCTTGAGTGGTCCTCAAATGATGTGCCCAAACATCAGTTTTACAGGACTAAACCCAAGTGATTCCTGAACAGCTTCACAGATAGCAAACCAGGCAAGGCAAGGAATACAAGGCAAGGAATACCTTCATCCCACTCAGGACCAGTGTCAAGACAGTACATGCGCAGCATGGATTTTAATATCTGGTGAAACCGTTCCAAAGTACCTTCACTCTCCAGATAATAAGCACTGGACACTTGATGCTTCACTGCCAACTCGTGCAACACCTGGGAAGTAAAGTTAGTGCCTTGATCAGTTTGGATAACTTTTGGCAGGTTTGGCAAGATTGACCAAAACTTTACCAGTGCTTTGACTATGGCTTCTGCATTAACTGTATGCAAAGGCACTGCTTCAGGGAAACGAGTAGCAGCACACATCAAGGTCAACAAACACTCATGTCTGGATTTGGTTCTGGCAATGGTCCTACACAATCAGGAAAATTTCATTCAATTAATTAGGCCTGGCCAAAAAAATAATAGTGCAATATATGGTAATATGTATTTACCCTTAAATGACACGATAACACATGATCATGTGTTAAATTCAGGATCTGAGATCAATACCCACTTGGAGCTACAAGCTGATATACTGAATTTCACCCCATATCAAAAAATTCTGAAGGTATCTACTAGAGATGAATAATCCTTTTGGGCTTCAACAAACTGCTCTCCACCCAGCTATGAGGAATTTTTTGAAAATTCAAAGTTTTCAAGGTCTCAGGGGGGAGAGTCTGTCCAAATTATAAGGATTTTGTACACTGTGAAAAATATCAGAGAGACCCACCATATCATCACCTTTAAGAGTCTTAGCATGTGTCACTACACAGTGCAGAAAACACAACAGAATTGTCAATTCCATGAACCAATACCAAAGAGCCACAAAATGTGTCCTTGGAGAAGGGCAGCACGCTCTCCAGAATGAAGGTTTGTGTATCCCCGGTGTCATGCAAAATATTGATGGGTTTTTGATCATTTTCTCTTAAGGTCACTTACTCTTTCAGTAGAAAGGGGTCAAAACTTTCAATGAAAGTCTAGTAGAGACTTTGTTCACTTTGGGGACTGTCTGTACAAACCCAACATTTGGCATTTCTTTTTCCAGGCTATGAAATCAGCGATTAAATGATCAGGCTTGCAACAATAAAAGCAAGCATGATTCTCAATAGAAAAAGCATTTTGTGTAACTGGGTTAGTGGTTACCTTAGATTTTCCAGATATAACAATATGCAGTCACACTGGCACCTTCTCACCACCTAGTGACCAGTCCGATTGCACTTGTAATGAAAAAGCAGTTTTGTGCGCTAAAACAAATTCATTGGCCACTGTATCTCAGCAAGAAGACACTTTGTGTTCATTTAAATGTATCACAAGCTTTTTGAGCAAGCTGTTTTTAAAAGCCTCTATTAAAATCAGCTCATGAAGATGCTTAAAATTATTCACTTTCAATGCAGCACACCACTTATCAAACAGATAAAACTTTCCTCAAGCAAACTCAACATATGTCTGCAGTTTTCACATGGGAACTAAAATGATATCTATAGGCTTTGGATATAAATTAACAGGCATGGAGTACCATGGTTTTCACAATGTCATAATCTAAATTTTGTTCAAGCATTAACGCAGCACATACCTCTTGAGCTTTTCCCTCCAGTTTGCACTAGAGAAAGAGAGACCACACATCTTTTGGCCAATCAAACCTCTTCTAAAAATAGTAATTCCCTTATTACTGTGCAGAACCTGGTGTGTGAGGGTGCGGAGGAAGACTCCTGTCAGCTTCCAACTATAGGCCAATATTAAACCTTCCCTTTATCTCCAGGAACTTTAAAAACATAGCGTGTAGTACAGCAGTTATGCTCATACCTATATAGGAATAACATTCAGGAAATGTATCAGTCAGGATTTAGGCTTCATCATATCACAGACACAGTGCTGGTTAAAGTGGTAAATGACCTACTACTGGCCCCTGATCAGGGTGGTGTCTCCTTGCATGTGTTGCTTGACCTTAGTGCAGCGTTTGATACCATTGATCACGCTATTCTCCTCAGTAGACTAGAAAATGTTGTAGGTGTTAACGGAACTGCCCTCTCCTGGCTCAGGTCTAATTTGACTGATCATTATCAGTTTGTAGATGTAAATGGTGACTTTTCTATGCATACTAAGGTAAAGTTTCATGTTCCGCAAGGCTCTCTTTTAGGCTCACTGCTCTTTTTTAATATATGCTACCTCTGGGCAAAATTATTCATAAACATGGTATTATATTCCATTGTTATGCTGATGAAACACAGTTGTATGTTTCAGCAAAGCCAGATGACAGACACCAGCTTTTGTCTGCACAATAAAGTTGAGGAATGTAATAGACATTAGGCACTGGATGCTTATTAACTTTTTTTTTTTTTTACTTAATTCTGACAAGACGTACTTGTACTAGGACCACATGCAGCTAGAAGTAAGCTTTCTGATTACATAATAACTCTGGATGGCCTTTCTGTTTTATCATGTGTAGCAGTAAAAGACCATGGTGTGATTATTGACTCCAGTCTTTCATTTGAAACTCATGTAGATAATATTACTAAGATAGCCATCTTTCATCTCAGAAATATTGCTAAGATAAGAAATATAATGTCACTACACGATGCAATGTGTAATGCCTTGTGTAATGCCTTTGTGTAATGCTTTGCTGTTTGAATGTTCCAGTAGATGCATAAACAAACTCCAGTTAGTCCAGAATGCAGCAGCAAGAGTCCTTACTTGAACCAAAAGATATGACCAAATCACACCCTGTCTTATCCACACTGCATTGGCTCCCAATCAAATTTCGTATTGATTATAAAATACTACTATTGACCTATAAAAAACTGAATGGTATCACGCTGCAGTACCTGAGCAAAATTGTTCGTTTATGATCCTCCACGCCTAATTTGATCAAGAGGTGCAGGCTCTTTATTGGTACATTGAATAGTGAAGGCTACAGCAGGGGGTGGAGCTTTCTCTTACAAAGCCCCAAAGTTATGGAATAGCCTTCCAATTAGTGTTCAAGGCTCAGATACAGTCTCAGTGTTTAGGTCTAGGCTAAAAACATTTGTTTAGACAAGACTTTTGTGAAATTTCTTTTTCTTAGTTAAAGGAGCAGGTCTGGAGGGTTCACAGTCATAGAGTGTTGGGGTGAACTGGTTTGAATGCTGCCTCACCCACCCCACCACCAATCTCACGCATTCACTCAGGTTTGGTGACGATGTTTGGTGACGGAGTGGCTGGCCGCTTTATGTCCCAGGGCACCCTCATGTCTGTGTTACCTTCTGGCTCTCCCTTTTAGTTATGTTGTCATAACTAGTCTTGCCCTGCTTGCACTCTGGATGCAAAGTACATTGTCCTTAACCATTACTGGACAAAAGCTTACATAATAATTTCTCTCTCTCCCTCTTTCAGTTGCTCTGTCTTGCTCTGTCAAGCTACACATGGTACTCCTGCAATCCTGACCCCTTCTGCTGAACCTGCCTGATCCATCCTGATGGCTTACTTCTGGTTGAAGTTCTCATCGGTTGAGATTGCTCGCTGCTTCAGGCCTCAAATGGAAGGCCTGAAGATCATTGGGATTGCTGGGGATGGCATGGGGCTGCAGTTGGAGTTTGGGCTACAGTTTGGTGCAGTTGGGGCTACAGAGCAGTTTTGTACTCGGATCTCTGTCAGTGGACAGTGGATAGGTTCAACAAACTGGATTTCATGCGAAAACTATGATGAATTTACAGGTTGCACAACAGCACTATTTGTCCAAGTTGTAAACTGTTATAGAAGGGATTATTTATAATTGCACTACCCATTTTCCCCTAGATAAGGATGGGTTCCCTTTTGAGTCTAGTTCCTCTCAAGGTTTCTTTCTCATATTTTCTTAAGGAGTTTTTCCTTGCCACCATCGCCTCTGGCTTGCGCATTAGGAATAAATTCACATACAGTATATACAATTTATTTTTATCTAATTTAATTTGAATGTATTTATTTCTTTAATGCTGTTTTGTGACAATGTCCATTGTTAAAAGTGCTATACAAATAAAATTGAATTGAATTGAATTCAGTTAAAATGCTATAAAATAGGAATCAACATTCTGCTTGCTTCCCTAAACTGTGGTACTAAACATATGTTACGGTTACATCAAATTCAAGGTTTAACTGTAGGGCACGAACTTAAGGAGTGGGATTCTGCACCAGAGAGCTAGGAGGAGTAGCAGAAATTTAAACAGACATGGGAGGAGAATTTACAGGAACTGTGAGGGTAGGCACATTCCCTAGCTTAACTGCCTCAGGCTCCAAGGCTTTCACCTTAAGCAACCAAGTTCCATACTCATGATGCTTTACCCACTTACCCATCCACTTAGTAATATAAAAAAAGCCAAACAGAAATAATTTAGTTGTATCACAACAGTGCAGCCATGTGATAAAATGGATCCTGGATGAGCCCTCACTTTATGTTATGACCTGCCTAGGTACGCCGCAACATAAACATCTCCCCTTCCTCCTTAGATTCCTGCACCCTATCATCCCTTCCTGTCCCAGACTCCTTTTCCTCCCTACCACTGGAGCTAGCCACTGCCACTTTCCTCTCCTCACTTTCCTCATCCATGGACCTCCTCTGCCCTCTACCTTCTAAACTCAGGAAGATTTCCTGCCTTGCTCCTTGGCTATCGGATGTGTTACGCAGTAATCAGAGAGAATTAAGAACAGCAGAGAGAAAGTGGAATAAATTGCAACTCGACACAGATCTTGCCTCTTACCGTGCTCTTCTGTCCAAATTTTCATCTGAAGTGACTTCTGCTAAGACTGCCTTCTACAAGAAAAAGCTGATCATATCTCTGCACAAGATCCTCGCAAGCTCTATAACATCTTTTCTTCACTGCTCAACCCACCGGCTCCTCCTGCTCCATCCACTACACACTGAGGATTCTCCTTCTCATTCCCTGGCACAGTTTTCTAAACTAGCAACAGCATTTTATCCTTCAAACCTTCCCATTGGATCCAATCCCTTCCACAATGCTCCAAACCATCTCTCAAGACCTCCTCCCCTTCATCACCACTATCATAAATAGCTCCATAATATCTGGTCATGTACCAAGCTCATTCAAGAGAGCAAGGGTTATTCCCATCCTGAAGAAACCCACTCTGGATCCCTCTGACATCAGCAATTACCGACCGGTATCACTTCTCTCTTTTCTTTCTAAAACCCTTGAACAAACCATCTACAATCAACTGTCTTGCTATCTCTCACCGAACAGCCTCCAAGATCCCAATCAGTTTGGCTTCAAACCGGCCCTTTTGGCCGTCACTGAGAAGCTACATGCTGCTAGATCAGCCAAACTGTCTTCAATCCTCATTCTCCTTGACCTTTCAGCAGCATTTGACACAGTGAACCTCAAGGCTCTGTTGTCCACCCTCATGAGCCTAGGAATTTGTGGTGCAGCATGGCAATGGTTTGCTTCCTACCTGAAAGGTCAGTCATATCAGGTGACATGGACAGGATCCACATCTGCTCCCCCCAAATTCATCACCGGTGTCCCACAAGGCTCAGTACTTGGTCCTCTCCTGTTCTCCCGCTATACTCGATCTCTTGGTGCGGTCATATCCTCACATGGGTTTTCATACCACTGCTAAGCAGGTGACACTCAACTCATCTTCTCCTTCCCTCCCTCAGACACTCATGTTTCTGCTCAGATATCAGCATGTCTGGCAGACATCTCATCATGGATGACAGCTCATCAGCTGAAACTTAATCCCAGCAAAACCGAACTGCTGTTCATCCCAGGTGATTCATCCCCATCTCAGGATCTTGCAATCTCCCTAGACAATTCTTTGATCTCACCTTCGGCTACCGCACACAATCCTGTGGTAACCATGGACAATCTACTGTCAATCAACTGTCAATTTCTCCTTTATAACATCAGAAGAATTCGTCCATTTCTTTCCACACAGGCCACATAGGTGCTTGTTCAGTCTCTTGTCATTTCAAGACTGGACTACTGCAACTCTCTCCTGGCAGGTCTGCGTCTGAGCACCATTGGTCCTCATCAACTGATCTAAAATGCAGCTGCACGATTCCTAAATTTTCCCACACCACCCTCTCTGCACTGGCTTCCTGTAGCTGCCTGCATCAGATTTAAAACACCGATGCTTGCCTACAAAGCCAAAAATGGACAAGCACCCACTTATCTCAAAGCACTTATAACACCTCGCAGGGCACCACGCTCCCACCCGATCCTCTAGCACTGCTCGACTGGTCCCACTATCTGTCAGGGTACAAGGAAGGCATGCATCGAGACTCTTCTCTGTTCTGTCACCAAGGTGGTGGAATGAACTCCCCCTAGATGTTCAAACAGCTGAGTCACTGGCAGTCTTCAAATGACATCTAAAGACTTACCTATTTTAAAAGTATTTAAGTTAGCACTTAAAAAAAAAAGAAAGAAAAAAAGTCTGAGCACTTCTCTATTACTGCCCCAATGGAGTTTTGGACTGATGGTATTCCAAGTTTGTGACCTAGTGAGCCAGTATCAGAATGTATTTTTGATAGACTTCAAAGCACTTTTGGAAGTCGCTCTGGATAAGGACATCTGCCAAATGCCATAAATGTAAATGTAAACAAGGCGTTCTCCCCCCCCGCATCCCGGATAACCAGCCGCCAGACCCAAAACAAGAGACTCAAGCCTAAGTATTAGCTAGTAGTTTATTCTTTTACTTAAGCATTTTTTTTCAGGGGCAATCACAGCCACTCAAAACATCTATTTACAAAAGAGAAAACCTAATTTACCTGTTAAAAACAAAAAAAGAAAAATACAATAAAATTGTATTGTATTGTATTGTCTAACTCCTAACATAAACACCTAATAAACCCTCAGAAAAGAGAAAGTAAACAGACTCATGCCCCCTACAGCTTCCCGACTAAAGTTAGTATAATATAGTGTAGAGAAATATATAATATAAAAATAGTTTCTGGCTTAAGAATAGGTAAACACTCTAATCTCACACGTGAGATAAAACTAACACACACACACACACACAGCCACAAGCACTGGTGTTTCACGTGGTCGGTCGCGACACGGCATGGAAGAGAAGCCCCAAAGCATGTCAGCATTTCCCCTTTTATCCCTTTCGTGATCTGTACCGATCCAATCAACATCCAGCTCATCAGCGCACCTATAATTGAGCAGAGAGGGAGAAGAGGGAGAGGGAGAACACATCAACTGTACTAGTGGCATTGCACAGAAGTGCCCCAAATGCATGGCAGTTCCCTGGAGTAAACTCAGGAATAACGAGTGCACGCTGAGGCCCTGGGGGCTGTGTGAAATCACAAATGAAGAGCCAACAGAAGCCATCAAACACTGGCTTCAGCTTTGTCCTAATGGAAATGATTTGAGACAAAGACAGCAGTGAGCGACACACAGCACAGTGGGAGAAGGATGAACAATGGCATTACTTCATTTCTCCACATTGAGCTATAACTGTTTTTTTTAACCATTTATGTTTTTAATTAGTCATCTAATGGCATCTACATGAAGATTCTTGAAAGCATAGATCCTGTCCATGTACTGATAAAACATGCAAACCTCTGACCCCCCACCCCCAATGCATTATTTAAACATATTCCATGGAGTGTTTCCTTAACATTAATGCAAAACTAAAATATACCATCTGCTACAATGACCTATGACTCTGCCAGAAATAAAAATGAAAGCAGTTGACTTAGATTGATGGTTATGTGCACATTTGGAAAATACATTCTGCCTTTGCTGACTGTGGACAGCCTTTGCTGATTGTCTAGGACTGTGGAACATAATAACAAGGCCAATGAATGAATGAATGAATAAAACAAATATACTAATATAAATTAATAACTACTATAATAATAATAATAATAATAATAATAATAATAATAATAATAATAATAATAATAATAATAATAATAATAAAACAGATGGCATTGGGCAATATATTGCCTTTAGATTACATTCAATGTGAGCAAGAGAGGATTCCCTAAATGTCACTGCTCATGTGTCTCCTTTATCAATTCAGGGAAAAAAGAAAAAAGAATGGGGAAAAATTGGATTATTCATGCAACAAGGACACATACATGTTGGTAGTGACCTTAATCACATGGAACCTCCCCTGTCTAATTGACTGCTGTGTCACCTATTCTGCTCTTACTTGATTTGACATTCCATGAATGGTTCCTCTGAGCTGCTGGCTCAGAGCAGAGGAGAAAGCCAGGATGGAATTTACAGAGAAGGTGACTTCATCCTGCTGTGCTAGTCTTTCACACCACTGCCCATTACCAAACTACTCTGGTTCACGGCATGTTTACTGCTCTTGCGGAAGCTCTATATAAGCTTGGCAACACATACTGTACAAACCATGGGGAGGAGTTTAGTTAAGGGAAGAAATGGGTACAGCTAAATGTTTGCTCTTATCAAACCAAACTGTGTATGTAAGTAAAAGCAACCATGGGTAAGTAACTATGGAAGCTGCAAGCTTTGGCCGTTCAGCCTTTATTTTGCCCAGTGCATCACTGAGCCAGCAGCCATTGTCCTAATTCTAGCATGTCACACAAGGATGGTTCAGAACACCTGACATGATTGTGCTTTAGTACATCACAGAAGCTGGGAGCTGGTAAGACATTTCTCAGAAAAAAATTCCTTAAAAATGTTTCGCTATGAAGGCCAATAACTCCTGTGCTGTACAAAGGCAGCAGCAGCGAATACACACAGCCACATATACACATATATAATCCAGTACACATTCTTAGATGAGCCATTCATCTACCTGAAAAACAGATCCTTAAATTTTTGTGTTAGTAAAACACCAGGGAGTGAGGCTATTTGGTTCATATGGCCAGCTACTGTTGGTTTTCCATCGGCCCTTGTGCCATCCTGGCTCACTTCCCCCAATAATAGGCCATTGTCATCTCATGATATCTCTGTTTGCCCGAACAGGACACCCCTGCTCAAACACACACAAACATTTTTATCTAGCCTAAATTACCTGAATTAATTTACAACTCATTTATATAACAATATCCTAAAATTAAATGAAGAAATACATTCCCCTCTGGAAGTATGGAATGGCAAGGCCAATTCTTTTGTTTTTGCTATACACTGAAGACAGTCAGGATTGAGATCAAAAGATGAATATGAGATGATAGATCCAAATTTCAGCTTTTATTTCCAAATTTTAGATGTGAAAAAGTATTGGAACAGATAGTCTTAAAGTAAATAACACTTAATATTTGGTTGCATACCCTTTACTTGCAGTGACTGCATCAAGCCAGCAACCCACTGACATCACCAAATTGTTGTATTCTTCTTTTATGATGCTTTTACAGACTTGTACCACAGCTTCTTTCAGATGTTGTTAGTTTTGAGGGTTTCTTTCTTCAGTCTTCTCTTCAGGAGGTGAAATGCATGCTCAATTACGTTAACATCTGGTGATTGACTTGGCCAGTCTAAAACTTCCACTTTTTCCACTGATGAAATTGAACTACTGCATTATTGTCTGTCTGCAGAATAATATGAGAAATGAGTAACTAAGGTGATTTCCATTTACCAAGACGTCTTGCTTATAAACATTTCTAAATGAGTGTGAGATTCATAATCTGCAGTGTTACACAATGTGTCATGTGTTTATCAGGAGTAACTCTCTCTAAGGAGTGTTTAAATGGATATTTCATCTCTGCATTTAACAGACAAAAAGCCCAAAACTAATAAGCAATTTGTATTTATGGAAGAATCTATTATTTGTAGTTCAGATTTGATTAGTCAAGGCTTACTCTGTGCATTTGCCATCAACACACAGATGTCCCAATAACCACAGTGTCTTTACTGATGAATGATGTTAAACTGTCCTTATTGACTTTTTATAACAATGCAAGGAGCAGTGCAGAGCCATGTTACATTGAGTCTATGCAGTTAGATCACACTTGGCACTTTCACCAGTAATGTTGACATGCTGAGTCCAGTATAATGGTAAGTCAATAAGGGAGTCTGTGAGTCACTGTGCCCCAGTGGCTGAGTCAGACACACACACAAAATGATGATCCTATTCACATGAAATGTGTCTATCCTTCTTTCTTTCCACCTGCCCTTCCATTCCTTAAACCATCTACCAAGAGACTCTACAATACAGAAATACCTTTCTTAATGATAAAGCTTTCACAGATGAGCTTACAGCCCCATTTTTGTGAATGCAAATGCAGAAACAGTGTTGTGGTGGATCCAGAAGAAGGGATATCAGCAAAATTTTAATGTTGAACCTTTCTTTCTGGATGTGGCATACATATTCTCTAAAGATTATATGCCCAGCCTTTGCTTTACAACTGCCTACAGCCAATTTCCATATTTTCTGAGCAGCTTTCAGATCCCCTCAGCTGTAAATTTTGTCCCCTACTCTTCCTAATATATCTGTTATAAATCTCTACCATTTACTGTCAGCTTCATTCAGACCCAGCGACTGAGATGGTCATAGAAAAACATATTTATTTATTTTCTTTTCAAAAATTATATGTTGATTTTGCCTTAAGTTTTGGATTGTTATATTGTTTCATTTAAAGATTTTATGTCAATATTGTACAATAACTTCCAACAAAATATATTCTCTGTCTTCTTGTTTGCTTTTGTGTGTTTTCACTTATGTCTGAGAACTATAAGACATGACATATATTAATATATTATATTAATCATATTAATGCCTCTCCTGTACACTGGGAATAAATCTGAATAGTAATTTAGTTTAGTTAGACATCCTTTTATGTTCTGTGCATATTCCATCAGACTGTATATTGCATCAGCTGTCTGGTGCACATTTAGTAGCCATAACCCCTTTGGCCCCTCTTCACACTCTGCCATGTATTCACTCATTGCATCTTTCTCCTAGTCTCTTCTCTCTCCTGGTAGCCTCTCAAAACTGCATGTGAAGGAGACAAAGTGTTTTTGCAGGTAATGTTTACATCTGTGCAAATTATACTTCTGTATGTACAACCCAACCCTCCATTCCCTTCAGCCAAAGCAGTATTAATGAGGAGGATTTAAGGTGAAAGGTTCAAGAGTGATAGCATGCAGCCCAAAGTGGAGCATTTTTTGTGTGTATGCGCATGAAAGCTTGCAGAGTGACTGCGTTTCCTTGCTCCTCTTGTCAATGCTTGTATCCTGGTGTGTTACTGTTGTGTTTTTGTGAGGGAATTCATAATTCTATAAAGAGTACTTCAGCTGAGGGCAAGAAATGAGTTTGCTTTTATGCACTTCTGAGTGAAACAAACTACAGAAAGCCTTTTATAGAAAGCCTTTTTATCCTGGAATTTACTTCCAGAGGGGTACTTCCACAATTATGACTCTTTCCTCCTTCTTCCCCTTTTTAATACCCATATCAGGGGAGCAATCAGCTTTGGCAACATGGGCTAAGAGCATTTGTATGGCTGAAATGCATTGTGGGATAGAGGTCAACATGGCCTAAAGCACAAACAAATTCAAAAAGCTATTTAAAGCTAAAATAGAAAAATGCATAATAATAATAATAATAATAATAATAATAATAATAATAATAATAATAATGTTTATGTAATGTTTGTTCTTTAGGCCATTTTACTGCACATGCTGACCTACAATACATTTTAGCCACGCAAATTATTATTATTTTTTTTTTTTAAAGGCCCCAGCTGTGTGTGTCATCTTGCAGAAGCCAGAGAGGAGAAACAGCCATGATTATTCATAAAGAGATATATACACAAACACAAGCATAATCACAGAGCAAGCATGTGGCAAAGGGCCATAGCTTGAGTTTGTTTCCAGCTACACACAAACACACACACACATTACAATACTGGTCAACAGCTCATAGGTAACTTTGCAGAAACTAAGCAGGAATAAATGAGTAGTTCTTCATTAACACTTATTATTCGTATTGACTATCAGTTAATATTCAGTAAGAAGTCTTCCATTTCTTCTGCAGAACTACTAGTTAACTATGGCTCTTTTAGAAGAACTACTAATTAATTACATCTGATCACATTGGCAGTTATTCACAATACCTAAGCTTCAATTTCTTTCTGGAGATATACTATCTAATATACCTTGGAATATAATGTATGTATTCCAATACCTCATTGTCTAAAATATAAATATATACATATATTAGTTATTATATAGAATGTCCAAAAAGTCAAGAGCAAATGAGAGTAAAACTACACTTACTTAATTTTGTATTTATTATTTACAATATATACTGTACTCAGCCACTGTATCATGTTTTGTTCATGCAGACTTTGCTCAGTATTTTTGGACAGAGATATTTGCTCAACATATTCCCATTGATTCCTGACTTTTCTGACATCCTGTAGGTCTCAGAGGAGCAGAGGGTCATTGTGTGATTTTTAGGCAGTCAAGGCATAAAGAAAGAAATGGACAACAATAACCTACAAAAGTACAATAAAAAGCTGCAACATGGCATTGAGCAATATTCTCTATTAACATACTTTCAGAAGTGTTATAATTTATTTTCTATAAAAAAAAACACTAACACCTCAATAATTAGTCATGAATTACCATGTATAATACTGTTTAAGATCATTAACTACTGAAGAACAACACTTCAGTCATTAACAATGAGTTTAAACTCATATCCATATAGGTGATTCATGTAACTTTGAGTTGTTGTATTCATTCGCAAGATGCATGAAAGATCCCCAAAAGCAGTACGGGCAAAGAATGGAGAAGTATTGCACCACAGAAAATCATACAATCAGGCTGTCTCCAACATAAGTGTCCAAGATAAACACAGACAAGGCAGTGGGCCCAGATAACATCATTGGGCAAGCACTAAAGGTGTGCACTTCAGAACTGACTAGCATAACAACACAGATCTTCAACATATCCCTCATTGTGGCTGCTGCCCAATCATGTTTCAAAACCACCACAATTATTTCTGTCCTGAAGAAAACTCTGGTCACCTGCCTAAATGACTACAGACCAGTGGTTCTCACACCACTCATGAAGCGGTTTGAGAGTCTGGTCAAAACATACATACTGAACAGCATACCAGCAACTCTGAACTTGCATATACTTGCAACTCACAATTTGAATATAGGCCAAACAGATCCATAGAGCATGCAATCTCAAAAGCCATGCACCCATGGCCCTCTCCCACCTGGAAAAAAGGACAGCTATGTCAGAATGCATTGATATTATTCATTGATTATACCTCGGCTACTAATACAATTATCCCTTCCAAAATTTCAACCAAGGTACATAGCCTTGCCTTATTCCCCATCATGTGTGTAGGACTAAAATATAAAGTGCTATTATCTTAGCCGACTGCTCTTATATGACCAAGGATGGAAATGGGTGCAGCTGATGGTTAAATGCATGTTTTACCTTTATGATTTAAATATCTGACTCCGATGCATTTAATTAAAAATCTGACTCCAAAGAATAATCTTCTAGTTATTGCTAGAAGTTTAATATATCAGTGTTCCAATAGCATTTAATCTAAAACAGCTTCATGCTAAGCTTTTATTATAAAATGTCTAAGACTATTATATAGTCTCTTTATTAAACAATTATTCTGTTAGCTCAGAGGTTTCTACTGACATGTAAGTCTAGGCCTTTCCTGTTTACTTGTCAGGTTTTTTTTAACCTTACAAGTGTTAGCCTCTTATCTTAGCTTGTCAGAGTTTGTTTTCAAATGTGTTTAACATGCTAAAACTTTAGCTAGGAAACTATTTATAATAACCATATAAATCATACAAGTCATGCACTTTTACTGCACCAACTGCTGATTATTTGGAGATACAGTAATAAATAGGTTATTGTACAAAACACGAGTGCACAATATACAGAAAAAAGAAATTAAGAGAAATTACAAAGTAATTGTAAGTAAGTGTGGCATGCCCAAATATGTGCAACCACATTTGGTGTGATAGAAGACAAAAAGTTAAACTTTTGTCATCCTAGCAGTATCGGTAAACTCGAATATGTGTTATTAGTATTACACACACACACACACATATATATATATATATATATATATACATATATATTGATATGTAGCGTAACCCTGTGTAAAGCAAGGATTGCGGAGTGTGATTAAGGAGCAGAAACTTTGTTTGCACTGTAGTCGTTTGCTCCCGGTTGCCTTATGCGGAACAACTTTCTGTTTCCGGTTAGACGGAACCTGGA
>CM074922.1:11851610-11861660 GCA_037576815.1 Pangasius larnaudii | reverse complement strand
CATATCTTGCCCTAAAGCTAGCTTTAATGCTCATTTATACTCCCTTGGTTTTAATTTTAATTTTATTCTCTGTTCAATTGTCTGCTCTTGCATTTGTCCACTTGCCCACTTCTTCTTCTGACTTCCACTTTCTGATAAGAGCACACAGACCATCAACTCCTTATGTCTCCTAAAATAGTCAAAGCTGGTTACTAAGCTATATACTATACTACATAAGCTAATTAAGCAAAATTCTTTATAAATTTTCTCGACATCACTCCCCCCTCTGAGACTCTTTAAGTCTCACACTTAAACACACCTTTCTCCCAGTCTTCTATACTCCTCATCTGTTCCACTTGTCAGTCCTGTCAGTTAGTCAGTCCATCTTTTCATGACCCACTTCACCTACCTATCTTGGTGTCCACCCTCTACACTTTTTATCCTTTTTAACCCCCAGTACTGCTGTCATTCTCGTGCGTAGGTCAGGTAATATACTTATTAGTTGGCACCCCCATTCCATAGAGTTTTACCTCTAGCTGTCAGCTTGGTAGCTGTCATCCACCTCTACTCCTATCTTTCCTTTGACATTTTACATTTACAATTACATTTTTGGTATCAGCCTATCTTCCGGCCCAGATACTTTGCATATCGTAGAGGAAGGGTCTGTTGGGGCCCTGGGAGAGGTTACTAGCACATCACCAGGCACCCTTTACATTTGCCAACAAGACAGTAAATATTTTAAACATTTTAAAAATAATCAACATCACATCACTCCCTCTTCAACCTACCAACGACACGGTGAACCAGGAGTGGGCAAAAAACCCTGAGTTAGCCCAATTTTCAGTGAAAATTCCTACTCTGCCCGTACATAGCGTGACAGTGGATTCACCACTGTGGGACACATAGGGTCACCCTGTGTCGGGATTTTTACAAAGGATTCATACGGAAAACATGGAAATATATAGAAACACTGGGTATTAAAGCAATATGTGCCCAGTCTCTTAACTAATTGTTGACTCATTGTTAAGGCTAGTCCAAGCTGGCCATCTGTGCGGCCATATGGTAGACCACAGAACGTTTTTATAAGACATAACTGTGTAATGATACAAGAAAGTGTGTTGTGTCATATGTTCAGTGCACAGGAAATTTTGGTATTGTGCAACTGTTATTGCAAAGGCAAGAAATCTGTATTGTCATTTGTACTTTCCTCCACACCAGGGCTTTGTCTAAGTTGTGGACAGAATTCTGAATAGACTCAAGCCGTGTCCTTTCTAGAGATTACAGGTTGGCGTGATGGAGAAGACGGCGAACAGGATCAGGATCCAATGTCCACTCATATCACTCTCGGGAGAGAAGATATGAATACTAGATCCAAGGTCCCGCTGCGCAACGATTCTTTCACAGGCATCCGCCGCTGGGTGAGGACAGGCATCGTGGTTGTGGTGGTTGAACTGCAACTCTTCATATGCCTGACATCGGAAATGATGAGCCAGAAAGTTATACTGTAGACTTTGCCCGCTTAACCCAGGGGTCTTATGGCACTGTGACCATGACCAGGTCTCGCCGCTGCCATCTGGGCCTGTATAAAACACAGAACACCAATGACCAAGAAAAATTAGACATACAACAGAGACCGAGAACACTAGAGCACAACAAATATATATATATATATATATATATATATATATATATATAAGGTCTCTAGGTGCATTTCCTCTAGTCCAACAGGAATAATTGTATGTACAACACTGAAAGGTCCTTTAAGTTAAAGGTCCACCTCAACAGGAATCGGCAGATTGTCTGCCCGCTCACCATCATCGTCTACAGGGAGTATCATAAACTGTCCAAAGAGTGCGTGCATAGTTTTGTTTATGAGAGTGCGCAAAGCATGGGATTCCACAACAGACGATGATTCCAATAACAAGGAGAACTATCATGAGTATGGTCCCAAGGCGCATTAACCTGCCAGCCAGTCCGTGGAGAACAACATCTAAGCCAATCCGGCTCAGGCAAGGCGTTGTTCGAAACAATTTCGTCCCTGGCTTTAGTCATGTGCTTCAACAAGGTGTCAAGGGGGCCCTGGGGGCCAGTATGAAGTGGGACCACTGTGCAGCAGTCTGCACCAATTATGTCACATACTCTCTGATCTGGTCCAATAATGAAGCGGTTTTGAACTGTCATGAGTGTTGTGGCGTGCAACTGTCCCTGGAGCAGTGATAATGCAGTGATGGTGTGGTCAATGAATCGCTGCTGATTATACCAGATGTAGTTAATCCATACTAGATTGCGATGGACCTGAACAGCAGGGACTATGATGGCCCAAGCTGTAGATGACCCTAGCCATTGGGCATAATGCTCCTCTGGGACTCCCGCAGGTTCCCCTGCCCAATTAATGTAGACCTTTGGGTCAGGACCCCAGTTTGGAAGTACCGAGTCATTGGAGATGGTCAGATACATGTTCCTATACTGTCCCCAGCATCTTGTCAGGAGTCGCTCCTCGATGTCTACCACACTGCGGGATTTGCGGGCCCTACTGTTATGCATTGGATGGAGATACTCATACAGGCTAGTTTCATTCATGGCCAGTACTGTGAGGCGCCCTTCTAGAAGGACTGGGGTGCATAGACCATGCCATAAGCGTGGAAGAACCTGCAGGACCTCGGGTACCCCGCAGTACCAGAAGATGTCTGCAAGGGGAAGGGTTCCCAACCTTAGGCTTGGTATGTCAAGACTGTAGTACTAGAGTCTGGCTCACACCCATATTCTGAGAAACTGCCAAGCGGAGTGGAGTTGGTGTTGTGGGCGTGGCTTGGCAGCAACGATCACACTACTGCCTTACTCATTGGGGTCAGTGCTCCCGGGGCGCTTAATCTGAATTTCTACTGTTAATGTATAATTGCCTGGAGAGTATAATTGCTGTTTTCCTCCCATGTAGGCCCTTCCCTGGCCTACCTGGCCTTTCTGTTGTCCATGGAGGGTGGCACTGGCATTTGATACATCAGGAAGGCTCTTATTACTTAATCTATTAAGTATTAAGAGATGGAATTTGACTCTACTGGGCCCATGGTACTCCCTTTAATTAGCATTCGAATAAAAGCTAGCCACATTAGCCCTAGAAGGACCAACATTGCCTGTTCCAGGCACGCTGGGTGAAATCACCTGGAGTTTTGTCCCGGCATGGAGGTCATCCTGCTCTACTGCTAGGTTAATTGTGTCACACGGAACATGCAGAAGTACCCGGTTGTCAGAGTCTCTGAGCAACTGTAGAATTCTTTCGTCAGTGTCACCTCTACAAGCACCTGGCTTGGATTTCGTTATGTCTGGGGCTTGACATGGGGGGGTCTGGCTCATGTTTGGTGCACTAGGCCAAGTTCTTGTGACGGCCCTGCTCCGTAAGTGTCGTCATCTTCCCCGTCTGAATCGTCCACTGCTGCATGTTGTATTAAACTTTTTCCAGTCCAGTTCCTTGACTGCTGCCCTGCAACAATGATTTAGATGATACCAGTGCTCCTTACCTTCAACCATGACTGCGGTAGGAGTTGCTAGTACCACCTTAAATGGCCCTTCTCTCCGCAGTTGCTTCCAGTGTTTCTTTTTGAACACTTTGATGTACATGTAGTCACCAGACCCAACCTGTTGAAGGGGTTGTTCAACACGCGTGCTGTGTGTAGCTTCACAAACCTGCGAATACAAAGTTCACTCACTCTCTAGTTGTATGACCCTCGAGAGAAGGCAACTAGCATTGGACAACCTGTTAACGTTTTATGTGGTGTCAAATGTGTGCTACGATTAGTCTGTGACCGCATTTTCATCAATGCCAATGGCAGCACCTGAACCCAGTTCAACTTGGTATTCGCACAAATTTTTGCTATCTTTTCCTTCAGTACACCCTTTTCCCTTTCGACCATTCCCTGTGACTGTGGGTGGTACACACACCCCATCCTCTGTTTAATGCAAAGTTCCTCTGAAATTGCTTTGATAACTTCATTTACAAAATATGTTCCATTATCTGAGCTCAGCTGATCGGGGATGCCGAATCGTGGAATTACCTCTCTGCACAGAAACTTAGCCACTGTCTTCGCATCACACTTAGCTGTTGCTATTGCTTCTACCCATCTGCTGAAATGGTCTATTACTACTAGAATGTACCATTTTCCCTCTTTCCTGTCCAACATGTCCACATAGTCCATCATCAGGTGTCTAAATGGTCCTCTCGGTACTGGTATGTGGCTAATGGGTGCTGTAAAATGTTCCCTCACATTCCGCTGCATGCACAGTTTGCAAGACCTTAGGAAGTTGTCCACAGTACTGACCAGGTATGGTGACCACCAATCCCGTCTTACTCTGCTTATAGTCTCACGACAATTACAGTGATCAACACCATGTGCCTCCTTGACAAGCATAAGTAATAACCCTAGTGGAGCTACCCACATACCATCTACGCTTCTCCATATCCCTGTGTTGGGGTCCTGTACTGCACCTCGTTTCTTCCACAGCTCTCTCCCTTATCCGCTTGCTACTTCTTGGTATTTTCTAATGTCATTCTCTGTGATCCTGCCTCCTTTAATTCTCCTGCCTGCATCATCACTTTTACACACCCTTCCCCTACAGCTGCTTTCTTGGCTGCCTCATCTGCCGCCCCATTGCCCCTGCTAACCCATTCGTCATCTGTCTTATGTGCTTTACATTTTACTATGGCTAGCACTTTTGGCAGCATCATTGCACCGAGCAAATATGAAATTGCTGGCCCGTGTGCAAAGGAAGAACCATCGGCCCTCTGGAAACCAAATGGTCCATGACCAAATTGGTCCAAACACATGGCAAACCCCATACGCATACGCTGAGTCAGTATAAATGGTGCAGGATTTTCCTGCCCCTAATTTGCATGCTGCGGTTAGCGCCTTTATCTCTGCCAATTGGGCAGAGCATGGTCGTGGTACACTAGTGCTTGATGCTACCTCGAATGATTCCGTGTCTTTGTTGTATTGAATCACTCCATAGCCTGCTTTATTGCCATCATTAGTGCGGTAGCATGAGCCATCTATAAAGAGCACGTGTTGAGCGTCTACTAGAGGCTGGGCCTCTAGATCTGGTCTAGCTTTCATGAATTTTTAGGGACATTAGGGACGTCCAAATTCACTAGGCTGCGAGCCAACATTTGGTTAAATATTTAGGGGCTCTCACAGTATCCCTGTGGTAACCTGGTATAAGTGTATTGTTGTCCACCATACGTGAAAGCAAACTGGGAATCTGGGTGCAAGGGCACACTGAAAAAAGCTGAACACAAATCAATTACTGTGTACCATTTTGTCCCTTTGGGTATGTTTAATAACAACTAGTGTGGGTCTGGCACTACAGGGTTTTCTGCCACCACTATGCAATTTACTGGTCTTAGATTGTGGACCAGTCTCCATCTGTCTGAATTTGGCTTTCTGACCAGAAAAATGGGGGTATTGCTTTTAGTTGGGACTAAGACCTTTGCTTCAACTAACCCATCAATTGTCAGTTTTATTCCCTCTACTGCCTGTTTTGACAATGAATATTGTCTTTGATAGGGCAACTGCATGTTAGGTTTAAGCTGAATCTTTACCAACCCTGACGATCTCACCAATCCTACATCTGTGGGGTGTTTTGTCCATAATTGGTCTGGAACCTGCCTCAGTATTTGTTCTACTTCCAGTGAGCTCTTCCCCTTCTGTCCACTGAGACCATTGCCCTGTCACTTCTACTTGAATTCTGCCATGAGCCTGACGACTAATTAACAGTATTCAAGCCTCTGTAATTTCTGTAGTTGACTGTTCTATCCTAAGATATTTTCTGTCAGCTGACACTCTCGTACCTTCACCTACAGATGTCCAACTAATTACTTGACCTGCCTCCCTGACCATTGGCCCTAAATCTTTTGATTTAAAACTTGCCCATCAGGGAGACATGTGGAGCAGCATTTTCACCCTGGTACCACTGAGCAATTTGACTGGGAAGCTATACTGTTGCTGCTACCCCTTGGGGTCCCACAACTATGTTTACTGTCTTAATGCTGTGCTGAGTTCCCTCCACTTTCTCTTCCCACAGCGTTCTCTTCATCATGTCCCCCCTCATCATACTTGATAGTACAGTGCCATGGTTCTCTAGCGGGCTGGCAATCTGGGCACATATATGTGAGCCATGGGCTCCATTGATTGTATAGGTTATGCAGACCTTTTGAAATGTTTTTTATTTCAAGCCAATACACCCTGTCCAGTGTATGCTGCTCCGCTTTCCTTTCTACCACAACACATTGTTGAGCCAGACATTCTGGAAGTTCGATCCACACTCCTGTCGGTCCACCATGTATCTTTGCCCCTAGCTTACAGAGTACATCTCTGCCTAGGAGGTTCACTGGGGTATCAGGGGAGAATAATAGTGGCGCTTGAACGGTGATTCCTTCCACTGTTATTTCTTGGGGCTGTGTAAATCTTAAAGACTGTGTTTTACCCGAGAAGCCTACTGTCTTTATCGTATTTCGAGAGAGGGGGAGCTTAGAACCTTCTTTTCCAATACTTGTGAATGTTGCACCACTGTCAACTAGAAATGGTGCTTGGAGCTTACTTCCTACCTCCACCATGATTGTTGGTTCTTGTGCAGGGTACAGTGAGGTGGGGCACTGTACCAGCTCCCCCTCTGGCTTCTCTGGGCCTCTTCACATGTTATTCTGGGGTGGCCCCAGTGGCCTCCTGACATCATTGGGACAGGTCCCTGTTGACTCGGTCGTATCCATTGTCCTGTCCAGTTCCTGGCATTCTGCCAGCCTTGGTCCTGGTTGGGGTTTCTTTGTGGCTGCTGTGGTGGATAGGGGCAGTCACACATCAGATGTCTAGGATCCTGACAGTTCCAGCATCCATTTCCCATTTCTCTGTGTTGGAGCCTGGTTGGTCTTAAACCTCACTGGGAAGGGCTTTTCTCAGCATCATTTTGAATAGAGTCTCACTTGCTGCTGTTTCATCCCATGCTGATCCCATTTCCTATCTCCACACCTTTTGCAGCTTGAGTGGGAAAGTGGGAAACTCCCTCATCCTCCTCCAGCTTTATCTTCTCCACCTTACTTGGGTCAGCTTGGGTCGGATAAGTTTTCCTAAGGGTGTCCCAGATTGCATTATCCCAAATGAGTAGGAGTCATACTTTTGGTTTATTGCCATGTTTCTGATCTGGGCTGTATCCAATATCTCTATCATTTTGGCCTTTCCCAATGACTGTGTGAGAATGGCTTTGATATTGCCTATGGCCAATAGCTGACCCATAGTCTGTTCTTCAAACCTTGTTATCCACTTTTGGGTTCCCTCACATATACTGGGTAGCCTATCTATCAAACCTTTCAGATCCATGAATGTCCAAGGGGTGTATATCACATCCCTCCCCTTTACCACCACCAGATATTGGGGAATTGGTTCTTCCTCTGTTTCCTCAAGTTCATCCCCCTTGTCATCCCTTTGTGCATTGTCCTCTACTTGATCTTGAGGCCGTGCCCGTGATCTGGTTATCTTTAGCTGTGGCGTTGACTGAGCTAGTGGACATATCCCTCGCAGTTCCTTACCACCCCTTTGTTCTGCAGCCAACAATGATTGGTTTGCCTTGTCCTGCTCTCATCCAGCAGCCGTTGGCATAATTCCACTTTCTCGTTGCTTTTCAGGCTTTGTCTTAAGCTGTGCATAGCTGCTTTTCCTTGAACTTCCTTTATTCTGCTTACTTCTTCACCCAGCTTGCAACTTGTCCCCTCTATTTCCTCTGTGTCTTGTTCCACTTTCCTCACTCTTCCCTGTGTTTCGCCCACTTCATTTTCCATTTCTCTCATTTTCATTCGGACATCTTTTGCTTCCTGCTTTCCTTCTTCTCTTCCCGCCAGGTGGGTTGCCATTTTTTCCTGTATGGTTCCTGTATGGTTAATGTCTCTATTTTTATTTTCCTAAATTTTTATGTTTTAATATTTATGCTCATAGTTTTTATAGCATTATATATATATATATATATATAACATATTTATATTTGTATATTTATGCTTCCTGTTTCATTTTCTCTTTTACTTTCTTCTCTTTATTTTTCTATTACTAAGCACCAGTACACCAAGACAAATTCCTTGTACACATAAAGCAATGGTACTTGGCAATAAAGGTGATTCTGATTCTGATATACGAAGAGATACAGCATATACAAACATCTACGTGTAACAGACAAGTATATGTATTCTATACCTAATAAGTATACCTATTCTGGGTACTCTCGAATCCATTTTTTTGCAAGAACAGCACAGTAAAATGGTATTTACAAGGATATTAATGATAGCTCAAATTTCCAAAACCATTCTCTATTCTCACAGCAAAGGTATGCTATGCAAATCGATTAATGATAATTTGAAGCCACCCATCTTTTAGGCTCTTAAAAGAGGAGTTCACAAACTTGGCTGTGTGTATTTTTCTTTAAAAAAATCTTTCACCCAAGTGCAGCTCTGTGTTGATGAATATACATCTTGCACATTCCCTCTACACTGAAGATTTGAAGAAATATTGAAAAAATTTGAAAAATTAAAATCCTAAAAATTATGTCTAGAAAGTCATTATTCATCACATATGCACTGATACACTGTTTTCTTTATACAGCTCTATTTACTAAAGTTAAAGTGCGCGATGGTCGCTGAAAAAGACGATAGTGGTTTTTCTAGCAAATTCAATGACATTTTTCTCGTTACTGATGAAAAGCAGTACTAAATGTGAATGTTTGCTTATCACTCCGCTACATTAGAGTTCGCCTGGCTCTCTGAAAAACCGATTTAGAGAGTTTATGCACGAGCATGAAATACTATTCAATGACATTTTTCTCATGTTTTCATAAAAGGTAGTACGAACTAAGACTCGTTATATTAAAATGTATAATTGGATAATAAAGTGTTAAAAGATTAAAATCGTGTAAAACAATCTTTAGAACGACATTACTCATGCAGTTGGCACTGATACTCTGTTTTATTATTACACCTCTATGTACTAAAAGTAGCGTGCGCCTTGCTCTCTGAAATCATGATTTAGAGTTTCAAGGCAATAGGAGCGCGGGAAAATGTTTTTGTTTTTTTTTCTGACAAATGCATGTATCAGTAGTTGAAATAGTATTCAGTGACATTTTTCACAAATTGATATATTTACATTAAAATTCCTAAATGGATAATAAAGTGTTTAGAAGACTAAAACGTGTATAACAATGTTTAGAAAGTCATTATTCATCAAATATGAACTGACACCCAGTTTTCTTATTACACATCTATGCACTAATAAACGTGTGCGTTTGGCTCACTGAAAACTCTATTTAGAGAGTTTCCAGGCGACAGAAGGACGGGAAAATCTTTTTTTCTAACAAACGCTTAAAGTGCTGTTCAGTGACATTTTTCACATGCTTATGATAAAAACAGTACGAAATATGATTGTAATCATTAAATGCATAATTGAATATTTAAGAGTGAAAAGATTAAAATACTGTTTAGAAAGTCATTATTCATCACATGTACACTGATACAATGTTTCTTTAAAGCACCTCTATGTGCTGAAAAAAATGTGTGCTTTGCTCGCGGAAAACGCTATACAGAGAGATTCAAGGCGATAAGAGCACGGGAAAGTGGTTTTTCTAACAAATCCATATAGGCACTAGAATGAAATATCATTTTTGACTTGTTTGCTATGAAAACAGTACGAAATGTGATTGTTTACAATAAAATCCATGTTTGCATATTTAAGTGTGGTAAGAGTAAAATCGTACAAAACCATGTTTAATAAGTCATTATTAGTCACATATGCACTGATACACTGTTTTCTTAATAGACCTCTAAATGCTGACAAACGTGTGCACTTTGCTCTCTGAAAACGCTATTTAGAGAATTTCAAGGCGATAGGAGCACTGGAAAGTGGTTTTCCTAACAAACTCATATATGCGCATAAATGAAATGACATTTATGTCTTGTTTGTCATGAAAATAGTATGAAAAGTGATTGTTTAAAATAAAATACATATTTGCATATTTAGGTGTTGTAAGATTAAAATCGTACAAAACCATGTT
>CM074922.1:11826932-11851510 GCA_037576815.1 Pangasius larnaudii | reverse complement strand
GAGCCTTAAATGATGACCAGTTCCCAATTACGGACACCTGTGACAGGTCAATTGGTACCTAATGACAAACAATCATGTCTGGAGACCATCAAAAGCCATGAAGGATGACATTTCATTAATGACAACAGACTTACATGTAATGCATGAGTTGTGAAAGAAACACATTTTGGTTGTGATGACAGGTTTTTGATCCACTTGAAATGTTGACTAGTGTATTTTACAGATATTGAGAAAAGCGACAGTGTTAGTACTTAGTCTGGTTAAACTGTGAGATGAGATAAATTCTGGAAATATGGTTTTCAAGCATTTTGGCAAAGGTTATCAGGAGAGTGGTGATAAAATGCTCTGTTGAACATTAGTTCTACAGTGTCCTTGATTAAATCATATGTATCATATTGCTTTGCTGAAAGGCTGCCAAGCTCTTAGCTTGTCTTATAGCCTGCTGTATATTTACCCGAGGAGCAGAGCAGAGAATCACAGCTTACAGCATGAACTGAAATACACAGTCTTAACTGCAAGTCTGTTTTGTTGTGATCCCTAAATGTGGATGCACTGCCACCCCAATAATGAATATGTGAATAAAAAATGCTGAAGATTATAGAGAAATCAATATTAGCTGGCAGTGTACAGTAAGCTCAGTTGTATTCTTCATTTATGGATTTAACATTAACTAGGGGGATGGCACCATACTTGGGCTACGCACGCAACGTGATGGATCGAACTGATCGTTTAAGCGGTTCGTCTTTCATTTTGACAGGTAATTATAATAATAATAAAAAAAGTCCAGTGGTCAACACACACATCTAAATGGGGCCTCATCAGTCTTGAACAACTGAACAATGAAATCTGGCTTTCAAAATGTTCCAAAAGGAAACGTCAGAAACACACATGCAGCTTAGAGAACACCGTTAAATCCTTCAGCTTCTACAGACAGCACAGAGATATTGTGTAAAAAGTGTAAAAAGAAGGATGAGGGTATACTTTAGCTGTGTATATTTTAATAGATATTTTAGCGTATATTTTAAAAGTGTAATTGCTCAAGTTACCATTAGCTTTGCTAAGCTTCAACCCTTTCATATATCATTTTAGACTTAAAAAAATCACTTTTACTAAAAGTAACTGAAGTTAGCAGCCTCCAAGTAAAAGTAAAATGGAAATCGAAGTGTAAATTAATTCACTACTATTTTAGTTATTTATATATATTATATTTATATACTGTGTATTTTAACAAAAAGTAATTATGCAGTTTAGCTAAGACGTTATATGACATCCTATTAATTTTTCTACTTGATTATACCTTTACTTGTGGAAACTTTCTGTCACTGTTAGCCATGTTGGATAAGGTGTGTGGGGATGGAGTAATAAAATCATGATAAAGCTCTATATAATTGACCTGGTACAGAGATGATTTATATCTTATATATACTATATGGCCAAAAGCTTGTGGACACCTGACCATCATGCCCATATGTTGGCCCTCTCCAAAATGTTGCCACAAAGTTGGAAGCACACAATTTTATAGGATGTCTTTGTGTGCCGTAGCATTACAATTTCCCTTCACTGGAACTAAGAATCCCAAACCTGTTCCAGCATGACAATGTCCATGTGCACAATAGCGAGATCCATAAAGACATGGTTTGCCAAGGACGGTACAGAAGAACTCGAATGGACTTCAGAGAGCCCTGAGCTCAACCCCACTGGACACCTTTGGGATGAATTGTAACACAGACTAAACCCCACACACCCTCGCCCAACATATCAGTGCTGCACCTCACTAATGCTCTTGTGGCCGAATGACACAGCCATGGTCCACAATTGGTTGAAAAGCCTTCCCAGAAGACTGGAGGATATTCTAACAGCAAATGGGGGATAAATCTGGAATGAAATGTTCAAAAAGCACATACAGGTGTGATGGTCAGGGTCAGGTGTCTGCAAACATTTGGCTATATAGTGTACTTCTAAAAACAGCCATAAATTCTTGGTTTAAGTGTGGACGCCATACATAAAAGGGTTAAAAAATAAATAACGCATTTAATTTGTTTATCGCAGTCAAGTCTATCCTGTCAATTTACCCTTGAGACTCTGTGTACCATCTGTCTCATTATCCCCTACACTTTCCTTTTATGGTCAATGCTTCCTGTTTTTATTACCCTGTTGCTACGGTAGTTAATTAGTTCCACCTGTTTCCCATCACCCCTCATTAATCTGCGTATTTATACCCCTCTGGTTTACTCTGGGTGGGGGTAAAGTACTGCATGTGTGAGATCGCAGGCACAAGTTATCTTGTCTCAATCCTAGTTTCCTGTGGATTTTTTTCCTGTCTATCTTTCTTTTAATAATGTGGTATTCGCTTAGTTTTAGCATTCCTGGGTCCTGACTCCTGCCTGGTATACGGACTACGTTTAATCAGTCTACAGTTGGTGAAACGCACTTACAATGGATATAAAAAGTATACACAACCCTGTTAAATGGCAGGTTTTTGTGATATAAAATCATGTCAGAACTTTTTCCTCCCTCAAATTACAACGAAATACAGTGAAATTGCAATGTATAAATGCAACGTATAATTAAGTGAAAAACAACCAGAAACATTTTAGGGAAAAAGAAGAAAAATAAAAAACGTACAATAACCTGGTTGCGTTAAGTGTGCACACCCTAAACTAATACTTTGTTGAAACACCTTTTGATTATATTACACCACTCAGTCTTTTTGGCTAAGAGTCTATGTGCATAGCATATCTTGACTTGGCAATATTTTCTCACTCTTTCTTGCAATAACATTCTAGATCCATGAAAATATGAGGGCATCTCCTGTGCACAGCCCGCTTCAGGTAACTCCACAGATTTTTAGTTTCAAGTCTCTGGCTAGGCCATTCAAAAACATTGATCTTCTTTTGGTTAAGTCATTCCTTTGCTGATTTGGATGTATGCTTTGGGTCACTGTCATGCTATAAGGGGAAATTTCTATTCATCTTCAGCTTACTAGCAGACACATGAAAGTTTTGCACTAAAATTGACTGGTTTTTGTAGTATTTATGATTCCCTCCACCTTGATAAATGCCCCAGTTCTGGCTGAAGAAAAGCAGCCCTTAAGCATGATGCTGCCACCACCATGCTTCACCGTAAATATTTATTTATTTATTTATTTATTTATTTATTTATTTTTGGAAAAAGGGCTTCCGTCTAGCCACCCTACCCCATAGCCCAGACATATGAAGAATATGAGAGTCTGTTGTCACATTCAGTGAGTAATGAGTACTTAACAGATTTTTCTGCAGCTCTTTTAATGTTGCCGTTGGTCTTTTGGCAGCCTCCTTGTTAAGTTTTTTCTCGTTCTTTTATAAATTTTGGAGGGACGTCCTGTTCTTGGTGATGTCATTGTGGTGCTCCATTTTCTCTACTTCTTGATGATGGCCTTCACAGTGTTCCATGGTACATCTAATGTTTTGGAAATTTTTTGTACCTCTCTTAATCAGAATAATTTCATTGATGATAACTGTATGATAATTACTTTTGTACATGAGATTGAATGTGATTGGTTCATTCTGAACACAGCCACATTCCCAATTATGAAAGGGTGTGCACACTTATGCAACCAGGTTGTTGTAGGTTTTTAATTTTTTCCTATTTTTCTCTAAAATGTTTCGGATTGTTTTTCATTTAATTTTTAAATTTCATATTGAAGGTGGAAAAAGTTTTGATATGATTTAACTTTTGTAAACTTTTTATATCCTCTGTGAAGTGCTGGTGTGGGGAGTTTCTGTATTCAGGGTTATGGACAGTGTACTACTGAAAAACGCTGGAAGCTAGGAGTGACCCAAATACACATCATGTAATCTTCGTGATTCATTGCAGGAGTGGCCAGATTGTGTTTCATTTTTATTAACAAAATTAATGCCCAAATGCAGAACCGTGTAAATGAAACATTAGAGATGTTTAAAAAAAAGATGCATAAAAAATGGGTCAGTGAACAAATAGCCTATTCATCTTTGCCCTGGTTATCCATTAGTATCACTACCATACAGCCAAGTTTCTACTGAGTTTAAGCTTCTCTCATGTGTATGAATGAAAAAAAAGATGAAGTTGAAAACAAGGGCAGCACAAAAATGCTTCTGGTGTAAACTGGCCTTGACTATGTGTTCACACTCGCAAGTGGGAGATGTCACTCCCAGTTTGTCTCTTGTGGGAGTGATGTGACTGCAGATGATATCGACTGTAGGTGAGCAGTGTCAGGTTTAATATCTGATAAGAAACAGTAGCAGACAAAAATATGCGCAAGCTACTGTATACATTATACAGGACACTGTATTACTTTTGCTTAAAATACATATCATATCATAATTAAACCAAGCAAAAGAAAGGTTTTCCTTTGAATTTGTCACTCCCACTGAAGTCTCTGGCTCACACAGAGTGAAAAAGGCGTGACTTCTGTGTGTGTCAGTTCCAGTGAAGGAGGTGTGGCTTCTGTGCCTGAGCCTTAGTGATGGAGGGGTGGCCTATTTGCCTGTCAGTTCGAGTGATGGAGGCCTCTATACCTGTCAGTCATAGTGAAGGAGGCATGGCCTATGTCCCTCAGTCCCAGTGAAGGAGGCGTGGCCTCTGTGTCTGTCAGTCCCAATGAAGGAGGCGTGGCCTCCGTGTCTGTCAGTCTAAGTGAAGGAGGTGTGGCCTCTGTGTCTGCCAGTCTTCATGAAAGAGGCATAGCCTTTGCCTGTTATTACCAGCGAAGGAGGCGTGGCCTCAATGTCTATCAGGCTTGGTGAAGGAAGTGTGGCCTCTGTGTCTGTGTCAGACATAGTGAAGGAGGCACAACTTCTGTTCCTGTCATTACCATTGAAGGGGTGTGGTCACTCTGTCAGTCAGTCACAGTGAAGCAGTTGTTGCCCTTATACCTGTCAGTCTTAGTGAATGAGGTGTGGTCTCTGTGCCTGTCAGTTTCTGGGAAGGAGGCGTGACCCCTGTTCCTGTCAGTCTCACGGAAGACAGCATGGCCTGTGTACCTGTAAGCCACAGTGAAGCAACTGTGGTCTCTGTACCTGTCAGTCTTAGTTAAGGGGTGTGGTCTCTGTGCCTCAGCGAGAATGAAGAAGACTTCCGCTACTTAAAGCACTTTTGTTGAACAATATTTAATTAAATTGTATTACATCATACACGTCACATTAAAATATGTCTAAATCATATCGTATTAATCACTGGCCGCTTTGAATATATCTTTTATAAACTGTACCACGGACCTTGCATATCTACGCATCATATTATCTCAGAAGGAAAGACACACAGTGCTATACACAGCCCCGCAAAATCAGCATTCTGGAAATGCAGGTCAGACAGACAGGCACTTCTCTGGTTGCCTATTTAAACTGTCACTCTGTTCCTCCCATATCCGTCTCTGTGCTTTCTTTTCAATTACAACAATGGAAGCTCAAGTTTAGCTACACTAAGCTATTGAGTGGAAAGCAAAAGACGGACTTGAATGCTCCCCACATCCAAATGTCATCTGGTGTGTAATTAACTTGTCTTGCTATCTGTGTGGGTCTGTATGTGACTCTAAGTGTGTATGTGCCTTGCTTGCACAACTCTGCATGTGCATGTCTGCATGTGAGGAGAGCTCGTCTTCTCCAGTGGAGACAGAGTTGCAAAGTTGGACTCAAAAGTGCGATGACATCACTGTGTGACTTCCTGTCAGTCTGACTTTACCACCATGACACAGAGCTGGCAGCATTGAGATTCCTGCTTACACTCATATTGTACTCATTAATGTGGTCTACCAAGGAGAAGATGGAAAGATGAAATGCGTGTCTGGCAAAAAGGGATGGACAAAGCTGTTATCTTTACTGAATTTTATATTAGCTCTGGGCAAAATGCATTTGCATTCAAATTTGTTTAGAACTTATCTAAGTAAGAGAACAGAAAAAAGTATATTGATTGTACTGGACTTAGAACTCAACTTTGAAATTTCATTTTATTATAATTTCATGACTAATGGGAAAACAGGAAAACTTCATTTGGAAATGATTTTCTGTAACCTCATTTATTTCAAGTGGTAACATATTGTTTGACAGCCCCTTGTCTTGATTTGATCTGGTTATATAGAAAAGCACACACAGCTTATTTTGTGCGCATCCTTAAATTGTTTATTGAGATATTATTTATTCATACACACAATTCCTCTCCCCTGCTAGTATTTTAATGTGCTAGTGGCATTTGTTGCCCAGCAGTGAGCTAATCAGAGTCAGTGAGTGTGTAAAATTGTGTGTGAGAGTGGGTTTTACCTGTCTCTCCCCACACTGGCAGGTACTCGTCCTGTTGAATATCTAGCATTAGTTCCAGGCCGTTGCCCATACCCCCTTTCGTGGTGATACGGAGTGGCTGTCCATCCTGGCCGGAGTTGAATGTGTAGCATTTGCCATATCGAGTGAAGATCTGCAGACAAAGAAAATGAGAACAGAGCATCAGCAAATAACATCTGGCACAACCAAAGGCTCTTATTATTGCAGCAACAGATGCATAAGTCTATATATATATATATATATATATATATATATATATATATATAAAGGGAATCCCGCGCACCGCTGCAAATCACGTTTGTTCTCTCTTCGATCTCAAATCAGGTGATCTCACTGTGTTTACTAACACAGTCACTCGGTTACTGATCTCTGTTTATATCGAGAAAAAATAAGATCCAAACTCCATAGCGTTATTCCCATTAACGTTACTGCGCTTTGGAACTTATTTTGTCATTGGAAATATTTTATAGTTTGTGTCGCTGACCATCCACCATGCGCGAGGCTTTTAGAGTCCCCGACATATTTCTGTTCTCCTTGTTCCACATATCTCACATGGTTGTTATCTAACACGTGGTTATTCTTTTTTTTTTAAGCTCAGCGCGAACGCGCACACGGACACACGAGCTCCGGAGCACGCGTCCACACTCACAGACGTGCACGCTCTCTCGCGCACGCACGCACGCACATCCACGTACACTCACACACACACACACACACACACACACACAATCCTTTCCACGCAACTCTTCTGTGTCTGTCCCTATTTTAGAATTAATTTGCTCGTTAATAGTTAGTTGATGTTTATTCTTTTCTATGTATTCCAATAAATGCGAAATTATTGAACGTAACTTATTGCCTTCTTGTGGTTATTACTTTGATATCGCAAGAAGCCAATCTATTCAGAACTAACCCTTAAGAAACCAAGTCAGATTATTATTGTATTCAACTAGAGTGAGGTTTTAATAATTTTCACTCATTTAAACGCTGGGAATTTTAATTTCTAATTAAAATTCTAAACTTAAAAGGGTATTCTATGAGACTGATTAACTAATGGGACTGGTTTAATGAGACTGTACATTTAATTAATCAGTCTTATAAAATGATGATTTACAGTGAAGCTACTATATTGCTAGTATGAACCTAGCATTTCCAGTGCATCTTGTATAAACAGAACCATTTCCCTTATACCTACAAGAAACATTATTAGAATTGGTAATACAAGTTATTCTGTATTAGGTATTGGCTAAAATATTGGTGTCCGCCCACAACAGTTCACAACAAATGTAAATATTTACGCAGTATTTTTTTTTATTATTTATTTTTGGAATTAAATATGAACCCTACCACTCTGCCCCTAGAAACATAATGTAATGTAATAACTGGTCATAATTGGTCAAATAATGTATAATTGGTCTGCTACAGATGTGTGAGAGACTGGTTTGTTTGTTTTTAATCCAGCTCATGCGGTTATTTTATAGTAATATTTTAGTTTGCACTCTTGGGGTAGCCTTCCACAAGCTTCTCAGAATACTTTACCAGAATTTTTGCCCATTCCTCCTGACAGAACTGATGTTAGGTTTGTGGGCGTCCTTGTGACACGCTTTTCCAGTTCAGTTCACAAATTTTCCGATTCAGGTCAGGGCTTTGTGATGGCCACTCCAGTACTTTCACTTTGTTGTCTAAGTTATTTTGTTACAACTTTGGAGGTATAATTGTCCTGCTGAAGACCCAGTTGCAAACAAGTTTTCACCTTCTGGCTGATGTCTTGAGGTGTGCTCCAGTATTTCTATATACTCCTCCTTCCTCATGTTGCCATCTAGTTTCTGAAGTGCTCCAGTCACTTTTCCAGCAAAACACCCCCACAAAATGATGCTGCCACTCCATGTTTCACATTTTGGATGGTGGCCCTCAGATTAAAAGCCTCATCCTTTTTCTTCCCTACATGGCATTGATTATTATGGCCAAACATAGTGCCAAAAAGGTGGCAATAATTTTGAATCCAGTATTTCGCAGGAAAAAATGTTACTTAAAAAGTTTTGTGCATGAAAAAAACAAAACATAAAAATCTCTTTTTGACCAGAAGCAATCAAATCTCTTCTAAAAATAATAAATTCTTCACTTAGCACTGGCTATGTACCTAAATCCTTTAAACTAGCTGATAAAAAAAAACAACCTTGACCCTGTCAGCTGTCCAATTAGGCCAAGATCAACCCTCCCTTTTATCTCCAAGATCCTTGAAAAGATTGTAGCTCAGCAGTTATGCTCATACTTGCATAGGTATAGGTATATGTAATGAGCTACTACTGGCCTCCGATCAGGGTTGTCTCTCCTTGCTTGTGTTCGTGCAGCTTTTGACAATAGATCGACCATAAAAATCCATGTTGATTAATTTGTGGACAGTGAGTGTTGTTAGGGTATTTTCCATTGGGTACTTTTCAGAAGGAGATGGCTCACCCGTCTTACTTTTCTGTCATCCCTGAGCAGTGTTTAGCCTCAAGGATGACAGAAAAGTTTAGTCTCGTGTAAGATGTCACCCAGGTACATCCAGTTTCTGTGGACTCAGGATGAACAGGCCTGAAAAACAGGCCAAAAAGAAATTAGACAATTAATTAGCACAATTGAATGCAACCACGTTACAATAAAAGCACCTTGGGAAATTTTCTTTGCTTTTGATAAACCAAAGGCTTTATGACTCAGTTAATGTGCAAATTGTCTATGATGCATAACTGGTTGTGATGAACATACAGTCAAGTCCGGAAGTATTTGGACAATGACAGAGTTTTTGTAATTTTGCCTTTATACACCACAATGGATCTGAAATAAAACAATCAAGATGTGATCGAAGTGCAGACTTTCAGCTTTATTTTAAGAGGATACACAAAAATATGTCATTTACCATTTAGGAATTACAGCTATTTTAAGCAAAGTACTTCCATTTTCAGGGGCTCAAAGGTATTTGGACTGGAGCTACCAATATGAAATCCAAGGAGATCACAATGCAATTTAAGGGGGCCATCATTAGGCTGAATAAAACAACATAAATCTATAAGAGAGATAGAGAAAACCTTAGGTGTGGCCAAATCAACAGTTGGGTACATTCTTAAAAAGAAAGAAAGTACTGGTGAGCTCAAAAACATTGAAAGGCATGGAAGACCATCTCTGGATCAGAAATGTCACTGCATGTAATCTCTGGATCAGAAATGCAGACTTCAGCTCTAGAGCTAGACATCAAGACAACACACTTACATTTACAGTAGACATAAATTCACAGTCTGTCACTCATTAATGATATGTCAATATATTACTCACTAAAGAATCTCTCTGCAATTGTAAGCAGTCTTTGGGTCCAAAATGCTTTGCGGATTGTGGAATGAGGGACTCGTGCATGTAGTCCTGTTGACAAAGAGGAAAAAATCATTTAAGTAGAAAGGTTTAATGGTTCTACTTGATCAGTTTCTGAAGTAAACAAAAAAAAAACCCCAAAAAACAGGATTTCTTTTATGAGTAAGATAAAAGTGAAGGAGTTACTTTAGTCAAGGAAGAGCTTTCTCTAAACCTGTGTTCTACCTATCAGAAGGCAAAAGACAAATAATCAGAAAAGGCAAATAATCACTGTGTGGTGTCGGAACACAGAGTCCCCTTCTGCGTGGACACATCAATGGGTGGACTGTAACATCTGCCAATTACCTATATCTCACTTATGAAGAATTAGCCTTAATGAAGAATCGCCAGTCGTTGGATGAGAAGGTGCAAACTTCTTTATTGCAGAAACAGTACAACATGTTTCAATGAGCTCAAAGAAGGTGAATAGCTGCAGTGGTGACACAACAATCTCATGTAGGAGAGTTGAGTCCTCCAAATTCCCTTGCATATATACCCAGACGCCTGCTGGCACCTCCCCTTTTTGGTCCGCCTATTTAAGTAATTTCCCATTATCTTCAGTTTAAACCATTTTGACTCTTCCTATCCTAACTTACATACACTCCACCATTTCCCATTATCTTCTGACTTTTCCTGGAATCTCCTCCTACTGACCTTTTGTCTTCGTCTGTCTTCTTAAAATTTCCCCTTAAGTTCCAGTTACCCAGACTTGTTGACTTTGTTACCCAGACACTTCTATTTTCTGAGACTCCACATCCTGTTTTTCCTGTCTGAGTTACCCAGACACTTCTGTATTCTGAGACTCTACATCCTGTTTTGGGATGTCTCCTGACCCCTGGCCTAGTTAGGAAACTGCTATATAGAAGCCCTCGCTTCCTCTATTTGCATTATTTTGTACTCATTCTTTTTATACGGAATTGACAACGCATAGATTTATTTTCTGCTACATGAAAGTTTTGCTTTATTCTCATTTTGTTGTTTTATGGCTGCAGCTATTATATGATTAAAATGCATCTTTGCAACTACAGCTGCTCGTGTTCATACTGCTTGTTTATATTTCCTGCTTACACTTCCTAGATTATGTGTGGTCTGTATGGCCGCTTATGCTTGCTTAACTTGTACCAAGAGATAATGCTTCTAACATATCTTGCCCTAAAACTAGCTTTAATGCTCATTTATACTCTCTTGGTTTTAACTGAAATTTTATTCTCTGTTCAACTGTCTGCTCTTGCACTTGTCCGCTCGCCCACTTCTTCTCACTTCTGGGCATCATGTACCAGATCCTTATTTGTGATAAGAGCACACAAACCATAAACTCATTATGTCTCCTAATATAGTCAAAGCTGGCTACTAAGCTGCCCATAAGCTGATTAAGCTAAATTTTTATAATTTTTCTTGACATCATGCTCCCCTCTGAGACTTTATAAGTCTCACACTTTAACACACCTTTCTCCCAG
Organism: Pangasius larnaudii; assembly: GCA_037576815.1. Taxonomy (NCBI): domain Eukaryota; kingdom Metazoa; phylum Chordata; class Actinopteri; order Siluriformes; family Pangasiidae; genus Pangasius; species Pangasius larnaudii. The sequence continues at coordinate 11,840,382 of CM074922.1, read as the reverse complement.
TCATCTACACTCCTAATCTGTTTTGTTTGTCAGTCCCATCGGTTAGTCAGACCATCTTTTCATGACCCACTTTTGCTTCTTCTAATCTTGACCTACCTATCTTGGTGTCCACTCTCTACACTTTTTATCCTTTCTATCCCCCAGTACTGCTGTCATTCTCGTGCGTAGGTCAGGTAATATACTTATTAATTGGCACCCCCATTCCCGGGTTTACCTCTAGCAGTCATCCACACACATCTTCCTTTATGCAACATCTTACATTTACATTTTTGATATCAGCCTATCTTCTGACCCAGTTACTTTGTGTATCATAGAGGGTCTGTTGGGGCCCTGGGAGAGGTTACTAGCACATCACCAGCTACCCTTTACAAGGTTTGCCAAAAAGACAGTCAACACCAAATATTTACCAGTAAAAAAAATTGACATCACTCCCTCTTCATCACAAATATCTAATCACGACACAATGAACCAGGAGTGGGCGAAAAAACCCTGAGTTAGCCCAATTTCCAGGGAAAATTCCCACTCTGCCCGCACGACAGAGGATTCACCACCAGGGTCACCCTGTGCTGGGATTTTTACAAAGAATTCATAAGGAAAATATGGAAACATACAGAAACACTGAGTAATAAAGCCATGTGTAATGTGTAATTTCTCCAGTCTCTCAACTTTTTGTTGACTAGTCCAAGCTGGCCATTCACTATAGTGGACCACAGAACGTTCTCATAAGACATAACTCTGTAATGATACAAGAAAGTGTGTTGTGTCACATGTTCCGTGCATAGGAAGCCTTGGCGGTCCGGGGATTCAAAAGCCTTGTACAACTGTTATTGCTCTGCAAAGGAAAAATACCTGTACTGTCATTTGTACTGTCATCCACGTTGGGGGCTTTGCCTAAGTTGTAGACAGCGTTCTGAACAGACTGAAGCCATGTCCCTTTTAGAGATAACAGGTTGGCGTGATGGAGAAGACAATGAACAGGATGATTTGGATCTGGATCCAAGGTCCCGCTGTGCAAGGTCCTTCAAGTTAAAGGTCCACCTCAACAGGAAACGGCGGACTGTCTGCCCGCTCACCATCATCGTACACAGGGAGTAGCATACATTGTCCCAACAGCGTGTGTACAGTCTTATCTATGAGAGTGCACAAGCATGGGATTCCGCAACAGATGATGATTCCAATAACAAGGAGAACTATCAGGAGTATGGTCCCAAGGCACATTAACCCTGCCAGCCAATCCGTGGAGAACAACCAGCTAAGCCAATCTGGCTCAGGCGAGGCGTTGTTTGAAACCATTTCGGGCCTGGCTTTAGTCATGTGATTCAACAAGGTGTTAAGGGGGCCCTGAGGGCCAGTACGAAGTGGGACCACCGTGCAGCAGTCCGCACCAATTATGTCACATACCCCCTGATCTGGTCCACGCAGCATGTCAATAATGAAGCGGTTTTGAACTGTCATGAATGTTGTGGCATGTAACTGCTGTTGGATCAATGACAGCTCTATAATGGTGTGATTAATGAAACGCTGTTGATTATACCAAATATAGTTAATCCAGGCCAGATTGCGGTGGATCTGCACAGCAGGGACTAAGACGGCCCAAGCTGAAAACAAGCCGATACGCTGAGCGTAATATTCCTCCGGGACCCTCACAGGCTCCCCTGCCCAGTTGATATATACTTCTGAGTCTGGCCCCCAGTCTGGGATCACTGAGTCATTGGTGATGATTAGGTACTTTGTCTCATATTGTCCCCACAGTGAAGTCAGAAATCTATCTTCAGGCCCTGAGATACCTCGAGTTTTCCAGATCCGAGTTCCGCTCTTGGCCCTCTTCCATTCAGGACCCTTGCTCGTGTGCCTGGGGCTGAACGACCCTCGGGCATTTTCCTGATTGAAATGCTTGAATAGTTTCGTCTATTGGCATCAGCGTGAGGCACCCTTCCAAAAGAACAGGAGTGCACAACCCATGCCATAAGCATGGGAGAACTTGGAGGACTTAATTTCCCCCACAATACCAAAAGATGTCTGCGAAGGGCAGGGTTCCCAGTCTCAAGTTGGGTATGTCCAGCCTCACCATAGAGTCAGGTCCACAGCCATACATAGGCATTACAGGAGGGCCTAATGTTCACAATAGTATGCGCTGCCTCTATAATTCCCCAAACATTCTTGTTTAGGCATCATTCCGACATCTTCCAAACCTCGAGAATGTATAAACAATGGAAAGGTTTGTCCGGGATACAAATATGCATGCTTTGTGTGGAGATTGGCTTGCAGTCACATGCAGAGCTTCGAGTTTGCATCCAGTCTGCGCCATGGGTTATTGCTGCAGAACCAAGCAAGCAAACCGCCGGGCATAAGTGTGTTGAGTTGTACGGAGGGTTGGCACACTCACCAAGTCCTGCCGTTGGCATAACTAAGGATGGACGGTTGGTTCATCTATCCCATAGGAGCTGTTTGGGACTGACGCTCGTGCTGAGTCATAAAGCCATTGATGGTACAGATTGTGCAGGGGGATAGCGTGGTGTGTTCCATTGTACCAAGTAATGGTGCCAGGTATGACACCGGATTTAGACAGGGTCCTGTTGGTGCTCATAAGCTGCCAAAGCTCCAAGCCCGCCTGCCAAGCCGGGATATAGACCTGGACCCCATGGTCCATGACATCCGCCACAGTTGCCATTCTCTGTAAGCTGCCACGTTCAGAGGAATTTGAGTGTAGGCTATAGTACTACAAAGGGAATGTCTCCTTACACTCATACGACACTGGTTTGCCTGCAATAACCACACTGCTTCCTTCTCCACTGGAATCAGTGCTCCCAGGGCATTTATTTCTAATATCCACTGTCAATGTGTAGTTGTCGGGCCGCTGGGAGACAGCCCAATGATATGACTTGGTTTCTTGGCATAGGAGGACCAGTATAAGAAAAAGAATACATGAAGAACAGCTTGTGCCGGTTCCGGGGAACCACGTTTTTCTCAAATGCAGTTGCCACCAGGCCCAGTGCACAAGTTACGTGGCCAAGCAGCACAGTGTGCGTGTCCATCCAAGAAATCTTCAGCTTTGTTGCAAGATCAGGATCTGGGTCTGGATCGCCATACAGCTGCTTCCCTTCCATGTAGGCACTCCCTGGCCTACCTAACTGGAAGACTCTCATTACTTAATCTATTTACACTGGTGGGGGAGGTGGAATTTGAATCTACTGGGCCTGTGGTACTCCCTTTAATTAGCATTCGAATGAAAGCTAGCCACATTAGCCCTAGAAGAACCACCATTACCCATTCCAGGCATGTTGGGTGAAATGGCCTGGAGGTCATCCTGCTCTGTTGCTAGGTTAATTGTGTCAGACGTGCGGAACGTGCGGAGGTGACCGGTGGTCAGAGTCTCTGAGTCGGGGGTTCACTGTCTGGGGGTTCTACGTCTGGCTCAACACAGAGGCTCTGGCTCATGTTCAGTGCGCTGGGCCAGGTTCCTGTGACAGATGTCATTGTCGTCCCCGTCCGAATCGACTGCTGCTGCGTTTTGTGTAAGACGTGATCTGGACTTTTTCCAGTCTGGTCCCTTGACTGCTGTCCTGCAACAATGATTTAGATGTTACCAGTGCTCCTTACCTTCAGCCTTGTCTGTGGTAGTAGTTGCTAGTGCCACCTTAAAGGGCCCTTCTCTCCCTGCTTCCAGTGTTTCTTCATGAACACTTTGATATACACGTAGTCACCAGGCTCGAATTGTCGAAGGGGTTGTTCAACACGAATGCCGTGTGTAGCTTCACAAACCTGTGAATACAATGTTCTGTGTATTTGCGTTAAATGTTTGGCATAACTAGACATCTCACCCTCCAGTTGTTCCAATGAGGGGCCTTTGTATGGCCCTCGAGAGAAGGCAACTGGCATTGGACGAACTGTTAACATTTCATGTAGTGTCAAATGTGTGCTACGATTAGTCTGTGACCGCATTTTCATCAATGCCAATGGCAGTGCCTGAACTCAGTTCAACTTGGTGCTCACACAAATTTTGGCAATCTTTTCCTTCAGTACACCATTTGCCCTTTCGACCATTCCCTGTGACTGTGGGTGGTACACACACTCCATCTGTTGTTTAATGCAAGGTGCACTTCATTTACAAAATGTGTTCCATTATCTGAGCTCAGCTGGTCAGGGATGCTATTGCCTCTACCCATCTGCTCAAATGGTCTATCACTACTAGAATGTACTTCTTTCCCTTCTTCTTGTCCAACATGTCCACAAAGTCCATCATCAGGTGCCTAAACGGTCCTCTCAGTACCGGTATGTGGCTATTGGGTGCTGTAAAATGTTTCCTCACATTCCATTGAGCGCACAATTCGCAAGACCTTAGGAAGTTGTCCACCGTACTGGCCAGGTACAGTGACCACCAATCCTGTCTCACCGTGCTTATGGTCTCACGACAATTACAATGATCAACACCATGTGCCTCCTTGACATAGGTAATAACCCTAGTGGCGCTACCCACATACCACCCATACTTTTCCATATCCCTGTGTTGGGGTCCTGTACTGCACCTCGTTTCTTCCACATTTCTCTCTCTTCTCCGCTTGCTACCTCTTGGTACTCTCTGTCATTCTCTGACACGTGTTACTGCCTCCTCTAATTCTCCTGCCTGCATCATCACTTTTACACACCCTTCTCCTACGGCTGCTTTCTTGGCTGCCTCATCTGCCACCCCATTGCCTCTGCTAACCCAATCGCCATCCGTCTTATGTGCTTTACATTTTACTATGGCTAGCGCTTTTGGCAGCATCATTGCACCAAACAAATCTGAAATTGCTGGCCCGTGTGTAATGGAAGAACCATCAGCCCTCTGGAAGCCTCTCTGAGCCCAAATTGGTCCAAACACATGGCAAACCCCATATGCATACCCTGAGACAGTATTTTCATGCAGCGGTTAGCGCCTTGATCTTTGCCAATTGGGCAAATCATGGTTGTGGTACACTAGTACTTGATGCTACCTCGAAAGATTCCGCATCTTTGTTGTATTGAATCACTGCATAGCCTACTTTATTGCCATCGTTAATGTGGTAGCATGAGCCATCAACGAAGAAAACGTGTTGGGCATCTACTAGAGGCTGGGCCCCTAGATCTGGTAGAGCTTTCAGGAACTTTTCAGCTTCCTCAGTGCACTCATATGGCGTTCCCTCATCAGACAACACTATTCTGTCCGCTGGATTTATCGTAGGGCACCTTTCAATCATCAATTCAGGTCCTGACAGGATCATGTCATATCCCGTTCAGCGGGCATTGGTTATCACAAACTTCTGACTTGTCAGTAATGCTTTAATGCATGGGAAGTGTAAAGAGTCACTGGGTGCCCCATTGTGATTGTGGTCACCTTTTGATAGGTGAATGCTGCCACTACTAACCCTCAATAACATGGTGGCATGCCCTTCTCCAGGCTATCCAGCGCCATGCTAAAGTATGAAATTGGTTTCCTTCCCATGCCTTGTTGTTGTTGTGCCAGTACGGCTGATGCAAACCTGTGCCTCTCCGATACATAGAGATAGAATGGCTTGCCATAGTTTGGACAGGCTAATGCTGGGGCTGAGATTAGGGCACTTTTTATTGCCTCAAATGCTGTTCTATCTTCCTCTGTCCAGACTAAAGGGGCGTTTGATTTTGTCTGATCAGCTGCCTTCATCATATCTCCAAGAAGTGTTTTTAAAGCAAAGTCACAAATCCAGGGTCTGCTAAACCCCACCAAGCCCAGGAATGACAGCATCTGTTGCACAATTTGAGGCCGCAGTGTTTTTCGGAATGTTTCCATGGTGAGATTTTTCGTGTAGTGCCTTCAAGCACTCTGCCTAAATACTCTACCCTCTGCTGACAGAACTGCAATTTGTCTTTACTCACTTTGTGCCCATTCTGGGCCAACGTCTTCAATACTTTTAGGGAATCCTGCAAACATTGCTCCCTCGTCTGGTTACAAATCAGTAGTTCATCGACGTACTGCAGTATTAAGCTGGAGATGTCCAAGTTCGCTAAGTCACGAGCCAACACTTTGTTAAATATTGAGGGGCTCTCACAGTATCCCTGTGGTAACCTGGTACAAGTGTATTGTTGTCCACCATATGTGAAAGCAAACAAGAACTGGTGCAGTGGCACACTGAAAAAGGCTGAACACAAATCAATTACTGTGTACCATTTTGTCCCTTCAGGTATGTTTGATAACAATGTGCATGGGTCTGGCACTACAGGATTTTCTGCCAACACTACACAATTTACTGGTCTTAGATCGTGGACCAGTCTCCATTTGCCTGAATTTGGCTTTCTGACCAGAAAAATAGGGGTGTTGCAAGGGCTCTTAGTTAGGACCTTTGCTTCAACTAGCCCATCAATTGTTGGATTTATTCCTTATACTGCCTGTTTTGACAGCGGGAACTGCCTCTGATCGGGTAACTGCATGTTGGGTTTGAGCTGAATCTTCACTAGTCCTGACTATATTACTAATCCTACATCTGTGGGGTGTTTTGTCCATAATTGGTCTGGAACCTGCTTCAGTACTCGGTCTACTTCCTGCTCAGTGAGTTCTTTTCCTTCTGTCCACTGGGACCTTTGCCCTGTCATTTCTACCTGAATCCTGCCACTAGCCTGATGGCTAATTAGTAGCATTCTGGCTTCCATGACGTCTATGGTTGACTGTTCTATCCTGAGATATTTGTATATATCTGTCAGCTGTTATATCTGTCAGCTCACGTGTCACTCATGCGCTCACCTACAGATGTCCAACTGGGTACTTGGCCTGCCTCCCTGACCATTGGACCTAAGTCTTTTGATTCAAAACCTCACCTGACCATCAAGGAAACGTGTGGAGCAGCACCTTCAACTTGATACCATTGGGCAATTTGGTTGGGCAATTGTGCTGTTGCTGCTACCCTTTGGGGGCCTATGATTGTTTGTTATCTTGATGCTGTATTGGTTCCCACAGTGCTTCATACTCTTCATCTCGTCCCTCCTCATCATACTTCAATGTACAATGCCACAGTTCTCTGGCGGGTTGACAATCAGGTTTACATGTGTGTGAGCCATGGTTTCTATTGAGTGAATAGGCTGTGTAGACCCTTTGACGTATGCTTTATCTCCAGCCAAGATACTTTATCCAATGTACATTGTTCTGCCTTTCTTTCTACCACAATGCATTGCTGGATCAGACACTCTGGAAGTTCTATCCACACTCCCGTTTGTCCACAGTATATCTTTGCTCCTAACTTGCAGAGTACATCTCTTCCCAGGAGGTTAGCTGGGCTATCAGGGGAGAATAATAATGGCACCTGGGTGGTGATTCCTTCCACTGTTATTTTATTGCAGCTCTGTAAATCGTAAAGACTGCGTTTTACCTGAGAAGCCTACTGTCTTTATTGTTTTCTGAGAGAGGGGAGCTTAGAGCCTTCTTTTCCAATGCTTGTGAATGTTGCTCTGGTGTCAACTAGAAAAGGCGCTTGGAGCTTATTTCCTATATCCACTATAATCGTTGGTTCTTGTCCAGGGTACAGTGAGGTGGGGCACTGTACCAGCTCCCCCTCTGGCTTCTCTGGGCCCCTTCACATGTTGCCCTGGGGTGGCCCCAGTGGGCTTCCCCCAGGTATTATTGGGGCCTGCACCTGCTGGTTTAGTCCCATCCATTGTCCTGCCCAATTCCTAGTGTTCTGCCAGCTTTGGCTCTGGTTGGGGCTTCTTTGTGGCTGCTGTGGTGGATATGGACAGTCTCGAATCAGATGACTAGGATCCTGACAGTTCCAGCATCCACTTCCTCTTTTTTGTATTGGAGCAGCACCTTGTCTTGGAATCTGTTGGAACAATCCTTCTCTCCATCAACCTCTTCCTTGGCCCCACCCTCTACTCTGTGTACTGTGGGCTCATGGGATAGGCCATTTGTGGTGTTGGTATTTGGTATGCTACTGGCATTTGTGGCTGCTGCACCATCATCACTGGCATTTGTGGCTGCTGCATTACCGTCACTGGCTGTACCAGTGATGTGGCTTGTGGGGCCATTGGGTGACAGGGGATGACTGTGCTGATGCTGGTGCCACCATCATCGCCGCTTGTCTTGCAGCACACTTTTCCTCTTTTTTTTCCTCTTAGTTTTCTTGCTTGATATGTGCCAGCTCTCCCAATTGGGCCTTATGAAGCTGCGTCAGCAAGTTCTCGGCTGCCTTTTTGGCCGCTTTTTCCCTCTTTCGGTGTAGCTCAGCGTAATGTTGTCTCAACATTGTCTCAAAGGCAATGTGCTCAACCCTACCACCATCTCGAGCTGGTCTTGAACTTCACTGGGGAGGACCTTTCTCAGCATCATTTTGAATAAAGTCTCACTTGCCGCTGTTTCATCCCATGCTGACTCCATTTCTTCCCTCCACGCCTTCTGCAGCTTAAAGATAAAGTGGGGAACTCCCTCGTCTTCCTCCAGTTTTAATCTCTCGACTTCAACTGGGTTGGGTAGGTCACTCGGAGGGCATCCCAGATTGCATTTCTCCTTAGCCCAAATGACTAAGAGTCATACTTTTGGTCTGTTGCCATGTTTCTGATATAAGCTGTATCGAATACTTCTATCATTTTGGCTTTTCCCAATGATTTTGAGAGAATGGCCTTAATGTCACCTATGGCCAATAGCTGGCCCATGGTCTGTTCTTCAAACCTTGTTATCCATTTTTGGGCTCCCTCACACACGCTGGCTAGTCTATCTACTTACTCCTTTTATGTCCATGAATGTCCAAGGGGTGTATATCACCTCCTTTCCCTTTAACACCACTGACATCTGGGGAACAATCTCGTTCTCTTCTGCCTCTATCTCTTCCTCGTCCGTGTCAACTTCCTGGTTTATCTTTTGTGCCCGTGCTCTGGTTATTATTGGTGTTGACTGGGCCATTGGTGCTTTTCTCTGTAATGTCCTACCGCACCCTCGTTCGGCAGTCTCCAGTGACTGATTTGCCTTGATAAGATGCTGTTTGCTCTCCCTCAGTAGCTGATGGAACAGCTCCACCATCCACCATTGGTCACTTCTCTGGCTTTCTCTTCAGCTGTGTATGGCCGCTTCACCTTGAACCTCTTTCAGCCGGTAAACTTCTTGGCGCAATTTGCAGCACTCTTCCACCATCTCCTCTGCATTTCGCTCAACCTTCTCCACTATTCCTTGCATTTTGTCCATTTCACTTTCTATTCTCCCTATTCTCATTTGGGTATTTTCCACTTCTTATTTTTCTTCTACTCGTCTCTCCAAGTGATTTGCCACTTCTATCCACAGGCGGCATAGTTCCTTTTTTATACTGTCATTCTGCCGTGTGAGCAGCGGGGTCATTCTCAAGGTTCCAGTGACATGGACTTCTTTGCTTGCTCCTTGTTGTTCATCACTCACATGGGACCCCCTGTCCCATTCAGACCCTGAGAAAGAAGTTGAGGGTGTCCCCATTTCTCTTTTTGATTGGCAGTCCACGGTTGTGAAGTCCGGGAGTGATGCATCTCTTCTTCTCACCAGCATACCTTGCACCCACGGGGTGCTCTTGTACCTCAGCTGGTCTGGCGGGCATCTTTGTCCTGAGTACTCATCTAGCTCTAGTCTTTGGCATTCCTCTTCCCATTCCCCTGGATTTGGATTCAGTTCGTAGTTCCACTCCAGGCTATCCTCTCGTTTAGCCTTTAAATTCAGGCCCCCTCTCTTTTCCCTTTTTAGCATAAACTGTTCTCTGTTTGTCCATCCAGCTGGCTGCTTTTCCCCTTCACCTTCCTCCGGTGACATGGGTCTCACTCTTCCCTTGAATTGTCCGCCCATTATTTCCAATTGCACATCCTGGAATTCTCTTTCTTCTGGAAGTTGTGGGTATATTCCCATCACTCTGGGTGGTCGTTGTGGCTCGCTGAAGGGCGGTGGTTTGGTCTGCTCCCCATGTTCCTTGAATGGTGGGGCTGATCCCTTTCCTTTCTTATTTCCTTCTCTTTCTCCTTTCTTTCCATCTCTTTCTTCTCCTTTTCTCTTTCCCTGCATTTTCTGTGCAACTTCCCTTCCTGCTTAAACCATTCCACTATTTCCATTTTTCTCTTTAACTTATCCTCGCTTTCCTTTTTTTTATCTCCCCCAGCATTCTAGCCTGGCCTTCATCTTTTCACATTTCTCCTCGATAAATGTCCCTTCCTCAGGCCATTGCAATTCTCCTTTTGTCCGGTCCTTCCACTTCGTCTTATATTTCTTAATCTCTTTCTCTGCTTCCTTATGCTTTAAAATCACTTTTTTTTGGCCTTTTCTGTACTCATGATGCACCCATGTCTCACCCTGCTTGCCTCACTTTGGTGTTCGGTGCATCAGACAACTTTAAATGTGCGTTTATTCTTCTCACCATAATACTTGGTTTTACCAGATTCTTTTCGGTGTGCTCCCCCAGTGAATTAATTTCATCTACTAAGATTAATGTGGCTGTACCACGTTCCCACTGCACCTCTCTCGGCTCTACTGATTTTAAACACAGGCAAGAAACTCCCAGCAAAACAATTCGAAAACAGCTAATAATAAAATAAATAATAAGAGCAGAGACCAAGTTAAGTCCTGCCCTATATTAATGACCAGGGAGTTGGCCATGTTTTGGCTTTGTCTATGTTAGACAGATCTGGCTCAACACTGGCATCGGAGACACGGTGTCCAAGGAAATTAATGGAGGAAAATGCAAGGTGGCATTTGGAAGGTTTAATCTTTTGTCTAGCACGAAGTACAAGTTCAATCAACCTTTGGAAACTGGGCGGGGCATTTGAGATCCCCATTGGCATCCTGTACAAGTGGAGAAAGTCGTCTTCTCCTTGTCATGAGGATTAAGCGGGATTTGCCAGTAACCGCCCGTAAGATCAAGTTAGTAGATCATGGTGATGAATACACTGTCCCCAGAAAGTTTGTCAAGCGCGTCATCTACCTGAGGTAGTGGGTGTGAATCTTTGATTGTGACCTCATTGAAGCATCGGTAATTGACACAGAAAAGATGTGTGCCATCTTTTTTTTAAAAAAAAGTACCTTTGTCAGTCAAGCATGTGTCATCTATAGGCACTTCTGGCATTGGGCATGCAATCTCTTCAGAGCTAGTGACAGCTGAATCTAATGCATACTCATCATGAGTTGCCAGTAACAGAGAAAAGCTGACCTAAGGAACAGGTTTGTTAGTGGGGTTAACTACTCTGACAACACCCCTTCTCTTCTGAAGGGAAGTCAGTGTTCTAGTGATACCTAAGGTCTCAATGGGTGAAGGGTGTGGCTCCAGTATGCCCACATGAGTGTCTGTGAAGGGGTTTGCCAGACAAGTCTTTTATGCTGGCCTCATCAGTAACTGGACAGTTGCTAGACATATTAGGCTCAGTGATGGGATACCATTATTCCTAACCAAAATTGGGATTGCCATCGCGGACAGGGGTGGCTTTGTGTACCATGTGGAAAACGTGAGAAAGAGTGATGTCACCAATATGTATAGGGGCCATCACTGAGCCTAATATGCTGCATCAACCAAAGCATGGAGTTCAAGACCAGCTAGAGTAATTATATGAATGGTGTGGGTGGCGTGGATTCGGAATCCACAGCATCTGAATGGGCCCTCTGAGGAGATGAGGCATTTCGCCCAAAATGTCAGCTTCTAATCATTTCCCTGATGTGATGCAGAGGGGCTGCTACCTTGCTAGATGTGGAGAAATGTACATGTCATGTTGGAGAAATGTAATATCTGTGTGAATGTTTGCCATGGAGTAGTGGTGACAGAGAACTATGTCTGTGGTGATTGGAACTTCTATATTGTGGGATAGGTGTGAGTGGCAAGTGAGTAGTTTAGGGCCTACTGTGAAACTCAGAATGAGATCTGCATTCTCAGGAAAGTGAGCGGCCAGGAGCTGGACTGCCCTGGCAATATCTTTGTAGCTACAATACCTAGCCATGCTAGGTAATGGTTGTGGATTCACAGTTACTGGCATGACGGCGGAAGGGGCTGCTACACTAATGGCCAACTGCACATTCACATTGAGTAGCCACTTTTAATACACGGTCCAAGGTCACAGCACCTCACTCATGAATTTTCAATTAGAGGGATGGGTCTAAACCGGTCAAAAATTTGCAAAAAATTTCACAGCTACATGCCACTGCATTAGTGAGCTCAGCAGCATAGACTTCAAGATGTTCTTGTGGTTTACAAGGAGAGGCATTCAAATATGCCTCAAATGTGGCCAAAAATGTTGTATGTCCAAAAACGGTACTCAAACTGGCTTTAGTCATATTATAGTTAACTTTCACCACAGGGGAGAGAGACTGCCAAAATGCAAATCCTGGACCAGTAAGCTTTACAGGAAGAAGTTTAGCCTTATCCACTGGTGCAGCTGAGACATTAAGTGGTACTTCAATATCTGTATCCATGTACTGAATGACTGGGCCAGTGGTTGGTTAAATGGTTGAGCTGGTGGACGTTCAATAGTGAAATCTCACGGCAAAATGTATGAACATTCCTGAGCTTACGTGGACCATTGAGAGTTGTAAACCATATGGACAAGGCACATCACAATAGCACAAATAAATAGCTTGACGTTTATTAAAAGAAAGGAAGAATTTAAAAAGCTCACCACATGCTGATGTTTCTTTTAGGTATGTTTCAAATCTTTCATTGACGACATTCTTCAAACTGTCCATGGAGTTTTTCGCAGTTGCATTCATTCCCAAAATAATATCGAGAATGGCCACAAATACAAGGATTGCAGCGACTCCAATCAGGAAACACATGCCCCCTTCAGTGACAATCTTTTATTTGGTCTGATGTATTCTGTGAGTTACATCAAAACACTTATACATGTATATTTTTATACATTTGAATTTTTCCAGAAAATTCTGATCGAGTTAGACAGTGAAAAACTTTCACCAAAGATTATATCCTTGAAGAACAAGTTGTTCAGTTAAAGTTAGGAAAGATTCTCATTGAAAAGTCAGGTTGATGCTTTTGGTTTTTGTTAATTGCTTTGATGCATATTTCCTGACATTGATATTGCAAAAGCATACTAAATGCCTTAGCACAGACCACTACAAAGCCCACACACATATGCTTACAGCACCACATAGATTTAATAAAAAACATACACAACAATCTACCCACAGGCATCAAACATAGTGATGCACACACATACAAATTAGCCCCAATCACACACACATTTCAGCCAAGATGATGCTTATTGTTGTTGTCTTACACACATTTGCCTGTTCAGAAATTGGCTGGGCTGCTGTGATGTTTATAGCACACAACGTTGAATATAGCACACAACATTGCACAGTCTACAAACACCTAACACGTATAAAGGGGAGTGGGAGACGTCACTTCCTGTTTTCGAATTGTTTTGCCGGGAGTTTCTTGCGTGCGTCGGCGTCTTAACTATACTGTTTCTCTCTTTTTTTAAATCAATAATTTTGCGCTATCGTTTTCATCTGTTGTATTTTTCA
>CM074922.1:11811770-11826832 GCA_037576815.1 Pangasius larnaudii | reverse complement strand
TAAGGAAGAGACAGGAGTCAGAGCTAGAGGTAGCAGAGCTGAAGATGTTGAGGTTCTCTTTGGGAGTGACAAGGTTGAACGAGTACATCAGAGGGACAGCTCATGTTGGACGTTTGGGGACAAAGTTAGGGAGGCCAGATTAAGTTCATGTTCAGAGGAGGGAGAGTGAGTATATTGGTAGGAGAATGTTGGACATGGAGCTGTCAGGCAGGAGGCGAAGAGGAAGGCCAAAGAGAGATTTTTATACCAGATTCCTACTTCTGACAAGAGCGCACAAACCGTGGCTAAAGCTCATGCTGTGGCTCGGGTGCTAACCTTTGAAATGGGCACTCAAACTGTGTCTTCGACCACCCAACTTGACGATGATGGCAATGCCTATTACGGTGTTCTTCAGACTACTGAGTCTACACTTTCTTGCTTTTCTCCTCCTGCTCATTCTCCTACACCCTTCTCCTCTTGGTCTCCTACTTGACCCTCTCCTCAGGAGTCCTCTATATATGTCTACTAATAAGGTCAAAGCTGGCTATTAAGCAGCCCATAAGCTGATTAAGCAAATTTTTATGATTTTTCTCGACACCAACAGCGTTCAAGGCACACCACACCTAATGAATCTACATAGGCTCAACAGTACCTTATCAAATTGGAAGTATAATGCAACTGAATAGTTTAGAGAGCTTGTTTTGAACTCTGTAGGATTCCTCACTGCCAATTTGCCCATTGAGACTCTGTCATGTTTAGTATTCTAGACAGATTTCCACCCTCCACACCCCAGTAGCTCTGGAATGTTGGCTATTGACTGGCAGTGAGCAGTCCTTTCCCTATCCCACACAGGAATCTTCATGCTTCAATAAACGTGTTAGACTTCCCAGAGGAGATAATATGACAAAGAGTGTTTTCAAAATAAGCTTTCTGAACACGCACATAAGCACACACATTAGCTGCGTGTGTACTCACTGCCTGCTGTAGCCCATTGCCCATCACACTTAGTGCAGCCCATGAGGTTTTTGGAGTGGGGTTATACAAGTCTGAGCCAAAATCAAAATTTTGGAGGGGGGAATGAGCACAGATACATACACCGCAACCGTCTTTTTAACACACAAGAGCTGGTTTGGAAGAGGAAACAACATGCGGGAAACTACACAACCAAAACTATACAAGAATGACCCATGTTCAGTGCTAACTAGCTGCTACCCCTTGTCAAAAAGTGACGTAAATAAAATTTCAGTTTATCCTGTAGGATCTTATTTGATTTTTGGAATCTTATTGTAACTCTACTTGTATTTTATTGGAAATAATGTCTTGTTACTGGAAAGTTATTACCTAAGTTATTAAGAAATTACAGAGGGTGCTTTGGGAGTTTTAAAATCCTAAAAGATTTTCTTTAAAATTAGAGTATTTTCTATTTTCAGTATTTTTTTTTTGGAGTATTTTACCTTACTACTAATACATATTAAAACAATACGCATTTGTTGATTTGTCATTTATGTTTCATCAATCCATTATCAGTCCCTTAGCAATTGGTGCACTAATGAAGTGTTCAGGGTATTCAGAAATGTTAAGAGTAAGATTGGTGGTACGCTATTTCAAACATAGCATAATTAATCACGTAGGTTGAGTTTACTGGCTCTTTCTTATTTGTTTTCCAATCAACACCCAAAACAACAGCACTACCCCTTTATGATGTTACAGCAGGTTGACCGGTGTGCAACATAAGTTAATATTCTCTACATCAACGTTGAGGTGAATTCGATCAAATTGCAATACACAGTCAAAAAAGTACTATTTGTTTAGTAACAAAAAAATTACAGTGGAAAAGTGCACCTTAGTGGTCCTACAGGATATTTATGTCTTATCCTATAGGACTCTTATAGGAATGGTTCTAAAATATGATAGAAATTCTAATTAGAACCCTGTACAAGTTTCTTATTTGGTTCTTATTCTTATTTCTTTTTTTTTTTTTTGACAAGGGACTGCACAATACCTGCGATTTGTTTATTGGGCTGGGACACATGTTTTATAGAGGATCTGACTAGATGCAGATTGGACGAGTACAGAATGGATCATCAGTTTTTTCCTCATTATCCCAGAAATGACAAACTGTAAAAATAAAATAGGAATACCTACAAAATATTTTTTGTCATTTTTAAATATATTACTGCCTTACCCACAATGTCAAGAGACCTGCAAAAAGCTTTAAAATATCAGCACTGATTTCACAGGCACCTGAAAGATAAACAGGCCTCACCAAGTTAAATGTTGCTCCTCAACAATGTTTTCAGGTTTAGGTCCTGTAGCCTACTCCTCCAAATGAAATGCTTACCATATGTTAAACTTTTTTTTTGCTTGTTTATATATATATATATATATATATATATATACTGACTACGCTTGGAGATGAAGCAGCAATTTAACTCCTGATATCCCAGAGTAACGGAAATGCTGCAGCTACAGTATACTGTTCATAAACACTTAAGGACCCCTCCTCTACTCTGTAACGCACATTGTGCATTAAAGAGCTCCAGCTAACGTTTGCTCATATTATGTTCTGAAATTCCTTAGTGAAAACACACATCCGAAACGCAAACTAGCGTATAAAAATGCAGCAGTGGAATAATATGTATGAGCCTGCATACCTTGGAAGAGAAAATCTTCAGAAATTCATTAATTCAGAAATTTCGTAGTTTTCGCTAGTTTAGACAACATAACGGATCTTCTTCTTCTTCTTCTTCTTCGTCTCCTCTTCCAGGCTAAATGGTACTATGGAGTGCTGCTGCCTCTTACAGCTTAAAACTGGCACTTCATTACTTCATTCACAGGTCACACAATCAAGGTGGTAAAAAAGTTATTTTTTAAAATTATTATTATTATTATTATTATTAATTTATTTGTTTATTTATTTAGAGTTTTTAGAGCTGTAAGGAAAAGACAGCCTTCAAGTCGAACATTTCTCCAGTAGTAATGTTTAGTCTGCTGCTTCTAGCCCGGACTCAGTCCCAGCACACTTTTCTGTACAGTTTTACAATGCTTGTGTCTCTAGCTCATCAGCTCACGCCTTCATGTTTTGGTCTCGCGCCACCATTATCTCTAGTTCTGTCGTGGCAAAAACTCTTCAATTCAGAATAAGAAAAAAGACTTTCGAAGACAAGGGGTTCTGGAAGCCAAAAATGAACAGACTGGTCGTGGCTCAAGCTTTTATACAATTCTAAAAGCAATAGGTGAAGTTTTCTCATTTTTTCTTTCGCCACATTTTATTTCTTTACTGGCTTTGTTTTAACTATCTATTTTTTTAAAGAGCTAATTGAAAGATAAGACAGTATATGAAAGTGAAGTGACGTGTAGCCAAGTATAGTGACCTATCCTTGGAATTTGTGCTCTGCATTTAAACACCCGGAGCAGTGGGCAGCCTTTTTGCTGCAGCACCCAGGGAACAGTTGGGCGTTTGGTGCCTTGCTCAAGGGTCTCACCTCAGTCGTGGAATTAAATGGAGGAGAGCGCTGGTCGTTTACTCCGCCAACCTTACAATTCCTGCCGGACCTGAGACTCGAACCCATGACCTACAGGTTCACCTTCAGGCTAGAGGTCCGACTCTCTAACCATTAGGCCACGACTGCCCCCATACAGCATGCGCATACTTGGTTTAACACTCTGACATAGGATGAGATCATACCACGCTCCCTTCTGGATTATAAACTAAACAATAATTGGATTACTTCAAAGTGGTTACATTATTAAGCCCTTGATTTACACCTTGATAACCCAAAAAATAAGATATAGTATAAAAACAAGATACAGTACAATTGAAGGATTAAAAAATCTTCCAGAGTTCCTTTATTGTCTAAACAACGACAGAGAACAACAAAGCCGAGCTGGTCTGCAGAGCAACTGAAAAACACAATCACAGCACACTCTTATATAGAGTTTTACAATACTTAGATCATCTGGTGGGGCTTCCCCCATCCTTACCTTAAGTCACACCTTGGCCTAGCCACCATTATTTCCACATCCTGGGTTTCCCTCTCCGACTTCATTTTATTGGTGCCATGATGTCGGAACTCGGAGTCCCTCTCCGAGTGGACACATTTATGGGTGGTCTACAGCCTCAGCCAATTACCTTTACCTTATTCACTGTAGTCACTCAAAATCTCAGAAAGAAAAGTCTCCAGTCTTTGGATGAGAAGAAGCAAACCTCTTTATTGCAGTAGCAATACAACATGTTCCAATAAGCTCAAAGAAAGTGAATTCCCTCAGCGGTGACACAGCAATCTCAAGCATGAGAGTTGAGTGCCCCGAGTCCTCCAAATTCCCCTGCATATATACCCAGACGCCTGCTGGCGCCTCCCCCTTTTAGTCCGCCTATGTCAGCAATTTCCCATTATCTTCAGTTTAAACCATTTTGACTCCTCCTATCCTAATTTACATACGTGAGTGAAGTGACGTGTGGCCAAGTATGGCGACCCATACTCAGAATTTGTGCTCTGCATTTAACCCATACACTCCACCATTTCCCATTATCTTCTGACTTTTCCTGCAAACTCCTCCTACTGACCTTTTGTTGTCCTCTGGCTTCTTAGAATTTCCCCTTAATTTCCAGTTACTTCTATTTTCTGAGACTCCACATTTAGACTCTGTGCACACATCCTGTTTTTCTCAGTTACCTTTATTTCCGGCCTGGCCTAATTTAAAATTAAAATTGCGCTTATATAGAAGCCCTTGCTTCCTCTATTTGCTTTATTTTGTACTCATTCTTTATACCGAATTGACAACGCATATATTTACTTTCTGCTACATCAATCATGTGTAAATTTTGCTTTATTCTCATTTTGTTGTTTTATGGCTACAGCTACTTTATGATTAAAATGCATCTTTGCAACTACAGCTGCTCATGCTCATACTGCTTGTTTATATATCCTGCTTATACTTCCTAGATTATGCATGGTCTTTATCTCCGCTTATGCTTGATTAACTTGTACAAAGAGATAATGCTTCTAACATATCTTGCCCTAAAGCTAGCTTTAATGCTCAGTTATACTCCCTTGGTTTTAATTTTAATTTTATTCTCTGTTCTAGTTTAGCTCAGTTTCACAGACATACCAGAAGAAACCTCCAGCGTGCTTATGTCCTAAGCTTTATGCCCCAGCATGGTTATTCTATATATACATATATACTGTATATACATATATATGTCTCTTAATATGGTCAAAGCTGACTACTAAGCTGCCCATAAGCTGATTAAGCAATTTTTTTTTTAAATAATTTTTCTCGACATCACTCCCCCATCTGAGACTTTTAAGTCTCACACTTTAACAAACCATTCTCCCAGTCTTCTACACTCCTCATCGTTTCACTTTTCCGTCCCATCTTTTTCGCTTGTCAGTCCCGTCAGTTAATCAGACCATCTTTTCATGACACACTTTTGCTTCTTCTAATCTTCGCCTACCTATCTTGGTGTCCTCTCTCTGTTCTTTTTATCCCCCAGTACTGCTGTCATTCTCGTGCGTAGGTCAGGTAATATACTTATTAGTTGACATCCCCATTCCCGGGTTTACACTGTTGAGAAAAATTATAAAAATTCACTTAATCAGCTTATGGGCAGCTTAGTAGCCAGCTTTGACTATATTAGGAGACATAAGGAGTTTATGGTTTGTGTGCTCTTATCAGAAATAGGGATCTGGTACATGATGTGCGGAAGTGAGAAGAAGTGGGCGAGCGGACAAGTGCAAGAGCAGACAGTTGAACAGAGAATAAAATTAAAATTAAAACCAAGGGAGTATACATGAGCATTAAAGCTAGCTTTAGGGCAAGATTTGTTAGAAGCATTATCTCTTGGTACAAGTTAATCAAGCATAGGCGGCCATACAGACCACGCATAATCTAGGAAGTATAAGCAGGAAATATAAACAAGCAGTATGAGCACGAGCAGCGGTAGTTGCAAAGATGCATTTTAAATCATATAATAGCTGCAGCCATCCAGGAAAAGTCAGAGGATAATGGGAAATGGTGGAGTGTATGTAAATTAGGATAGGAGGAGTCAAAATGGTAAACTGAAGATAATGGGAAATTACTGACATAGGTCGGACCAAAAAGGGGAGGCACCAGCAGGTGTCTGGTTATATATGCAAGGGAATTTGGAGGACTCGGGGCACTCAACTCTCCTGCATGAGATTGTTGTGTCACCGCTGCGGCTATTCACCTTCTTGGAGCCCAGTGGAACGTGTTGTACTATTTTGCAGAGCTCAGAGTTCGCATCCAGTCTGCGCCATGGGTTATGGCTGCAGAGCCAAGCAAGCAAACCGCAGGGCATAAGTGTGTTGAACTGTACAGGGGGTCGGCACACTCACTAAATCCTGCCGTTGGCATAACTAAGGTGAACGGTTGGTTCATCTATTGCATACAATACAGGTGCTGTTTGGGACTGACGCTCACTCTAAAGTCATAAAGCCTTTGGCGGTACAGATTGTGCAGGGGGATATCGTGATGCATTCCATTGTACTGAGTAATGGTTCCAGGCGTGACACCGGATTTAACCAGTGCCATGTTGGTGCTCGTAAGGTTCTGCTACCAAAAGTCAATGCCCACCTGCCGAAGCTCCAAGCCCGGCTGCCAAGCCAGGATATAAACCTGGACCCTATAGCCCATGACATCTGAAACAGCCGCCATTCTCTGTAAGCTGCCATGTTCAAAGGAATTAGAGTGTAGGCTATAGTACCACAAAGGGAATGTCTCCTTAAACCCATATGACGCTGGTTTGCCCGCAACGACCACACTGCAAGATCATGATCTGGATCGCCATACAGCTGCTTCCCTCCCATGTAGGCACTCCCCTGGCCTACCTGCCACCCATGAAAGGTGGCACTGGCATTTGATACAACAGGAAGACTCTTATTACTTAATCTATTTACACTGGTGTGGGAGGTGGAATTTGAATCTACTGGGACCATGGTACTCCCTTTAATTAGCATTCGAATGAAAGCTAGCCACATTAGCCCTAGAAGGACCACTATTACCCATTCCAGGCACGTTGGGCGAAATGGCCTGGAGTGTAGGACTTTCTGCCCCCTACGTCCCAACATTGAGTTTATCCTGCTCTGCTAAGTCCTCTAGGTTAATTGTGTCAAACAGAACATGCGGAGGGGACCAGTTATCAGAGTCTCTGAGCAACTGTAGGATTCTCTCGTTAGTGTCACCCCTATATGTCATGTCCGTCATTGTCCCCATCCAAATCGTCCGCCACCACTGCGTGTTGTATTAGACATGCTCTGGACTTTTTCCAGCCCAGTCCCTTGACTGCTGCCCTACAAAAATGATTTAGATGATACCAGTGCTCCTTATCTTCGACCTTGACTGCGGTAGGAGTTGCTAGTACCACCTTAAAGGACCCCTCTCTCCGTGGCTGCTTCCAGTGTTTCTTCTTGAACACCTTGATGTACACGTAGTCACCAGGCTCGACCTGTCGAAGAGGTTGTTCAACACGCATGCCATGTGTAGCTTCACAAACCTGCGAATACAATGTTCTTTGTATTTGCGATAAATGTTTGACAAAACTAGACATCGCACTCTCAAGCTGTTCCAACGAGGGGCCTTCATATGGCCCTCGAGAGAAGGCTACTGGCATTGGTCGACCTGTTAACATTTCATGTGGTGTCAAATGTGTGCTACGATTGGTCTGTGACTGCATTTTCATCAATGCCAATGGCAGCGCCTGAACCCAATTGAACTTGGTGCTCGCACAAATTTGAGCTATCTTTTCCTTCAGTACACCATTTGCCCTTTCGACCATCACCTGTGACTGTGGGTGGTACACACACCCCATCCACTGTTTAATACAAAGTGCCTCACTTGATCACTTAATTTACAAAATCTGCTAAAACAATCTATCACTACCAATATGTATCTCTTCCTGTCCAACATGGCCACAAAATCCATCATCAGGTGCCTAAACAGCCCTCTTTGTTCAAGTATGTGACTAATGGTGTGAAGTGAAGTGTTTTCTCACATTTCACACTGCACACAACTCGCAGGACCGTAGAACTCGCCACCGTACTGGCCAAGTACAGCGACCACCAGTCTCGCCTTACTGTGCCTATGGTCTCGTGACGATTGCAATGATCCACCCCATGTGCCTCTTTTATGAGCATTGGTAGCAATCCTAGCGGCGCTACCCACATATCATCCATACTCCTCCATACTCCCGTATTGGGGTCCTGTACTGCACCCTGCTTCTTCCACATATCTTTCTCTTCTCCACTTGCTGCTGCTTCTTCTGACACCTGTGTCCCCCTTCCTCAGGTTCTCCAGCCTGCATCATTACCTTTGCACGGCTTTCCCCTATTGCTGCTTTTCTAGCCGCCTCATCTGCAACCCCATTACCTCTACTCACCAGCTCACCATCTGTCTTATGGGCTTTACATTTTACTATGGCCAGAGTCTTTGGTAGCATCATTGCTCCCAGCAATTCTAATATTGCAGGTCCATGTGTGATGGAAGATCCATCAGCTCTCTGGAAGCCCCTTTGTGCCGATATTGGCCCAAACACATGACAAACCCCATACGCTGAATCAGTATATATCGTACAAGATATTCCCGCTCCTAGTTTACACGCTGCTGTCAGCGCCTTAATCTCTGCTAACTGGGCAGAGCATGGCTGTGACACACTGGTGCTCGATATCACTTCAAACTTGTCTCCCTCCTTAACCGCATCTTTATTATATTGGATCACAGCATACCCTGCTTTATTGCCGGCGTTACTACGGTAGCATGAACCATCCAAAAAGAAAACGTGTTGGGCGTTTACTAATGGTCGGGCCTCTAGATCAGGTCTGGTTTTCAGAAATTTCTCAGCTTCTTTAGTGCATTCATGTTGGGTTCACTCATTGGGTAACACTATTCTGTCAGCCAGATTTATTGTGGGACACCGTTCAATCGTCAGCTCTGGTGCCGACAAGATTACATCGTAACCTGTTCGGTGCGCATTGGTTATCACAAACCTCTGACTTGTCAATAACGCATGCAAGGTGTGGGAAGTGTAAAGAGTTACCAGGTGCCCCATTGTGATTGTGGATGCCTTTTGATAGGCAAATGCTGCTGCTGCCAATCCCCAATAACATGGTGGCATGCCCTTCTCCACATTATCGAGCGCTGTGCTAATATACGCAATTGGTCTCCTTCCCATGCCTTGTGGCTGTTGTGCTAGTATGGCTGATGCAAACCCGTGTCTTTCTGATACATAGAGATAGAACAGTTTGGCATAATCCAGGCAGGTTAGCGCTGGGGCCGAAACCAGGGCGATTTTAATTGCATCAAACGCTACCCTGCCCTCTTCTGTCCAGACTAATGGGGCGCTTGATTTCGTTTGGTTAGCCGCCTTCATCATATCTCTAAGAGGCTTTGTTTTTAGTGCAAAATCACAAATCCAGGGTCTAATGAACCCTACTAGGCCCAGGAATGACAGCATCTGCTGCACAGTTTGAGGCCATGGTGCCTTCTGAATTGCTTCCACATGCACTGGTGAAATTTTTCATGTAGTGCCTTCGAGCACTCTACCTAGATATTCCACCTTTTGTCTGCAGAACTGTAACTTGTCTCTGCTTACCTTGTCCCCTTTTTGAGCCAGCATTTTCAACACTTTTATCGAATCGTGCAAACATTGTTCCTTCGTTTGGCTGCAAATCAGTAGATCATCTACGAATTTTTTTATTGCAGTGTCATACTAGGAACATCCAGGCCTGCCAAGTCACGGGCCAACACTCGGTTAAAAACTGAGGGGCTTTCGCAGTACCCTTGTGGTAGCCTGGTGTAAGTATACTGTTGTCCACCGTACATGCATGCAAACAAGAACTGAGATTCCGGGTGCAACGGTAAACTAAAAAATGCTGAGCACAGATCAATCACCATGTACCACTTTGTTCCTTCAGTTATATTTGACAACAACGTGTATGGGTCTGGTACTACAGGATTTTCCGCTACCACTATGCAATTTACTGGTCATCGATCATGGACCAGTCTCCATTTGTCTGAATTTGGCTTTCTGACCAGAAAAATGGGGGTGTTGCAAGGACTTTTAGTTGGGATTAACACTCCTGCTTCAACTAGCCCATCAATCATTGGCCTTATTCCCTCTACTGCTGTATTTTCACTAACCATGATGATTTTACCAATCCTACATCTGTAGGGTGTTTGGTCCATAGTTGATCCAGGACCTGTTTCAGTGCTTGTTCTACTTCCTGGTCAGTGAGTTCTTGGCCTTCAGTCCATTGGGACAATTGCCCTATTCTTTCTATTCGAATTCTACTGCAAGTTTGTTTGCTGATCAATATCGTTTTGGCTTCCATGACATCTACCTTTGCCTGTTCTACCTTCAGGTGTTTTCTATCAGCTGACACACTCTTTCCCTTACCTACAGGTGTCCAGCTAGGCACCTGACCTGCTTCCCTAACCATGGGTCTTTTGATTCAAAACCTTGCCCGGCCATCAAGGAAACATGTGGAGCAGCACTCTTGACTTGATACCATTGGGCAATTTGGTTGGGCAGTTGTGCTGTTACTGCTACCCCTTGGGGCCCTATGATTATGTTTGTTATCTTGACGCTGTACTGGTTTCCTTCTACGTGTTCGTCCCACAGGGCTTCATACTCTTCATCTCGTCCCCCCTCATCATACTTGATTGTGCAATGCCACATGTTCTCTGGCGGGTTGACAGTCAGGTTGCATATGTGTGAGCCATGGTTTCCATTGAGTGAATAGGCTGCGCAGGCCCTTCGAAGTATGCTTTATCTCCAGCCAATATACTTTATCCAATGTACACTGTCTTTTTTGTTTTTTGAGAGAGCCTTCTTTTCTGATGCTTGTGATCGTCACTCCAGTGTCAACTAGAAAAGGCGTTTGGAGCTTATTTCCTACAACCACCATAATCGTTGGTTCTTGTCCAGGGTACAGTGAGGTGGGGCACTCTACCAGCTCCCCCTCTGGCTTCTCTGGGCTCCTTCACATGTCACCCTGAGGTGGCCCCATCGGGCCTCCTCCCGGATTCATTGGGGCTTGACCCGGTTGGGCTGGCCCCATCCATTGTCCTGTCCAGCTTCTTGTGTTTTGCTAGCCCTGATTCTGATTGGCATTCCTCTGTGGTTGTGGTGGGTACGGACAGTTCCAGCATCCATTCTTTCTTCCCTGTGCTGGAGCCATTCCTTGTCTTGGCATCTGCTGAAGAATTCCTCCTCTGCCACGACCTCTTCCTTGACCCCACCCTCTATTCTGTGGTGGGTATTTTTGGCCCATAGGGTAGGCTATTTGTGGCGCTGGCATCTGATACGTCACGGGCATCTGTGGCTGAGACACCATTACTGGTTGTGTTACCGGTATGATTTGTGGATTCACTTGAACACCAGGGGTCGGTTGTACAGTCGCCGGAGCTACCATCACAGTTGCTTGTCTTGCAGCATTCTTTTCCTCCTTTCTCTTCTCTTGGTTTTCTTGCTTGTTTCATGCCAGATCCCCTAATTGAGCCTTATGAAGTTGCGTCAGCAGATCCTCCGCGGCCTTCTTGGCCGCTTTCTCCCTTTTTTGGTGCAGTTCAATGTAATGTCCACCACGATTACCACCTTGTGTATCCTGTGTATGTATGCAGGTGTGTATGTTCCGTGATGTCTCTCGTATCAAAATATGTCTGTGTGTGTGTGTGTCTGTGTACGTGTGTACTTACCCAACTTACCCACTTCCTCCGTTCTTATCACAACAAACATTTGCTATATTCACAATACTCGTATCAACACAACACAATGTTATCGGGTCCCACCCTGTAGCTTCTACAGTGACTCTCAGATACAATACACTATTGGGTTCCACTCTGCAATCTTTGCAGTGATGCACCAATACACAATACACAATTCAACTCTATCGGGTCCCACGCTGCCTTAATATGCAGTGACGCTCCGATCTTATACTCTTTTAAACTCGGATCCCACTCTGCAGTGCACTGCAGTGCAGTGACGCTCCGAGACAGCATACAAAGTTACACTAATCACGTGTCTCAAACGAGACTTAATATTTGCTTGTTCCCATCCAATCCTGCTTTCCACCCACTGGTCCCGGGGCCAACACCCCCCCCCCCCACCGTAGTCACTCAAAAACAAAAATCTCAAAAAGAAAAGTCTCCAGTCTTTGGATGAGAAGAAGCAAACTTCTTTATTACAGTAGCAATACAACACGTTCCAATGAGCTCAAAGAAGGTGAATTCCCTCAGTGGTGACACAGCAATCTCAAGCATGAGAGCTGAGTGCCCCGAGTCCTCCAAATTCCCCTGCATATATGCCCAGACGCCTGCTGGCGCCTCCCCCTTTTGGTCCGCCTATGTCAGCAATTTCCCATTATCTTAAGTTTAAACCTTTTTGACTCCTCCTATCCTAACTTACATACACTCCACCATTTCCTATTATCTTCTGACTTTTCCTGGAATCTCCTCCTACTGACCTTTTGTCGTCATCTGTCTTCTTAGAATTTCCCCTTAATTTCCTCTGGTATCCTCTTCCCCTGATAAATAATAGCCCAAGTCAAGCCAGAAGTCATATGAATCGTTTTTAGGTACATCATGCACCACTGACTCATCACCCTTGGATGTTCCATATCGCAAAGACATTTGTTTAACAGTGGTACGAATCACAAACAATCTGAGAGTGGGTAAAACACAACTACAATCCTCTGACAATTGCTACTATCATTATTCCTAATTTTGTTAACCAAGCTCCCCATTTTCCTACTGTTGATTCAAACCAGTCCCAAGAGTGCTTATCCCTTCCTGCATTTTCAGTGACCCCTTGTCTTAAGTTCTTCAGTTTCCATTCTGTATTCTTGTTAGGTGTTATCCAAGCCAGTATAGACTCAAATCCTGACTTCGATTCATCTCTAGCTTTGTATTCATTGGATATACCTCTTGGTTGTTCTTTTGAATCTATATTCATCTTAGGATCTGCCTGATAGACTCTTTTAACCCTATTACTCCCCTTTGTATTTTCTTCAATAGGCTGTTCAAAATCCCAGTATACTATTGTGATCTCCGGAATCAGTTGTACCCTAGCGCATATTCCTGTCCATCCTCTAGGTATTGTGGCTCTCAAGCGTCTTCTTCCACAAAGCCAAACGAAATCTGCTACCACTATTGTTTGTTCTTCATAAAGGATTATTGATGGTAATGTCAGAGTTTGGCTTGTGCAGTCTAATGGTGTTTGGCTTGTGCAGTCTAATAGTATCTTGTTCTATTATTGTCATATTATTTGTTACTGTAGCTGTTGCATGAAGTACTGAGAAGGACTAAGAAGTCAATTGTGGGGAAGTCTGCAGGATCAGCTGCAATAGGTATGTTGCAGTAAGAGTCAGGCATAGTACCAGACTCAACCCTTTCACTCCCATCGCTTTCCACAGGGGCTGACACTGATTAATCACCTTCTGTTGGGCCTGTTTCTGTTTCTCTCACCTTCAATTAGGCCTGTTTCTACCTCTTCCTGACTTTCCTCAGAGGTGTCAGCTGTCTGTTCTTCCTCTCCCTGTTCCCTGGTTCTTAGACTAGGGACCCTATTACAATGGTTCAAATGATACCATGTGGTACTACCTTTCCACCTGTACTACTGTTAGTGTAGCTCTTACCACTGTATATGGGCCTTCTCTTCTAGGCTCACTCCACTTCCTCCTGAAAACCTTCAGATATACCTGATCTCTGGGAACAACTGGGTAGGGTGCTTCTTGTTCTTCTCCTTTCTATTTTTCCTGTAAATACATAGCTTTATGTATAGCAGTTAGTTGTTGCATATAAGCCTAGAGCTTCATCTGCAATTGTTCTAGAGAGGGTCCCTTGTAGGGACCTCTCCAATATTTCACAGGCATGAGTAGACCCGTACGCATTTCATGCAGTGTTAGATGCATATATCTGTTAGTCTGCATGCGATAGCTCAATAGTGCCAGAGGTAAAGCATCGACCCAGTTCAGTTTACTACTAGCACATATCTTGTTAAGTTTAGCTTTGAGGGTAACATTCACTCTTTGCACCATTCCCTGTAATTGAGAGTGATAAATACATCCTAGTCTCTGTTTTATTCTTAGTTATTGCAGTCCCCTTTTTCACTGTTTTCTGAACAAATGCTGAACCACTATCAGAACTGATTTCTGTTGGTATGCCGAACTTAGGGATCACGTCTCTAGGCAAAAACTTAATTACTGTTCCTGCAGCCTTGTCTGCCAACGGTATTGCTTCTACCCATCTGCTGAATCTGTCTGTTATCACCAGCATGTACCTTTTGCCTTGTATTCTCTTTATTATGTCCACATAGTCTATTACCAGGTGATCAAATGGTTCTTCCGGTACTGGTATGTGACCTATTGGTACTGATGTTCCTTGCCTTACGTTGTTTTGGGCACAAACTTTGCATTTGGATAAAAATTCATCTACCATTACCACTGTAAATATGGAGACCAGTATCCCTGTTGTTTTATCTTTCTCATTACTTCCCCCCTAGCACAATGGTCAAAACCATGCACATCCAAAATAAGAATATTGAGAAGTGTAGTAGGTGTGATAATGAGCCCTTCATGTGAACACCATATAAGCCATTTGCATCTCTAATGACACCCCTTTGTTGCCACACTGAATGTTCACAAGGGGTCGTCTGGTTTTGAATTCGAACAATGTCATCCAGTTGAGGTTGTGGTTCTATACTAACCATTGGTGCTAACACTGCTACCTGGCAACCTGAGGCCCTTTTGGCTTCCAGGTCTGCAGCATTATTAGTCTTAATGACAAAGTTGATACCCTTTTTTTTGTGCGCCTGGCATTTAATGATTGCTAAATGCTTTGACTGCATCATGGCAGAGATTGGCTGTACAGATTGTTCAGCATGTTGTATATAGATAGATAGGCTTTTATTGTCATGCCACATGTACAACAAAATTAAAGTGTCGATCAGTTTAAAGTGCACAGTCATACATACATTCAACTTTCAACCACATAAAAGAAAATACTAAGTAGCATAAAAAGATAAAAGAAATACTGTACTAAAATAAGTTAAAACAAGTTAAAAACAA
>CM074922.1:11785860-11798003 GCA_037576815.1 Pangasius larnaudii | reverse complement strand
ACAAATGAGGGGATCTGAAAGCTGCTCAGAGAATATGGAAATTGGCTGTAGGCAGCTGTAATGCATAAAGGATAAAGCCACTGAAGATGAAAGAATGAATGAACTATTAAAATTTTTAAATAAATAATCTGAACACTGATTGTCTTGCCAAAACCACGCACTCCAACACCACAATCAGTGCTATGTTGCTGCACTTCCATTCACAAACATGGGGCTATAAGCTCATCTGTGAAAAGTTTATGATTAAACATGGTATTGCTGTAGTGTATCATCTCCTGGTAGATGGTATTAGGAATGGAATGGGAATAGAGAAGAATAGATATCAGTAGATATCTATAGATATCAATAGAGACAGTTCATGTGAATGGGATCATCATATTGTGTGTGTGTGTGTGTGTGTGTGTGTGTGTGTGTGTGTGTGTGTGTGTGTGTGTGTGTGTGTGCATATACACATAGTCCCCTCCATAAACTATTGGAATGCCAATTCTTTTTTTTCTATACACTGAAAACATTTGAGTTTGAGATCAAAAGATGAATATGAGATGATAGATCAGAATTTCAGCTTTCGTTTCCTGATATTTACATCTAGAGGTGTTAAACAACTTATATCATCACACTTTTGTTTGAACCCACCCATTTTTCAAGTGACCAAACATACTGGAACATGTGACACACACCCCCATCCACCCATACATACACACAGATACACCTAAATTGAAACAATACTGATTTGCCCTTTTCACAGTTACACCACCATATACAGTAGATCACTCATAGCAGCCATCTGTTGCTATGCACAATTTGTCAACTGTCCATCACTTGAAAATGCCTACCTATCAATGACCAGATATTATTTGGATGATGAACTATTCTCAGCACAAGAGTGACACTGATGGTAGTAGTAGCTTAGTGAGTTTTGGGACTGGTACAAATCTATATACGGTTGAGTCCATAGGTATTTGAACAGTGACACAATTTTCATAATTTTGCCTTTGTATACCACCACAATGGATTTGATGGAATGAAGCAATTAAGTGTGATTGAAGTGGAGACTTTCAGCTTTAATTCAAGTGGTTTAACAAAAAAATAATCACATTAACTGTTTAGGAATTACAGACATTTTGTTGACTAGTCCCTACATTTTCACAGGCTCAAAAGTAATGAGACAATTGACTGATAAGCAGTTTCATGGCCAGGTGTGGCCTGTTTCCTTGTTATTTCATGACAAATTAAGGAGATAAAAGGTCTGGAGTTCCAGATGTTGAATTTGCATTTGGTAGCTGTTCATGGGAACTGTTAGTATGCTATCCAAAGAGGTGTAAATGCAAGTGAGAGAAGCCATCGCTAGCCATCGCTAGGCTGATGAAAGCAAAACAGACCTATCAGAGAGATGGCAGAAACTTTAGGAGTGGCCAAATCAACAATTTGGTACATTCTCAAACAGAAGGAATGCACTGGCAAGTTCAGCAACACCAAAACGCCTGGAAGACCACAGAATACAGCTTAAGGGGATGATCGCAGAATTCTTTCCTTGGTGAAGAAAAACCCATTCATGACATCAAGGCCAGAATAAACTTTTCTAGATAACATCTAAAAAGCCTGCACAGTTCTGGAAGAAGAATCTTTAGACAGATGAAACTGAGGTTAACTTGTACCAGAATGATGGGAAGACTTCAGACCCTGCCAATTGTCCAACAATAGGCCAATATCAAACCTCCCCTTTATCTCCAAGATCCTAGAAAAGGTTGTAGCACAGCAGTTATGCTCATACCTACATAGGAATAATATTCATGAAATGTATCAGTCAGGATTTAGGCTTCATCATAGGCAGAGAGACAGCACTGGTTAAAGTGTTAAATGACCTACTACTGTCCTCTGATCAGGGTTGTGTTGCTTGACCTTAACAAAGCTTTTGATACCATTGATCATGCTATTCTCCTCAACAGACTAGAAAATGTTGTAGGCATTAAGGGAACTGCCCTCTCCTGGCTCAGGTCTAACTTGACTGATCATTATCAGTTTGTAGATGTACATGCTGACTTCTCTAAGCATACTAAGGTAAAGTTCTTAGTATATAAATATAAATATATGCTCTTTTCTGCATATATTCTACATGCTATTAGCTTCCACTGTTGACACACAGTAGTACATTTCAGCAAGGCCAGATGACAGAAACCAGCGTAATAGACGAATACGTAAAGGACAATAGACACTGGATGCTTATTAACTTCTTTATAGTTAATTCTGACAAGAAATAAATGCTTGTACTAGGACCACATGCAACTAGAAGTAAGCTTTCTGATTCATCCTGTGCAGGGTAAAGGACCATGGTGTGATTATCGACTCCAGTCTTTCATTTGAAGATCATGTAGATTTTACTAGGGTAGCCTTCTTTCAACTCAGAAATATTGCTAGTCCAGAATGCAGCAGTGAGAGTCTTTGTTGGAACCAGACTAGTCTACTGCTAGAAATATGCCCACATCACCCCTATCTTATCCACACTGCATTGGCTCCCAATCAAATTTTGCACTGATTATAAAATACTACTTTTGACCTATAAAGCACTGAATGGTCTTGTGCCTCAGTACCTGTGCGAAATTTTGGTCTTTTATGATCCATCATGCCTACTTTGATCAAAAGTTGCAGGCTATTTGTTGGTACCTCAAACAATGAAGTCTACAGAAGGTGGTACAGCTTTCACCTACTAAGCCCCAAAGTTAAGTAACAGTCTTCCAGTTAGTGTTCAGGACTGAGATACACTCTCAGTGTTTAAGTCTAGGCTAAACAAATATATTTGTTTAGTCAAGCCTTTTGTTAATAGTTTTTTCTTAGGTAAAGGAGCAGATCTGGAGTGTTCACGAGCATAGAGCTTTGTGGTGAACTGGGATGTTTGGATGATGTCATGGGATGGCCCCACATGGACGGCCTGAAGATCATTGGAATTGCTGGGGATGGTGCAGTTTTGAGACCAAGGAGATGGCTTTGGACTGTGGTTCATATGAGCAGTTGTACCGTGATGGCTTGAGACTATGATTGCTGTGGTAGCTTTGGGGCTGCGGTTGCTGCAAGCAGTTCTGCACTCAGGTCTCCATCAGCTGACAGCGGATAAGTTCAACAAAACAGACTTCATATGAAAACTGTAATCAATTTTCTGGTTACACAGTTGCAATATTTGTCCATGTAGTACACAGTTATAGAAGGGATTTATTTAGAATTGCACTACCCATTGTCACCCAGGATGTCACTGAGGATGGGTTCCCTTTTGAGTCTGGTTCCCTTTTCAGTTTTAAGGTTTCTTCCTCATATCATCTCCAGAAGATTTCTTGCCAACATAGCCTCTGGCTTGCTCATTAGGGATAAATTCAAACATTTACAATTTATATCCTGAATGTATTTATTTATGTAAAGCTGCTTTGTGACAATGTCCATTCTAAAAATGAGTTCCAGACTTCAAGCAGTTATTGACTGAAAAGGATTTGCATCCAAGTATTAAAAATAATCTTTACATTTATAATTGTTAGTTTGTCCAATTACTTTTGAGCCTATGGAAATGGAGGGACTAAAAACAGCTATAATTGAGCAAAAACAGCTATAATTGAGCAGTTAACAATATTTTTGTTAAACCCCTTGAAGTTGAAAGTCTACACTTCAAACACATGTTGTTTGCTTCATTTCAGGTTCATTGTGGTGGTGTACAGAGGCAAACTTATGAAAATTGTGTCACGGTCCAAATAGTTCTGGACCCAACTATATATATTTACACAATATTAACTTATCTTTTAGACTGAGGGGAACAAAAGTAACACAGACAAAAAATGCTAAAGATGGATAGAAAGATCAGAGAGAAAGAGACCAGAAAGAAAGAGAGGATCTGGTTTGGGTCTGCCTGTCTAATGTCATAGTAACATCACTGATATGCTCCTACCCCACACACAAAGCTCTTCCACTTCTCTCAACACAGACAAGAGGGCATGCATTTAATGCAAACACACAGCACTGAGCAGCAAAGCACATGGCAATAACACATTTAAAGCAGCTCCACACAAAACACTCACAGGAGACTTATGTTGTGAAGAGCACAGACCAAATTATGATTGGGATAGATTTAAAGAGCTCCAAAGAGTTTTCTAAACCCTCATATTAATTAATCTCCTGAATGTTATATATCATTGTGAATTACATTTTAACATCATGCCACACAAGCCCAAACATCTAACACCACAGAAACTTGGCCCCAACAGTCCCAATTAGCAGGTTGAGTGGATAGCCCTACATATCACAGTGGATATAAGAGCCAATATTGTCCCCAAACACAGACTACAACACTGACACACTTGCCCATGCAGTGACCATTACTGAGTACTGGACCACCATGCCACCAAGTCACAGTGAGATGAAAAGGGTGGCTCCATCCATCATATCAGTTAAAGCTAAAGCTAGAAGGGGATGAATGGCCATGCCAGGAGTATCACCAGAGGTGCAGGCCAGTAATAATAATTCAGCTTTTACTTAATAATTCAGCTTTTACGTGGCACACGATTTGATGTAGGAGTGAGATATATGAGAGGGGAAAAATAGAAGTAGGGAGATGAAAATGAAAAGAAGCAGCCCTGAGTACTTTGTAGGGCAGTTTCCTATTACATCAGTAAAAGTTCAAGATGTTGAACCTTGAACTCTGTGTTTAATTTGCACAAAAATCTGATTTCAATTTTGAATGGAGAGTCGGACTTGTAACCTGAAGGTGAACCTGAAGGTCGTGGGTTCGAGTCTCAGGTCCGGCAGGGATTGTAGGTGGGGGGAGTGAATGATCAGTGCTTTCTTCCACCCTCAGTACCATGACTGAGGTGAGGTGAGACCCTTGAGCAAGGCAACGCAGCAACAAAAAAAAAAAAAAAGGCTGCCCGCTGCTCCAGGTGTGTATTCACGGTGTATGTGTATGTTCATTGCTGTGTGTGTGCACATGGATGGGTTAAATGCAGAGCACAAATTCCGAGTATGGGTCGCCATACTATACGTCACTTCACTTCACTTCAATTACATATCAAAAGCCATGCAGAAAACAAATATCCAAAACCAACATAAAAATACCTTTATCAGGTTTTGGAATGCTAATTTGCAATTGCTAAGACTTTGCCCTCATTTCACTCTCAGTCTCTTCCTCTTACCCTCAGAGTCAACATTCAATGTTCAACATTCAAAGATTGCTTGGAGGATACTGTCTTTTGCTTCTAAGTACAAGGTCATTTCTGCCAGAAAGAACAAGAGTGTGGATGAAAGCTCAGGATGCAAAGTCAGAAGATTTGGTGCATTTGATAAGAATGATAGTTTAAGGGAGCTGGCATGCACTGTCAGTGGAAGTGGATAAATCGGATTTAGAGCATCTTCTGCTAACTCTAAATCAGTTCATTCTTCTTTTGATGTCACATAAAATCATGTAGTTTTACAATAGTTGGATGTGCTGTTTGAAAAGCAGTTTCAACTTGCAGGCCACCAGGATCCTGAATAAACTGTAATCCAGTCATTTCTCCTTCTACCACTTTTTCACTCATGCCTCCACTTCCAACAACATCCTTAATCCCACACACTGGTCATCTCACTGGCAGCTCACAGACACTTATGGACAATCGCTTCACTTGTACCACCGTATTATATGTTAAGGCCAGGCCAAGTACCACGCGTACCATCATATTAACATCTGCCATATTGGATTTTCTGCCATTTAAAGTTTTTTTTCAAATCTGTTTTTTTTTTTTGCTTCTTCTACAAATTTTGTCCAATAATATCAAAATATGGATCACTAGATTGTGAGATCAACCCGAACATAACTTTTATCTCATATTTTTTATATGCAGGACAGTGTGTGTGTGTGTGTGTGTGTGTGTGTGTGTGTGGGGTGGAGTGGAGTGGATGGGGAGTCATGCATATTTGTGCAGACAGAAAAAGCATATATATCAGAAAAAGCATATAATGTATAGAAAGAAATTTATATACCAACCTGATTCTGTCCATGAAACAATTTAAAATACCTCTTGGGGATCATTTAGCCATAGCTACTCAAATTTATGATAAATTCCATAACATGTGAAACATGAACTTTTCTAGAACTAGTCCTATGATTTTGGTCCTATATTCATAAATTTTGTGTCACACTACTCAGCAAAGCGTAAACCTCAATAATTAATAATTATCTAGACATTTGTAAATACTACTTGTGTTTGCACACATAAAATAGGCATATCTAGGGGTAAATTAGGTGCATGGTGAAATCTCATTTTCTCTTGATTCTTTTGCTGAAACCATAAAAATTTGTCTTTTGGGCCTTTCCGCTTCGCCCACTCAAATTTGTGATATCTTTTATATGTGAAACATACTTGCGAACTAGTCCTAGGATTTTTTGTCTTTTGTCTTCCCAAACTACTCAGGAGAGTGTAAAACATAGTAATTATCAAAAACATGTTGGCTTTTTTTTTTTTTTTTTTTTTTAAATATGGCCACAACATGTCCATCTATTCTAAGGAACTGGTTAACTCAAATAGCTTCAATTCATGATTGGTCATATGAATTTGAACGAAACTTCAAAGACATGATCAGGACAATTTTCTGATGAATGTTCAAGGTTGGGCAGGGGTCATCAATAAGAATTAAGTCCAAATAAATGTTTCTCAGAATCTGAAAGTTATTACATCCCTCCCACCTAGAAAGGTTGGCCAATTTTTGCTCGTATGGCTCCTGGCAGGAGGCAGCTGTGGCATCATCGGGATTCAAACTTCTAAAAAAAAAAAAAAAAAAGAAATCTAGGGTGTTCCTCTTCCTATAATATTTTTACAATTGTAACACCATTCACAAAAACACTATAAAATTACATGATAGATTAATATCTATCATGTTAATCTATTATGTTAATCTATCATACATTCATAACTCCATATGACATATCTTTGCTTAATAGCTTAATACCTTTAATATCTTTGTTTAATTACTTAATACCAGGTGTTAGCTTGGTTACTAAGTAAT
Source organism: Pangasius larnaudii (assembly GCA_037576815.1). Lineage (NCBI taxonomy): Eukaryota > Metazoa > Chordata > Actinopteri > Siluriformes > Pangasiidae > Pangasius > Pangasius larnaudii. The sequence continues at coordinate 11,790,989 of CM074922.1, read as the reverse complement.
TAAAAAGATCATTGGATGTCTATTACACACTTTCGGAGAAGCACATGCAGAAACAACTGCCTATTTAAAGTAAAAAATTCTAAAATCCTTTTTTATTCTGTAGTTTTCATAAAAACCATACTATGGAATGGTATATGGTTACTATGGTTTAACCATAATTCTATGATTAAAACAAAAAAGGATATTTAGCTCTGCATCATTTTCAATTCATTCATTCTACAGGGACAGTAATTATTGGGTGTGTTTTTTGTCTCAGTGCTGCCACCATTCGGAGCAGTGTGCAGCCTTTTTTGCTGTGGCGCCCGGGGAGCAGTTGGGGGTTCGGTGCCTTGCTCAAGGGTCTCACTTCAGTCATGGTATTGAGGGTGGAAGAGAGCGCTGGTCATTCACTCCCACCTACAATCCCTTGCGGACCTGAGACTCAAACCCACCACCTTCAGGTTCACCTTCGGGCTACAAGTCCGACTCTCTAACCATTAGGCCACGACTGCCCCAGCGTCCCTCAGCTAATGCAAGCAACATGGTTTTGTTTGGCACGATCGAGGATGAACCACTAGATGACAGCATGACTCTGAGCCGTCTGGATGAATGGTTCCTGCCAGGATGCCGTCAGCGAGCCGCACCTTTTTTTCCCAGAGGTCCATAACGAGCTCACAAAGTTGTGGAGCGCTCCCTACTCAGCTCGCCTTCTCATGTCCGTTTCATCTGCGTATTCCATGGTCGATGGTGCGGACGAAAAGGGCCATGAGCTGCTACCTCCGCTGGATGAGTCAGTTGCCACACATCTCTGCCCGCCTCACCCCTCACCCCTCATCTCACCCCTCAAAACCATGCAGAACAACATCTGCCCTTGCTGGATGAGCTTACTCCTCCACTGGGCAGGCGGCCTCAGCTTTGCACTCCATGGCCATACTCCAGGTCTTTCAGGCCAAACTCCTCCAAGTTATGGATGAGTCGGGGTCTTTAAGTCTTTAAAGAGCTGCGCAGTGTGACAGACCTGGCCCTTCGAGCAACAAAGGCGACAGCTCAGGCCATCGGGAGGTCAATGGCCAATTTAGTGGTGTTGGAGCGCCACTTACGGCTAAACCTGACGAGGTCAAAGAGGCGGACAAATTCCTTTCCTCGACTCCCCTGTTTCTCCCACGGGGCTGTTCGGGCCCGTCATTGAAGGGTTTGCTGAGCGTTTTACTGCTGCACAGAAGTCGTCCCAGGCACTGCGACATATCTTGCCGAAGCACTCAAGCGCTGTGAGTGTCACCAATCGCCACAAACCTGCTCCAATGCAGCAGCTGCCTAGAACCGCGCCTGCGCCTGCTCAACCTACTGAAAAGCCTGAGCTTCTGCAGCGCTCCCGCTCAGCCAGGCGCCACTCATTTTTGAGATGCCATTTTTGAGACGCCATTTTGCGCTAGATGAAGGTGAGCAGTTTGAGACTTTGAACTACTGCAGTAGAAGTAGAATTGCAGTAGTCCAACCATGAGGTAATAAAAGCTTGAACAGCCATCTCTAAGGTTTTATGATTTAGAAAAGGTTTGATTTTTGACAGCAGACGAAGTTGATAAAAACTAGAACCTATTACAGAGGAGATATGTTTGTCAAAGTTTAAATATTCATCTAACAGAATGCCCAAGTTCCGTACACATGATGAACTAAAAACAGATAGACTACCCAGATCTAAGATGGTTGCCTGATAGTTGTCAGTGGGGCCAAAAACGATCACCTCAGGTTTATCTTCATTTAAGGATAAGAAATTTTGGACTAACCAAGATTTAACTTCGTCTAAACATCTTAATAAAAATGTAAATGCTGAAGGATCATTTCTCTTGATTGGTAAATAGATTTGGGTATCGTCTGCATAAAAATGAAAGGACACCCCATGTCTTCTTAGAATGGAACCCAAAGGTAGCATGTACAGAGAAAAGAAAAGGCGCCAAGATCGAGCCTTGAGGAAGACCACAGGCTAGATGTGCAACAGAAGAGGAAAAATTACCTAACTTGACTAAAAATTTTCTGTCAGAAAGATATGACTGAAACCACTTAAGGACAGTTCCTTTTATCCCCACATAGGACTCTAATCTAGATATCAGAGTAGAGTGGTCAATAGTATCAAATGCTGCTGATAGATCTAAGAGCACAAGGACTACAGAGTCGCCAGAGTCCGTAGATAGAAAAAAATGTCATTTAACACTCTCAAGAGGGCAGATTCAGTACTGTGAGCAGACTTAAAACCAGATTGAAAGATTTCAGAAATACATACTTTCACATACAGGTAGCCCCCCAGCACAGACGATTCTTGAGCTTCGCCTTCGAGGGAGTGGCTTATCAATACACAATCGCACTTTTACGAAGTGCATAGATGCGGCTCTTTCCCCTCTGAGACAGAAAGGAATCCGCATTCTGAATTACCTCGACAACTGGCTCATCTTAGCTCAGTCAGAGGCCAAGGTAGCGTCCCACAGATCCCTCCTCCTCAGCCACTTGGAGTGCCTAGGACTCAGGGTCAATTTCGCCAAGAGCTCACTGTCCCCCAGCCAATGAACTTCATTCCTGGGGGCAGTTTTCGACTCAGCCTGCATGAGGGCAGCAATCACGCCAGAACGTGCGCTAGCCATACAGCAGCTCGTGGCCTCCTCCAAAATTGGAGCCCTTTGCCCTCTCAAAACGTTTCAAAGGATGCTAGGCCTCATGGCCTCCGCATCACCAGTACTATGGTTGGGCCTGCTTTGTACGAGACCCCTCCAGTACTGGCTGAAACCACAAGTGCCGCCCAGTGCATGGTGTCACGGTTGCCTTCGTATCAGGGTGACCCCAGTCCTGCGTAGCGGCTCTGTCCCCCCCGGAAGGATCCGAATGGTCCAAACAGGGCGTAACGGTGGGCATTGTTCACAGAAGGAAGGTTGTCTCGATGGATTTGTCTGCAAATTTTACAATGTAATAAATCCACATTTATTGGATTCCAGCCTATAAAATAGCACTTAAGCACTTAACACCTCTGAACCCCCCCCCCCCCCAAACCTCTGAACCCCTCTCCCCCAACCCCCACCCCCCGTCAACCTAAACCCCTCTAAAGGAATCCGCATCTTGATGGCAAGTTTATTTTGAATTGTCACACTTTTCAAAATGTAGAGAAAAAAACAAGATGAAGAGGAAAAGAGGAAGCATTAATGTGGTGAGTGGTGGAGATAATCTAATAATGAAATAAGGATGACAACTGATGATGTGCTAGCCCAATATAATTTTGGCAAGCAACCAGCTAACTAGAAGTTGGCGCTCAGTTTGGAGCACATAATGTTAATTATTTAGCTAGCTAGCTTGGTAGAATTTGTTATTTTGCCTTAAATTGTCTTGTTAGCTTGGTCTTTAAAGTGTATACATAAAGTGTCTTTAAAGTGTATACATATACATGTATAATAGCCAACACTTTACCAAGGTGTTCTGTTGTAGAACTATAGAACTGAGACATGGTTCTGTTTTAATCAAACTTGCCCTTGCACTCTCATGTAACCGTCTAAATAGTACACAAGTCTGTAGTTATGTCTGAGGTCTGAACACCTAGGTTGATATTAACTCCTCACTATACATGCAAAACACAACTCTTAATACAGCCCTGTGTGATTAGAAATGAAAAGCTTGATAGACATACAGACATGCAGATGTGATTTCACACTGAGCTTCCATATAGAAGCTGGATGGTGTCAAAAGCACATTATAAAAGCAGACCAGGAGAAAACCAGTGGGAACCAAGATTTGTACAAGCATGCTCAAAACATCCTCTCAAAAGTTATGTGAGCTGTCTTTCTGTCTCCCACTGAATTTTACCCTAGTCTCTGGGACCCTGTACCATTTGAGGAGCTCTTTTATAAATGTTTTCTTTGACACTGTTCTATCTCTATCTGGTGTCAGATGGTGGTTATTCACCAAAAGTAAACCTCTTTAGTTAACAAAGAAAATACTCCACATCTCTTCCATTAATGTATCCTGCAATCAGTATGTTAAGCTCACCTTCAGATACCTTCTGTACTGCCGATGTAACATCAAGTTTTGCCTGCTTAACAGGGCTTGCTGCAGATTCATCTGTTGGTAGACGAAGATCAATCAAAAGTGTTTGTCTATGTTGCCATGTCAGGTGTTTCAGTAGGTTACTTGTGCTTCTAATAAAAGAGGCAGATAGTAACTTACACGTAACTTACATTTAACCGTGATGTTTTTCACAGCCATCTGGTGCAAACTCGCGTGCATGCGTGCTAGTCTACAGCTAACAAATTTAAAGGGGCCAATTAAATTAGAAAATAAATTTTATCTTTAGGTGATAAATTTAGATTTTAAATTCTATATTGTTTTATACAGGATTCTTGAAAGTCTACACAGTATGTAAACAAGTACATTATAAGTAACCATAATTAAATTACTTACAAATGAAGAGTAATCCCGTACTTTACTTTTTTCATTGGAAAAGTAATTTAATTACAGTAACACGTTAATTAGTAATGCATTACACCCAACGGTGGCAAGGAAAAACTCTCTGAGACAATATGAATAAGAAACTTTGAGAGGAACCAGACTCAAAAGGGAACTCATCTTCATCTGAGTGATACTGGATAGTGCAATTATACATACATTCTCTCTTATAACTGTATACTCTATGGTCAAAAAGTGCAAGTGTGTAGCCAGGAACTTATGAGCAATTTATGAATATGTCAGAGTTATTTCTGAATTCAACTTAAAGTCTACTCTGTTGAAGTTATCAACTGTTCAATGATGGAGACTTCAGCACATGACTCAGAGTAATTAACTTGAAACAATTAATGTTGTAATTAACATGAAAGGAGAATTATAAGGTCTGTCAGGTTCTCTTCTCTCATAACACTACTACTGCTCTGCCCCTTTCACTCCCATCTCCCAACTTTGTTTTATTTAAAACTAGAAAAAAAAGAGAAAGTGTTAGAATTTTGAAAATTCTAAAATGAAAAAAAATTAAATGTGCAACATCTTGACTATACGATATTCAAGATCTTGCACAATTTTTAGGTCGCTATTTAAATTTAAGCAAATTTATTTACATTTACATTTATGGCATTTGGCAGACGCTCTTATCCAGAGCGACTTACAATAGTGCTTTGAAGTCTATC
>CM074922.1:11769861-11785760 GCA_037576815.1 Pangasius larnaudii | reverse complement strand
TGTCTGCTAGACATGCTGATATCCGAGCTGAAACATTAGTGTCTGAGGGAGGGAAGGAGAAGATGAGTTGAGTGTCAGCAGCATAACAGTGGTATGAGAACCCATGTGAGGATATGACAGTACCAAGAGATCGGGTATAAAGGGAGAACAGGAGAGGACCAAGTACTGAGCCTTGTGGAACACGGGGAGCAGATGTGGATCCCCTCCACATTTATGATATTGATCATGTTAACTCCTTTCTAAAAAAGGCCAGATTTTCTGTGTTTTTAACATGGATCATCAGGTTTTACACAAACTGGTGGAGTCTGTGTCAGCTTGCATGCACACGATCATTAAAAAGGGGACATACCAACTAAAAATAATGAAATTCATATAAATATTTCTAAGATTCTACTTTTCACTCAAATTATTGCTGATTTGTAATGAAACCTTAGTGTTAAATTGAAAAATAATGCCAAACAGAAGCATTTTCACTTTTGGTCTCTGACTGGTGGAGCAGAAACAAAAATAAAAATGAGAGAATGGAAACTATTCATTAATATCTTGCCCTAGTCAAATTTTTGTCCATTTACTAGCCTTCCTCTATACTGCTCTGAGCCAGCAGTATTGAGCAGGAATCTAAAAGCACTTCACACTTTTTACTACCTCTTGAAACTCCAAATTGCAAAAGTGCTCAGTCTATCCAATGAAAAGTCAAAAACTATGCAGGTTTCCCTTGAGACAAGACCGTTCTTCAGGAACAAAATGAAAAAAGCATCTACGACCCCCTCACTCTGATGCTTTATGGACATAAAGATAAATCAATAATGCATGGTTTTTATTTATTTATATATCTGTCTTTTGATGTTTTAAAAATTAACTGTTAACCAGAACAACTGCTATCCAAAATCCCAAAGCCATTTGCTGAATTTACAGAGAGAGCTTTACTGAGAAGTTCAGTTACTGAATCATTCATCTCAATGAAACCCCTAATGTACAACATCCACTGATGGGCCATATAACTCAAAGCTTTCCTTACATCACCTCTCAACACTATCAAACCTATCCTAAAATCACATTTTTCAATATCCTTCAATAAGTTACTTATATCTGTTTCTTACTCTCTATCTTTCTTTTTCCAGCTCTACCACTTTGTTCACCTGCATCAACCTCTACCTTTCCAGACCCCACATTCTAGGTCTCTCTCTCTCTATCTCTCTCCCTCACTCACTTCTTACTGCTCAATATCACTCTCCCCTGTTCTGCCTCTTCTGCTCTGTCAGGCTTCAGGATGCATTACCCCTTTTCATCCAGGGGGAACTTTTCATGCTTTCTTCTTCTTCCCCTTAAACTCAGTATACAGTGTATTAAAGTGACAGTAAAACCAAAAACTACACTTCCAATCTAGTGGCATGAAACAGAAATATGACCCTACAGGCAGGTCTTTGTGATGTACAAAAATGAAACCAATATAAATCATGCAGGATCTCACTGTCAAAAGGTACAAAAAATGTGCAAAACATTCAATGTTTTGGACATGATCAACAAGTGGAGAAATGGGGCATCAAAGTGACACTGCCAAGAACAGAACGTCCCTCCAAAACTGACGAAAGGACAAGAAGAAAATTTATCAGGGAGGCTGCCAACAGACCTACAACAATATTAAGGGAGCTGCAGGAACATCTACCAAGAACTGGTCACTCTCTGCATGTGTCAACAATTTTGTATTCTAATCAGAAGCCCTTTCTTTAAAAAAAAAACATCCAGACCCACCTAAATCACCCCATACCATGAGGCAAAATGTGTTATGGTTTGATGAGACCAGGGTAGAATTTTTTGGCCATAATTCTAAAACATATGTTTGGCACAAAAACAAGACAGCTTATGACCCAAAGCACACCATACCCACAGTGAAGCATGGTGGTGACAGCATCAGGATAGAGGGATAGCTACAATTCCAAATACCAATCAATTTTGACAAAACCTGCAGGCCTCTGATAGACAGCTGAAGATTAAGAAAAAATGTCACCTTCCAGCAGATAAGACCCAAAGCACAAATCCAAATCAAAGGAATGGCTTCATAAAATAGAAGATCAGGGTTTTTGAATGGTCCAGTCGGAGTCCAGATCTAAATCCTATCCAAAACCAAGGGAATAACTGGAAGAGGGCTATGTACAGCAGATTATAGATCTGGAGCATTTTTGCAAGGAATAGTGGAATAGAATTGTTAAATCTATGTGGCTAAGTTGGTAGACACTTTTTACAATGTATTTGTTAATGGATGTGCCCACTTGTGCAACCAGATTATTGTAGGTTTTTTTTTTTGGTCTCTAAAATATTTTTGTTTGTTTTTCACTTGAATTTTGTTGGTTGCTGTATTACATTAAAGGAGGAAAATATCTGGCGTGATTTATCTTGCTTTCATTTTTTACATCACAAAAACCTGAAATTTAACAGTGGTGTGTATACATTTTATATCCAATGTATGTATGTACCATTGTGGGACAAATGTCTCAGTCTCAACAACTTAACTAACATCATGTGAGACATTCATTCACTGGCCACGTCCCCTTCCTTTCTGCTGTGTCTTTCCAGGGATCCCAGTTCGAAATACCTGTTCAAGTGCTCGCCATCTACTGATGGCACCCTTCACATCACAGTGTGGCTGTAGCCATGAGATTTGACAGATGTGTAACAGCCTCCTCCCCTTCCCTCCCACTTTGCCTGCTGCCCAGCAACACCACCTGACAGCTATCAGTAGAAATTCCAGCAGAGCCATTGCCAGACAGCTAGATAAACAAAGGGGGTAAGAGGCCAGAAAAAAAATAAAATCAAAGGTGATATAAAGTACACAATTATCTAATTTGCTGGCAATTTTGTGACTTCTTTTGTTTTCTTTCATGTTTCTTTTTATGCTTTCTGGGAAAAAAAAAGTAGAAACATTTCATTATTTTGTCTAGGTACTATGTAAATTGCTAAGTAAATTATATTTATTTTACTGCAATATGAAACAGCAATGTATAGTCCCAGCATATGAACTGGAGGGTGAAAGAACTGGAGGGATATAAGGATTTTAAGGATGACACTGCCTGTCTGGGGAGGAGAGTAGGAATGAGATTAAAGGTCCTGTGACAACCGCGCTTGGGGAGGAACATCTGGCAGACCAGCTGCTCCTCTGGTTAACATGTTACCCCAAGAGTTTTGAAATCACACGCACACACAAACACACTATGAACCACAGTTAATAATTGTTGCAGTGTATTTTTGGTTTATGAACCTATTAAGCTTTAACAGTGTCCAAGCATGAACAGATATTTTAAACACAGATTACAATGTTCATTATTAAAGAGGGAAATGTTTGTGTTGCCAGAGAGCTCGTCTCCTCAGACTCCTCCAGCCTCTATTGGATTTATGCTGAATATGAATTCCCTGTCATCTGCACCAAGAAGAGAGAATGAAATAGAGAGGAGCTGATTCTCTTGCACACCTAATGAAATAAAGTGAAAAAGTGAACTTCCTGCCAACATGAGTATAATTTAGCATCACGCTGTGGTTGTGCCTTCACAATTTTTATGGTCATTACATATGATAAAGTATGAGAGATGGAACACCCATGGGTGGATAAAACAATCTGAGCTGTGATGAATGCATGCATGGAAAACACAGCATTCATGTCATGATTTGAAGGCAAATCCACCACAACGGTGAGAGCTGACTCTTCTCTGGCCGATAAGCTGAATACTTTCTATGCACCCTCATCCACACCGATAGTAATAAAGGGAGCTATGTGTGGCCACTGTTTATAGACTATAGCTACAGGTTAGCCTCCAAGCTCAGGGACCTGGGATTAAAGCCCCCCTCTGTGACTGGGTCCTGGACATCCTCACAGGCAGACCCTAGGTAGTGAGAGTGGGCAAGTTTGCCTCCAACACCATCACCCTGAGCACTGGAGCCCCACAAGTTTGTGTCCTGAGCCCCCTGCTTTATTCTATCTACACACATGTCTGTGTACCCTCCCACAGCTCCACTTATATAATCAAGTTTGCTGACGACACAACTCCAATAACAACAAGGCTGCCTACCTTGATGAGGTGGAGAAACTAGTAGCTTGGTGCCAGGCTAACTGTCTCTCTCTCTGAATGTCAGCAAAACCAAGGAGCTGGCTGTGGACTTCAGAAAGAGGCAGCAGCGTTATTACACCCCACTCGAGTTCGGCCGAACCCCAATGGAGAGAGTGAGCAGCAGCTTCAGGTAAAGTGGAGTACAAGTCTGACCTGGACTCATCACATCCAAGCTCAGGCGAATAATGCCAGACAATGGCTATAACATCTGAGACTGCTGAGGGACTGCAGAGCCTCCACAGCAATCCTGAAAACGTTCTATACTGGGGCTATAGAAAGTTTACTGACTCTAAGTGCATCTAAGCGTGGTATGGAAACTGTTCAACCCAGTACCACAAAGCCCTGCAGAGAGTGGTGCACCGGGTCTGCTCTCCTCTCTCTGCATGACATCTACACCAGGTGATGCAGTACCAGAGCTGCTAAAATCATCACCACCCCCGTAACTGTCTGTTCAGCCTGCTGCAATCAGGCAAACACTTCCGTTGTCTGACGGCTAAAACTGAGAGTCTCCGGAGGAGCTTCTTCCCTCAGGCCATTAGACTCCTCAATATGGATATATCCACCACTCAGATCCCTTAGGACTCCATAAAAACTCTCCAGTCACTCTGCATGCCATTGACACTCCACACACTGCACTTTACACTTTGTATTGGTGATACACATGACATAATCTCCTATTTTGTACACATAATATACTGCATATTTTGTACATCAATTTTTTTGCACATTCCTTGGTCATTTTGTACATCCTTTTTTGCACATTCCTGTACATACATTTCTTATTTCTTGTTATCTTATTTCTTTTTTTTCTTATTCATTTCTGATTTTTAAGTTAGTCTAAAGAGAAGTAGGCCAGGTTTTCATTACACTGCAAGTTATATACTGTATATAACTGTAAAAACAAAAATCATGAATCTTGAAACATTCCTGTTAAAAGGTTAAAAGAGAATATACTAACACACACACACACACACACATACACACACACACGCGCACACACACATACACAGGCATTTAGAGGGCTGCAGAGCCGAATAAGGGCTGGATTCTTGCCTGAGCACCAAGAGGTTTATTAAATGCACACAAATAAGCGAGGGAGAGGGAAGTAGAAAGAAAATCTGTGCAAGGATATATGAGTAGGAAGGTCATGCCCTATGCAACTAATCTGCGCTGAACAACTATATACTCATACACACAGACACAGACATACACAAACCTCTTCTGAGATATCAGAAGGAGGCTCTCTTTGCTGTCAAACAAATTTGACCAACAATCTGGGTGAGATTCTGGCTGACATCCTGGTTCTGTCCCTTAGTTTTTGTTATGGAAGAGCATATGAGTGCACTGCTGCTGCCAGCACTGCTCTGTATTAATGGGCGACACTATTCACAAGACAAGCTGCTTATCACTGTTGCCTGAGTGGCCTTCATTCCAACCACTACTTCTGCTGAGTAGGAGTAACTTGGTGAAAACACAACAAACAACAAAAGCAATAAAATATTGATCAATCCCTATTTAGAAGAAGTATAGGGAAGGAAACACAAATAACAACAGGAGAATTACAAATAGATAAGTAGGAAAATATAGAAAGGAACTCCTGTTACTTTTTTAAAGAAATCAAAACCAGTTTTATAGAAAAGTCAAGAATTCCTTTCTGCTTTTATTCCTGCTGTTTCCAGAAGAGGTGTTTCACAAAACTGGTTACTAGGTTAGTTTGAAATAATATTGGCAGTATAGAAAGAGAAAGATACAAAGAGAGACAAATAGGGCAAGACAAAGTAGAAGGACATATGACTTGAGCAAGTCTGTGGCATGAATAAAATGTGGTAATATATAACTGAAACAAATAAACCCCACAGCTATCCGAGGGGCTACTTTCACAGGAAACTTCTTGAATGGAAAATCAAGTTTTAATGAAGAGCCAATGATTACAGACAACAATCCTTCCCTGTTAATGTGAATAGTGTCGCCCATTAACACAGAGCAATGCTGGCAGCAGCAGTGCACTCATATGCTCTTCCATTACAAAAACTAAGGGACAGAACCAGGATGACAGCCAGAATCTCACCCAGATTTTTGGTCAAATGATGGGAGACAACAATCCTTCCCTACAGGGAAGGATTGTTGTCTCCCATCATTGGCTCTTCATTAAATCTTGACAACAATCCTCCACTACAGGTGCAGGAAGCAGGGAGTGGATTAGTGCCATTTGTGTACAGGCATGCCATGGGTGTAAATTGTGGAAAATAGAGGAATTTAGGGGAAAAAATCCAATGCAACTCTCTTTTTACAAATTCTATTTACAAATCTGGTTTGATCTCAGTCCATTTCAAATGTGACATTTGAAAAGTTGTTCACATCACTACTGTGACCATGGCAAATAAGTATATAGAGTATAAAGTGCACTCTGTAGTGTACAATATAGTGGTGTACACTGGCTGTAGCTAGTTAAGAGAGAATAAAAAATGATGACAGCACCAAAAAAAATTAATCAATGAAAAACAATAACAAACCCATTATAAATAAACTTTATAATGTAGTTCACAATCATAGTACATTATGGTCATTTTCTAAACATGGAGATTAAATACTTGTAACCTGTGGTAACCTACCACAAAAAAGCATTTTAGTCACCTATCTCAAGGCAGAATCTGGCTACTTTCAGACTGCTGTTATTTCTGTAAGCATTCATGCATTCTGTAAGTCATACAATACATTTGTGTATGGATATCTGTAAGATACCTGCGCACTGAGCATTTCCAAATATGTGTGTTTCAACTTGTTATGATACCAGAATTTTGACTCTCTTACCAATATCAAATTTATCATCATGATGCTCAATACTAATATATTTTTGCTAGAGAGATTTTTCTGTAGATGTGAGCTGCTAAACTGAGTCTTGAGGTGCAAAATGAGCGAAGGGACAGATAAGTGCTGAGGAGATGTTCTGGAGATTTGGACCAACGAACAAAAAGAGAAAATAATCGGTGGATGGGATACACAAAATGTTTTTACTAGTCATTAATATAATTTTCTATTAATATACTAAGCATGGCGATGTGTTCTCCATGCTCAAGTGATTTTATGATTTCTATGCACACTTGGCAGTTTTGTTTACTTTTTGTGTCATCGTATTTCTGACCATTGGCTAACAACCGTCTTTAAGCGCGCTTGCTTAAATTCACATAAAAATTCAAAGACGTGTGTAATAGTGTAAACATTAGCATTTGTAATGCATTAAAAAGTGATGAAGAAGAATAACAAGTAACTGTAATATTATAATGAGGATGAAGTTAATTGATTGTTTTGGTGAAGGTAAAACTGCTATAATGTTTATATAATGTTTACATAATTATAATGTTATAATGTATAATGTTTACAAGTAGTGTTTGAACAGCTAACATATAGGTGCTATCACTATTGAAATAAAGAAGTCAATCTATCACTCAGTCACTCACCCAGTCAGTCAGTCACTTACTCATTCAGTCTCTCCAACCGTCTGTCACGTACTCACATAATCACTCAGTCTATCAGTCAGTCAGTTTCTTCATCAGGCAGTCACTTAGTCATGCAATCAATATAACTTACTCAACTAATTTATTTAATTCCAAAGTTCAAATTTGCTCTTTCTTGCAGAACTCAAGGCAGCTGAGACCTACTGGCAAATAGTCACTGTACAACTGTGCAGTTGAACAAACAATGGCAAAACAGATGATACTTAAATGTTTCTTCCTAAAAGCAAACAATTCTGATCAGCCTAATCGAGACAGTGAGGAACATGTTGAGATCACGGAAACAGATGATCCTGGTCGAGCTTCTAAGAATCAGTCATACATTTGAGAATATGGAGATGTATCATATTTTTCATTAGCAGTTTTCTTTCTATGCTGTGTTCATAGACTTGTTGACCATTTTATGTTTATTTACATGTTGACTATATGCAAAAAAAATGTTACTTAAATGTCCTTAAGTATTTGGTGAGTGACACAATTTTCATAAATGTGCCTCTGTACACCACCATAATAGATCTGAAATGAAGCAAACAAGATGTGAATATAATGTACACTTTCATCTTTAATTCAAAGAGTTTAACAAAAATATTGCATTCACTATTTAAGAATTACAGCCATTTTACATAGACAAATTAAGGAGATAAAAGGTCTGGAGTTGATTCCAAGCACTGAATTTGCATTTCATGGCAACTCTCAATATGAGGTCCAAAGAGACATCGAAGCAATGAAGGAGGCCATCATTAGGCTGAAAAAAACCAAACAGACCTATCAGAGACATAGCAGAAACTTTAGGAGTGGCCAAATCAACAATTTGGTACATTTTTGAAAAGAAGGAATGCACTGGCGAGCTCAGCAACACCAAAAGGCCTGGGAGACAATGGAAGACAACTACAGTGGATGACAGAATTCTTTCCTTGGTGAAGACAAACCCCTTCACAACATCCAGCCAAGTCAAGAACACTCTGGAGGAGGTAGACATATCAGTGTCAAAGTCTACAATCAAGAGATGCCTTTATGAATGTAAATACAGACAGTTTTGTTGTCTTGAGTGACAAAACACTCAAGAAAAGAAAGGCCAGATTAGACTTGCTAAAAAACACTAAAAAAGCCTGCCCAGGTCTGGAACAAGATTCATTTGTACCAGAATAATGGGAAGAGAAGAGTATGAAGAAGGAAAGGAAGGGCTCATTTTCCAAAGCATACCACATCATCTGTCAAACATGGTGGAGCATTGTTACGGCATAGGCATGTATGGCTGCCAGTGGAACTGGGTCACTGGTGTTTATTGATGATGTGACTACTGATAGAAGAAACAGAATGAATTCTGAAGCATATATTTTCTGAAAGATATACTTTCTGCTCAGATTCAGTCAATGCTGCAAAACTGATAGGATGGCGCTTGGACAATGATCCAAAACATACCACGAAAGCAACCCAAGAGCAAAGGCAAAGAAATTAAATGTTCTTAAATGTCTGATGACCTCAAACCAGTTGAGCATTCTTTTCAGTTACTGAAGACAAAACTGAAGGCAGAAAGACTCACAAACAAGCAGCAACTGAAGGTAGCTGCAGAAAAGACCTGGCAAAGCATCTCAGGGGAGGTACCATTTTGGTTTGCGTTTCAGAATTTGGTGATGTCCATGGGTTCCAGATTTCAGGCAGTCACTGACTACAAAGGATGTGCATGCAAATATTAAAAATAATTCTAATATGTATGATTGTTAGATTGTCCAATTACTTTTGAGCCTGTGAAAATGAAGTGACATTGCAAAAAAAAAAAAAACGGCTATAATTCCTAAACAGTTAAACCCCTTGAATTAAAGCTGAAAGGCTACATTTCAATCACATATTGATTGCTTCATTTCAAATCCATTATGCTGGTGTACTGAGGCAAAATTATGAAAATTATGTCACTGTCCAAATACTCATGAATCTGTATCTGTATCTATACTCACCATCCACTTTAATAGGAACACTTGTACACCTGCTTATTTATGCAGTTATCCAATCAGCCAACAACATGGCAGCAGCACAACACATAAAATCATGCAGATGCAGGTCAAGAGCTTCAGTTAATGTTCACATCAAACAGAATGGGGAAGAAATTTTGATCTCTGTGACTTTAACCATGGCATGGTTGTTGGTGCCAGATGGGCTGGTTTAAGTATTTCAGAAACTTATCTCTGGGGACTTTTACACACAACAGTCTCTAGAGTTTACACAGCATGGTGTGAAAAACAAACAATAATGACCAGAATGGTCTGAGCTGAAATGAAGTCAGCTAGTAACTCAAATAAGCACTCATCAAAATCACTGAAATCATATTTTTTCCCACCCAACGATGGTGGACTGTATCTGATTGATTTTATGCATTGCACTGCTACCACACGATTGGCTGATTAGATAATTGCATGAATGTGTAGGTGTGCAGGTGTTCCTTATAAAGTGTTTGGTGAGCATGTATGCTTTATAGAGCCACTATGCTGTAGCTTTACAGTTAATTCTGTACCAACAGGGCGATCTACCTGCTGAGTGAATTGCACTTAATCACTTATACATTATTTTGGGGGTATAACCCAGCCATTATGTCTGCTGAAATTAGGAAATATCCAGGTAACAAAGTAATGGTATGACATCACACTAACCACACCTTAATAAATGCTAAAGTATAACTAATGTCTGGTGCACCTTCATCCCTGCCATGATCCAATATAGTAGGACATGAGGCCATATGGAACTTTGAGATTACTCATCCACTCACAGGCCTCCATATAAGCAGAATTAAAGCAAATTACTAAATAAAAACTCTTAAATAAATAAAGTATCTAAAAATGGTGATTTCAGCCTAGCTTTTCTGGGCTTGCAGATTAAGGCTAAGCTACTGAGGCAAAGGGCCTGGCAAACTGAGTCAATGCAAAAAGAACACTGTATGGAAATAGACATAATCTCACCAAAGCCAAATTTTCTAGGATAAAAGAATGAGTTAACTTGCCATGAAGCACTATCAAGTCTTTATGAGCTTGATGCACTTGGTTGAAGGCAGAACCAATTAGCTTAATTTTAGCATCCAACACTGCAGAAGTCATGGCAAAATTAATTTACTGCAAATAGTTCTTTCTTAATACATTTATTCTCCTTTTTTATTGATAGGATATTTGATTTTTGTCACACACATATTCCAATAACCACTAGGTATATCTGAATATTACAATTACTTTTTTTTTTTTTTAACATACAGATGTCATGCTATACAACATCCCACCAACAGCTTTATTCTAATCATAAATACACAGCCTAAATGCTATTGGTAGCATTAGTAGCATAACGGATTGGTGCGTGTGTATGTGGGAGATTGTCTTCTTTAAACCATGATGGAGGAGCAGTAGAAATGCCATATTTAATATTAAGCAGATTGGGGGGATATATGTATTTATTCCTGTCATTATTTAAGGGCTGTTAAGCAGGGAAAAGGAGGCAGAGAGAGTGAGGTTTATGTATTCAACACCTAAAGAAATAGAGACAATGCCATGTTTGGCTTATCTATATTTGTGGGAGCAAATGCTGAGCTAAATTGGAAAGCTGCTTTCTGGTCAACAACAATCACACACTCCAAACAGAATAAGAAATTCTTAATGAAGATGATCGAAAAACCACAAGGGACTCTAACACAACACAAGTTAGACATTAACTGAGAGAAAACACCATCTCCCCAGAGTTTTCCATTAGCATTTAATTGACAAGGCTGCTTATTCAAATTAAATAATATATATACATACAGTTAGGTCCAGAGGTATTTGAACAATGAGTTTTTGTGATTTTGCCTTTATACTCCACCACAATGGATTTGAAATTTGGAATTACAGCCATTTTAAGCAAAGTACTTCCATTTTCAGGGGCTCAAAGGTATTTGGACAATTGACTGACAAGAAGTTAATTGACCAGGTGCGGTCCATTCCCTCGTTACTTCAAGACAAACAAAGCAGATAAAAGGTCTAGAGTTGATATCAGGTATTGAGTTGGCATTTGGTGACATTTTAAAAAAAGCCTCCCATGTTCTGGAATAAGATTCTTTTGGACTGATGAAACCAAGATTAAAAGTGGTGAAAGAAAGGAACACCTCATGATCCAAAGTATACCGCATCATGTGTCAAACATAGTGGAGGGAGTGTTATGGCATGGGCATGTATGGCTGCCAATGGAATGGGCTCGCTGGTGTTTATTGATTATGTGACTGCTGACAGATGTAGCAATATGAATTCTGAGGTGTACAGGGTTATACTCTCTGCTCAGCAAATGCTACAAAACTGATAGGACGCCGCTTCATGGTGCAGGTGGATAATGACCCTAAACATATTGCGAAAGGATCTCAATACATCAACACAGAATGGTGCAAGAACTCGGTGCTAGTTTCTAGTTACTGCTCATCGCTGGTGGAGTTTGTATCTGTTAGATGCAGACCATTTTATTTACCACAGGAATTCACCACTGTCCTTATAATCGGTGTTTACATTCCCCCCAGCGCTAATGCTAAAGACGCACTCTATGAACTGTATGGGGCTATTAGCAAGATGCAGAATTCAAACCCTGACGGACTGTGTATTGTTGCCGGAGATTTCAACCATGCAAATCTCAAGTCAGTGCTCCCTAAATTCCATCAGCATGTGAACTTTGCAACGAGAGGAAAGAACATGCTGGACCTTCTTTACACAAACATCCCCGGCGCATACCAGGCGGAGCTCCTCCCCCACCTTGGCTACTCAGACCACATCTCTGTTATGCTGATCCCAGCATACAGACTGCTTGTCAGACGCTCCAAACCGGTTCTGAAGCAGGTGAAGACCTGGCCAGCAGGAGCCATCTCTGCTCTTCAGGACTGTTTTGAACACACTGACTGGCACATGTTCAGGGAAGCGGCAACTGGCGGCGACTTCACCAACTTGGAGGAATACGCGACATCAGTGACCTGCTATATCAGCAAGTGCATTGATGACATCACCATCTCCAAGACCATCACCACACGCTCCAACCAGAAGCCGTGGATAACTGCAGAGGTGCATGCACTACTGAGGACTCGAGACTCTGCCTTCAGAGCAGGCGACAAGTTGGCCCTAAGAACAGCAAGGGCCAAACTGTCCCGGGCCATCAGAGAGGCAAAGCGCACACACACTCAGAGAATCCACAGCCACTTCAAGGCCAGTAGAGACACGCGGCGCATGTGGCAGGGCATCCAGGCCACTAACTACAGGACATCACCACCTGCATGTGACAGTGATGCCTCCCTTCCAAGTGTGCTGAATGACTTCTACGCTCGGCTTGAGGCACAGAATGGCGTGACGATGAGGAAGACTACCCCTTCTCTCAATGACCAGGTGCTGAGGTGTCTAACCACGGCCGATGTGAGGAAGACTCTACACAGAGTCAATCCGCGGAAGGCTGCTGTACTAGACAACATTCCTGGCAGAGTGCTCAGAGGATGTGCAGACCAGCTGGCAGATGTTTTCACGGACATCTTCAACACCTCCCTGAGCAGCACCGTTGTTCCGACATACTTTAAGGCCATCACCATCGTCCCCATGCCAAAGAAGTCTTCAGTGTCCTGCCTCAATGACTACCGTCCTGTTGCACTTTCACCCTTCATCATGAAGTGCTTCGAGAGGCTCATCATGAGGCACATCAAGACCATGCTGCCCTCTCACTGGACCCCCTGCAATTCCTTGCCGCCCCAACCGCTCAACAGATGATGCCAGTAAGTAAGACACCTCAGTAAGTCCGGATCAGGAACAGCATCTCCAACACCACCACACTGAGCACTGGGGCCCCAAGGGGCTGTGTGCTCAGTCCACTGCTGTTCACTCTGCTGACTCATGACTGTGTAGCAATGCACAGCTAGAATCACATCATCAGATTCACCGATGACACGACCGTGGTGGGTCTCATCAGCAAGAACGTCGAGTCAGCATACAGAGAGGAGGTGCAGCAGTTAACGGACTGGTGCAGAGCCAACAACCTGTCTCTGAACATGGACAAAACTAAAGAGATGGTTGTTGACTTCAGAAGAGCACAGAGTGACCACTCTTGTCTTCTCTAGGGCTGTCTAATTAAAATTCAAACCTCAAATATTTGTTGATTTTAAGATAAAAATGCATAATCGAATGCAAAACCTGTGTGTATTCGAATTTAAGATGTGTAGCAAGCACTAGCACCGATTTTAAATCAAACATAGTAAAAAATGACTTGCAAGATATTAACAATGCACTAACAATGTTTTTTGAAGAAGAAAAATCTAGAAAGAATAGTTGGTGTTTCAAATATCCAGTCACAGTCAATAATGTCGGGGATTGATCCACTTAATCTGTGTGAGCTGAATGTACACTAGTAAACTGAAGTGCTTTTAACTCCCCCAAACGCATACTATACACTTATGGGAGTTAACAGACATATACACAACATAAAGGTAATATTACAACTTTCTTGTGCACAAAATGATGCAAATGCACAAGTGAACTTGAACTCAAGTAACGCGCTAGGTAGAATGGTAAGTCACATTGTGAATATACTCTTTCTGTAACAGCGCACTAAAACACACACAATGAATAACTAAGGCATGATATGGTAATAATATTACAATAATACTGTATTTCAGTAGTGTACTCATTGTAACCTAGAGTAATGTTATTATTTCAGGAGATCAGGTTTTCAAAACAATGGCAGTTTTCACATATTTTTGTTGATACATGTTCATATATAAAACGTGTGAGTATTTGGTTTAATTTTTGCATTTTCTCATCAACTAAAATGCCTTTGACTAATATTCGATGCCAGTAAAATTGACTAATATTAACTAGTAGTCAAAGGATCTCCCCCACTGAAAGATCACTTCTGAGACCCATCATTATTTTGTAGCTCTGGGTTGAGGTTAGAGGATGTGACATGTAAGGACAAATAACATGACAGGAAGGAGAAACCCTATGCTGTCAAGCTGTCTGTTTGGAACAAGTGAGAGAGAACAGGCATTGTGGCAGAGCCTACCAACTAGGACAGTCGTGCTTTTTTGATGGGCATTTGCATTAATAAAGGTCTATCCCTGTCCAATAAAATGGTTATATTTCAGGCTACAGATAAAAGATGTTGCCATTCTAAGCAAATAATAGCATCTAATATGAAATCAGCAGAGCAGAAAAAGAGGCACTCTTTCATTTCCTCTTGTAGGCTGTCTGTTTTGTACATCTCATTGTTCATCAGCTTCTACAGCTGATAACCACTGAATTTGCATCTGAATCATGAATGCTTCATAACCTGCCCTATACAGCACCTATGCAAACGGCTTGACCCAGAAAAGAGCTGGTGTCCTCCAATATGAGCACAATGTTTTGCAAATACCAGTGAGGAAACTGTACCAAGGCAAAGGATGGTAAAAAAGTATGGGTTGATTGCTTTGTGGCAGTTTTCCTATCCATAATATAAACAATGCCAATAACAACACACTGTCACAAAGAAACAGTAAGGTTCTATCAAGTGAAAGGATCAAGAATCCCCCACAAAATACTGTAGAAACTACACATGCTAACTTTTAGGGTTCACATTACACATACATTTAATTAATCTCACTTGTGGTTGAAAAATGATCATTTGTACTAAATAAAATGTAATGCATACATAGTGAGGACCGAAATTGCATAAATTGGTATTCAGGTTTCACAAATAACTATGGACTTAAGCACTACTCAGACAGTTGAGAGACAGTTTGCATGGGACAGAGTTTGCCAAAAACAGAAGCATGTCTTAGTTATGCATGACTGATCATTAACTTAAATTGTTCAGTTAAGCAGTCCCATGCATAGGTCATGTCTTCTTGACCTCGATTCAGTATCTTGTGAGCAATATTATAAATAAATATTTTTCATGGCCTGTCCAGATACTTGCAATTTCTTAAAAGCAAATACAGTTTTTCAGCCACACACTGTACAAAAAATAGGATGCACTGGATCAAGTGCTATTTTATAAGCTGCTGAATAATGTGGGTGGTTAATAGGGTGATTTGCAGTAAGCAATGTAATAATTACAACTGGGACTGTTGTCCTAGTTTCAGAAATATATTGGCAATATTCTAGACTCATAATTTGAATTCTTGCCATCAGATATCAGTCTGCATTTTTCCATCCCCTGTGTTTTTTTTTTTTTTTTTTTTTTTTTTGTGGCAAGGCAAGTAGTTACAGCAGGTTATGGTCGCTGAACTGCTGGATGTCCAGGTGGTGCTCCGAAAACAATGTGGGCTTTATAGATAACT
>CM074922.1:11732122-11754841 GCA_037576815.1 Pangasius larnaudii | reverse complement strand
AGTCTCTCTAATCCTTACGCTTGCCCATTTTTCCTGTTTCCAACACATCAACTTTGAGAACCGACTGGTCACTTGCTACCTAATATCACCTTGACAGGTGCTATTGTAACAAGATAATCAATATTATTCACTTCACCTGTCAGTGGACATAATGTTACGGCTGAACGGTGTATCAGCATGATTTTATGCATTGCACTGCTGCCACACAATTGGCTGAATTTCATGAACGATTAGGTGTGTGGGTGTTCCTAATAAAGTGTTCAGTGACTCTACATACAGTACATTCTGCATGCATGCATGCACGCATGGGACTCAATGTGGATGAAGAGGAATACAGAATGTCTCAACCTGAATTAATGCCTCAAACAACACAGATCTAAAAAGCAAGCATAAGTCACAGGCCTACAGCGACTTATCCATGCTCTCATTTGCAGTGTAAAAAGATCTAATACTGGCTTGCAGGTTTTTGTATGATGAGCTGAAAACTCCTGTTTACCTCAATGCTTTCTACACTGTGGTCGGTAAGCTATATTGTGCCCCATCTAACAGGCCTCTGTAATGGGTGATGCCTTATAATTAATACAACCTTTGATGTATTAGCTTATCCAACCAAAGTGTGGAGCATTCTATGTGTAATATACACTCACCATCCACTTTATTAGGAACATCAGTACACCTGCACATTCATGCCATTATTTAATCAGCCAATCATGTGACAGCAGCGCAATGCAAAAATCATGCAGATACAAGTTAAGAGCTTCAGTTAATGTTCACATGAAACATCAGAACGAAGAAAAAGTGTGATCTCTGTGACTTTGATTGTGGCATGGATGTTGGCTATCAGATAGCCTGGTTTGAGTATTTCAGAAACTACACAGAATGGTGTGAAAAACAAAAATCATTTCTCTGGGTGGAAACGCCCTCTTGATAAGAAGGTCGGAGGAAAATAGCCAGATTGGTTCAACCTGCCAGGAAAGAAATTCTAACTCAAATAATCACTCTTTACAACTGTGGTGAGCAGAAAAAGCATCTCTGCATAAAATATCAAACCTTGAGGTGGATGGGCTACAACAGCAGTAGACCACAATGTTTTCCATTCCTGTCAGCCAAGAACAAGAATCTGAGGCTATCATAGGCACAGGCTCACCCAAACTGGACAGTTGAAGATTAGAGAACTTAGTCAGCATTTTCTTTTTTGGATAACTGCACAAATGAGCAGGTGTACAGTTTTAAAGTGGGCAGTGAGTGTATGTAAACAAAATCCAGAACATACTGTATACAGTACATCACCATACTTCATATTACACTATATGGCCAAAAGTATGAGGACACCTGACCACAGTCTAGAATTGTCTAGAATGTCTTTCTATGCTGTAGCTTTAAAATTTCCCTTCATTCAAGGGCCTAGCCCAAACCTGTTCCAGCATGTCAATGCCACTGTGCACAAAAGTGAGGTCCATAGTGGCCAGTGAGAGAGAAAGAAAGTGTACCACTCATACATACAAAATGAAAAAGATGGATGTGGCACCAAGCAGATATTTTGGACTGTGTCGCTCGGATAGCTTGACGTGAAAACCTAATGTCTGTGTGTAATTTAATTAAGGAAGCTAACACAGCCCATCTTGCAGCAGGGCACTTCTTTTTAAAGTTTAGAGGGGCGCCATGGGGTCTGGACCATACAGCATGAGAGAATGGGTTTTAGAGCGTTGAACCAAGGAACTAATAGGGCATTAACATGGCTAATGAAGTGGGCTAGAACATCTAACTACCATGGCCTGGTTCTTTTGGCTGTTCTCTTACATTATTTGATGCATTTGCCTAGGAGCAGACCAAAGTAAGTTAGCTGGCATAGCACTGAAGAAAAAAGCCACCCTAAAGAGCTTGGTGCATGAATAAGTAAGTAAACAACAAAAACAAAAAAGCCTCCTTCAGTGGTAGCTCTGCCCCTTCCTCCTCCACCTCTTCCCAGTTTCTCCCATTTATTTCTCACATAATCTCTGAGGCAAGTATCAGTTCATTTTGAGACTACCTCAATGTATGAAGATTACAGGCTGCCATACAAGTCCCCATATAGAAACAATAACGCATTAGAAGAAGTGCATTAATATAAACCTATTGTTTTTGTTACAGCCACAACTACTGTTATAAAAAATTAATCCACACCTTCTGGTCAGTCACATTCAATAATTTTATCATGCTGTGGTATAACAGTGTATAGATGCTACACAATTTTTGCCTTGCTGCCATCTGTAAGCTAGAGACAGAATCTGTGTCTGTTACTTAATGTAAGAATATAATGCTGAACCAATCAATAGAAGTCAGCAATAATACATAAGAGGCCCCAACTAACCTCCAGTTACCTCCAATGATAGTAAATGATCTAAGGAACCAGAAAACTAACCAATATATAAAAAGTCTAAAAAGCTGGTTGAAACTGGAGGTTTTTGTGATGTAAAAAGTGAAATCAAGATAAATCATGACAGACCTTTTTCCACCTTTAATGTGATATACAGGAGCAACCAACATAATTAAAGTAAAAACATATAGGAATGCTTTATGGGGGAAAAAAACAGAAAAAGGAAAAACTTACAATAACCTGGCTGCATAAGTGTGCATACCCATTAACTTAGACTTTGTTAAAGCACCTTTTGCTTGTAATATTTTGTGAGCATACCTAACCACTTGTGAGCATACCTAACCACTTTCCTTCTCTTTCTGCCGAGCTACACTCCTGAGCTTCCGGTGATCCAGACCGCCCCCCCCTCCTGAACTCTGGACCATGTCCACCGGCAATGCTTCACACTGCCATGAAGACGCTTCAGCTGTTTTCTATGGACTACACAAGCGCACATTGTACACACACACGCGCGCACTATAGTGTAAACCCATATGACCATAAAACCATCTCAGGGAGTTTTTCCTTGCCACCGTCGCCCTGCTTGCTCATCAGAGACGTCACACACACTCATTTCACTTTACTTTTGTTTGTGTAAAGCTGCTTTGAGACAATGACCTTTGTAAAAAAGCGCTATACAAATAAAATTGAATTGAA
Organism: Pangasius larnaudii; assembly: GCA_037576815.1. Taxonomy (NCBI): domain Eukaryota; kingdom Metazoa; phylum Chordata; class Actinopteri; order Siluriformes; family Pangasiidae; genus Pangasius; species Pangasius larnaudii. Next base: position 11,751,789 of record CM074922.1, on the reverse strand, counting down.
TTGAATTAATACACCACTCAGTAGTTTTGGGTAAAAGTCTACCAAATTAGCACATCTAGATTTGTCAATTTTGTTCCATTCTTCTTTGAAAAATGCCCCAGATCTATCAAATTGCGAGGGGATCACCTGTGCACAGCCCTTTTCATGTCATACCACTGGTTTGATACGATTTAGACATGGGCTCTGACTGTGCCATTCCCAAGAATTGATGTTTTTCTAAAACCATTCCTTTGTTGACATGGATTTGTGCCAAAATAGATTGGTACTTGGAGCTCATGATTCATGATTCTCTCTATCTTGACTAGAGCCCCACTCCCAACTGAAGAGAAGCATCTCTATAGCATGATGCTGCCAGCATCATGCCATGGGTATGGTGTTCTTTGGGTGATAAGCTGTTTTTCTGCACAAAACACATCTTTTAGACTTATGCTTAAAAATTTGTACCTTGGTCTCATCAGATCATAACACATTTTGCCACATGGTTTGGGTGATTTAGGCAGGCTTGGATTTTTTTTGATGTTTCTGTAGGTCTCTTGGCAGCTTCCCTGGTAAGTTTTCTTCTTGTCCTTTTGTCAATTGTTCTTATGTTTTGGAAATTCTTTTGTACCCCTTTTGTTCTCTTAAGATTGAGTCTGGAGCTACACCACAACTGGCAACCAGCAGATGGCAAAAAAACATCAAAACAATAAAACAGATTTAAAAAAAACAAAGCTCCAGTAAGAAGTGGCAGCTATAATGCACACAGCATACTCGGCCAATGGAAAAAAGTTAAGCAGTGTCATAAAAATCCTACAGAAACAGTTGATCTTTATGTGGGGTTAATCAGAATCACTTCACTGATGATAATATGATAATTGCTTTTGAATATAAGTTTGAATTGGGTAATTCTGAGCATAGTCACATGCCCCATTATAAAAGGGTGTGTACAGTTATGCAGCCAGGTTATTGTTAGTTTTTCTTTTTCACCCTAAAACACTTATATTTGTTTTTCACTTGAATTTTATTGGATGCTATATCACATTAAAGGTGGAAAAGGTTTTGGCATGATTTATCTTGCATTTATCTTGAATGAAGAATGAATTGAAATGTGTTCTTTTGTTTATTCTGAAAACCATATACTGTATCTCTTATGTGCAAAGGATTTTTGAACTGATCTGCTCCTCTCCTGCAATATGGCACACCTGCCTGCAAATGCATTGCTTTTCTAATTGTTCTTAAATTACTGAAAGTATGAGTGTGTGTGTGGAGTAGCTCTTCAGGTCTGAACACTTATCAAAGAATTATCAGAATGTAGCACCCCCATGGCTGCAGTTAATTCGGTGCTGTACGCTGAGATATGCAGAGGGAGGCAGAGTACAGCTTTAAGATGGAGCCTCTCATTTTCAGAGGTAGAGCAAACAAAAATAAGTTAAACAGGTTATTAGAGCTCTTAATGGAACCTTCCTAACTACACATGGCTACACCATGCAGCTATTAAAAATTCTTATGTAAAAAAACGCAAGAATGAAAAACAGATTTGATTATTACATGAGCATACTTCAAGGATGTCAAAGTTCATTTATGGATATGACCAAAAATGAACTTCCAAATTAGGCTAAAAAGCATTGGCAGCACTTGGCCCATATTTGGTCAGAGTGTTTCTTAGACCCTCCCCAGTCAGTTTTTACCAGATGGCTCTACGGACTGCTATAGATACCCTATCTAGAAGAAGAAGAAGAAAAAGAAGAAAAGGTATATGTTTGGATGATGATTTTTGGTTACTGTGGTTTTGCAGCCACAGTACCTGGGAAACTTGCAGACATTGAGACAACAATGAACTCCACTTTATAACAGAATATTCTTGAGACAAATATGAGACCATCTGTCCAGTAGCTTAACCTGGGCCGACACTGGGTCATGTAACAGGACAATGATCCCAAGCACACCAGCAAAATGACATCTGAATGGCTAAAGAAGAAAAAAAAATCAAGGTTTTAGAATGGCCAAGTCAAAGTCCAGACCTCAACCCCACTGACATGATGTGGCAGGATCTTAAAAGAGCTGTGCATAAAAGAATACCCTCAAACATCAATGAACTAAAATTGAGTCTCTCCAAAACAATGTGAGAGACTGAAACTCCTACAGAAAACATTTACTTCAAGTTATTGTCACTAAAGTTGGTTCTACATGTTATTGTATTTATAGGGTGTACTTATTTTTTCCCCAACTGGTTTCTGAATGTTGGGTTACTTTTTTGGGAAAAAATGAATACGTATTGAAATCTGTTTTTTTCTCACCTGTGGTTATTTGTTTGTTTCTAGAAGATGGTGAGGACCACACAATTGTTATTTAGGCCCTTATAAATAAAAACCTAGAACTGAAGGAGGGTGTACTTTCTTCTTCCCCTGAATATATCAGATACTTGTGCCCTTTATAACTGTTTGGATACTCTAGGGATGTCTTTTCTTTTGGGAGCATGCCTTTTTCTCCTATTTTTGGTTATTTTGGGAGAAATTAATGATTTTGATTTTGTTTGAAATAGGGAAGGGACTTAAAAAATTTTAGTTAGCAATATTGCTTATTGTTTTAATCACGTCGATGGTAATTTTCCAACAGCAACCTTCTTTTTCTATTTTTTTAATACATTAACACAACAAATCTTGTGTCTGGTCTCTTTGATTTATGTACAGCCCTTCCTTGCTACCGGCACAATGAGCCTTGTGTTTAAAAAAAAAAAAAAAAAATAGTTGGAAATATCGTGAAAGGATATTTGCTGTATTTGTTCTAATGCATCCCTTGAGCCAGGTCACATCTATCTCAAAGTAGACTACACTTCATGGGCCTATTCATTAGGATTTGACTGCAGCTATGTATGGCTGCTTCTTCTAGTCCAGTCATGTTCCTGCTTACTGTGAATGCAATGAGAGGAAGTTGAGTTACTCCTACAGTCTCTCTCTCTCTCTCTTTCTTTTTCTGAGCAAAGCACATTTTATGTGACACAGTTTCATATCTGCCAGCATAGTGACTGAACTGCTGGGGTGGAACATATTTTCCTATTAAAGAGAGAAGGATTATGTCAGATGGTGGATAAAGTGACAATTGCAGTTTAAATCTCTTTATTTTTCCAAAGGCAAACAAATCCAAAATTATGAGCTGATTCAAAGTCAGTAAACATGCAGAACTCAGATGAGAAGAGAGAAAAAGACATCAACCAAAAACCAAAAATGTAGCTGTAACCATAAACACTGTAGCATATAGTCAAATGGCTTGGTATCGACAGGTACATGACATTGAGTGTACACTTCGCACTGGTGGGTGCGAAGTGAGATGGTGCGAGAGTCCTTATATACTGTGTGGCTGTGATGGAGTGTGTGATCAGTAAGCCACATGACAGTTTCTGTGGTTGTTGGGTTCTGTGATCTGCAGCGGCCATGTTTGTAAGCCACTCTGTGGTCTGGAAGTTATAGTTGGCAGCCATGTTTGTAGGCCACTCTGTGTTACTTGATGTGGAAGGCACCACATTCTGGTGCTGCCATTGCATGTTCCAGGTGTTGGTGTGCAACCTCCCACACTTGTTCATTCCTCTTGAACCATTCATCAACTGCAGGGGAATCGGATGGGTTGGCATTCCATGGGAACAAGGGAGGTTGGCACACTAGAGTACACACTAGAACAGGGTTAGTTGCTTGGCAGAATGATAGAGGGAATTCTGGGGGTATTTTGCCCACAGGAGGAATCAGGTCCAGTCCTTCTGGATGTCAGCACCATAGGCTCTTGAGAAGTGTCCCACTTCTTGGTTTGCCCTCTTGACCTGACCGTTGGCTTGGGGTTGACGCGAGGCTGACAGATACGCCCAAATTATCCATAAAACTTCCCCATACCGAGATGTAAATTGGGCTCCTCTGTCACTTACTATGTCTTCAGGAATTCCATAGTGTCTGAATACATGGGTGAAGATGAGTTCACCAGTTTCAAAGGCCGAGGGGAGAATGGGAAGGGAAATCGGGCAGAGGGACTTAGAGAACCGATCAATGACTGACATAATGACCATGTTACCTTGGGAATGAGGTAGGTCTATGATGAAGTCTATGGCAATGTGAGACCATGGTCATTGTAGTATGGGCGGTGGAAGGAGTTTACCTGTAGGTAAGGCACTAGGTATCTTTGATTGAGCACACTTAGTACAGGAAGAGATCAACTATTGTATATCGGAGAGCATGTGGGGCCACCAGTATTTTCCTTGGGGGAGTTGATGTGTTTTGTGAGTACTTGTGTGTCTGGTGGTAGGTGAGGCGTGTGCCCAGGTGATGAGTTTGCTCCTCAGATGAGGGAGCACATACTTTTTTTCTGCTGGACATTGACTGGGGGTTCTTAGGCCTGGGGTATCCTCAATTTCTTGTTCTATCTCACAGGTTAATGCTCCCACAAAAGAGGCTGGGAGTAAGATGTGCTCTTTGGTGTCCTTCTTGGGAGGGGCTGGGTATATGAATGAGGGAATTGGCTTTGGTGTTCTTAGATCCTGGGTGGTAGGAGAGGGTGAACTCAAACCTTGAGGAGAATAAAACCCATCTTGCCTGACATGAGTTGTGTCTCTTGGCGGTCTTGATGTATTCAAGGTCCTAAATCCACACCTTCAAGGCTAGCTTTAGTGCAAGGAGTTCTCAGTTGCCTATGTAGTAGTTTCATTCAGCTGGGGACAGATTCTTGAAAAAGAATACCACAGGGCGAAGCTTCGGTTACTTGCCAAACCTCTGAGACAACACCGCCCCCATGCCCCCATGCTGGACCTTGTCCTGGTCCATGAGAACTCCTTCATTGATGATATAGCCTGAGCCTAATGAGATTATGGTCACAGGAAACTCACATTTCTCCCCTTTTAACGAAGAATCGATTTTCCAGGAGTCAAGCAAGAACCTTTCAAACATGGTTTTTGTGAACTTCTCTGGATGGGAAGTAAGTGAGAATATTGTCAATATATGTGATGACAAATTTGCCAAGCATGTCTCAGAGAACATCCTTGATGAGGCACTGGAACACTGCCCGAGTGCAAGATAGCTCATATGGCATGATGCAGAACTCAAAGTGGCCAGATGTGGTGCTAAAGGGAGGGGTCGTTGCCCTCACGGATATACACAAGGTTACAGGCAGGCACTGCACAGATCAAGCTTGGTAAAGATTTTTGCCTCATGGAGTTGTTCCAGAGCTGCGGGGAGCAAGGCCAGGGGATATGGTACTTGACCATTACTCGGTTCAATCCGCGATTAACAATAAATGGTCTGAGACCCCCTCCTTTCTTTTCCACAGAGAAAAGATGGAGGAACAAATGTATCCTTGTTTCAGGGTTTCCGTGATGTACTCTTCCATGACCTGAGTTTCTTTGGCTGAGAGGGGGTTGATATGCTTGCAAGGAGAAATAGCGTAAGCCATAAACCCAATAGTGTAATCATAGGGCAGATGAGGAGGGAGGCCGCTAGCTTTGGTTTTGATGAAAACCTGCTTGAAGTCCTCATACTCTGGGGATATTTCTACGCTAGAGCTGGCTTCAGGGCTCTCAACTAAAGTTGATGGCAGCATGATTACCAATGGAGGATTTCTCACTCTGACCAGGAAATCTGTGGATCCCGAATATGCATCCAAGGATTATAAATGTATTTAATATTTCCCAATATTATGGGAAAGTTCTTTGTAACAGTAACAAAGGGGAAGTTTTGCTCCCGATGGAGGGCACTGACTCTCAAAGGACAGGTGCAGTGCAATGAGTTGTGGACCCCCCTCCATTTGGTCCACCGTCCAGGGCTCAGACGTGCAGTGGATTGCAGAGTGGCTGGGTGAGCAGATTCGATCTTGAGACTACACAGCTGTCAAAGTTGCCAGGTGCTCCTGAGTTGCCAGCTGCTCCAGCATTGAAACAGTAGAGAAACATTCTGATTGTCCTATATGCAATGGTATAGCAAAATTCTGATTAGTAACAATCTGAGGAGCACTTACTGTGTTGGAGCGTGAAGGCTGATCCACTCACTCAGTGGTGCTCTGAGAGGACTTGGGATTGGGATGGACTGGACATAGTGCTACTTGATGTTGAGGTCTGCCACAGTTGAAGCACTGTTTATGCTTCTGATTCCTTTGGTGTTCCACATTAGTCAGCTTGACTTGTCCGAGCTGCATCAGTTCAGGTGCTGGGATATCCATGACGGAAGTTATCTGTGGTTTACGGAAATTATCTGTGGTGACAGTCTTTGTGGTTGTTGGGTGCTGTAGTCCTCGGTGGCCATGTTTGTAGGCCGCTCTGTGGTCTGGGAGTTGTGGTCAGTAGCCATGTTAGTAGGCCTCTCTGTGCTACTTGATGTGGAAGGCAATGCTGTTTCTGGCATTGACATGACATATTATATAAAATTAAGCCTTTTTACAGTATTCCCCATTTACTTTTGGTGGTAACACACTTCTGTGTAATACTGAAAATCTGGTCAGACTAAGATAGACAGATAATCGCGATTGACTGTTAGATCTTTGAGACTTTCCGTGTAGCTTCCAAAAATAACAGAAAAATTAATGAACATTATGCCTGATTAATGTTCAGTTTTGAAAACACCTCTCTCTCTTTATCTTGATCCAGCTGTTGTATTTTTTTTTTCAGCATAGAAGGTGTCTCATTAAAGTGATCATTGAGATAAAAGTCCTGGCACGTTAACTGTTGCAAACATCAATATATGGTACTTGCTGGTGATAGCCTGCAAGGTAGCTAACAGTTAGCTAGGATGGCTGAGGCTCCACAAAAGAAGGTGAAGACACACAATTTCCATCCAGAATGGCAATAGGAATTTCTTTTTACCTTGGTAAAAAAAAAAGTCTGTATGTATGTTGTCACCAAACACAAGCACTGTCTAAAAGAGGAAATCTGGAGTGGCACCACAACCCCAACCACAAGAAATTCAAAGACAGCTACCCACCTTAGAGTGCAATGCTTGCTAGGAAAGTGGATGAGATGAAATTGGAGTTGAAGGCCCAACAATAACTTTGACAAAACCTGCTGTTCAAAATAAGGCTACTATTGAAGCACAATTTCATGTAAGTCACCTTTTGGCTAAACACAAGGAGACTTTTACAGATGGCAATTTACTTGTAGTACATTGCACTCTATGATGTACCACTTGGGCCTACAACAGTGACAGGGAGGGTTGAGTCACTGTCAGAGGACATGGATTGACAAGTTCACTTGAATATTTTTCACTACAGTTCGATGAATCCTTGGATGTAATGGACACAGCTCAGCTTGTTGCATTTGTCAGAATGTTGTATTTCCAGGATTCTACAACAAAGGAGGACTTCCTCACTCTTTTGCACTTATAGGGGAGAATGAGAGTTGAAGATATTTACAATGATTTTAAAAAATATGTCTGTAATGACATCCCCATTCATAAACTGGTGGCAATTACAACTGATGCGGCCCCGGCCACGGATGGTGTGCGTGCTGGTTTTATAGCACTGTGCCATAACAATCATGATTTTCCTGAATTCATGAATTATCATTGTGTGGATCATGAGTGGGCCTTGGCTGGGAAGGTCATGGACTTTTCTCACGTAATGACACATGGTCAAACCAATAAACCTGACTCAAGCAAAAGCACTTCAGCACCACTTATTCAAGGCATTATTGGATGAGCTCAATGTCGCTCCAGGGAAAAGACTGACACCTGCCCCACACAATACGCAAAGTGAATGTGTTCAAGGCCAAGCTCGGTGTTTAGACCACACATCTAAAGAAAGGGAGGCTGACACACTTTCCCAACCTGGATGAAATGTCACATTCCATCAAAGACAAAAATATTTTTCACCCTGAGCAGTACTATGCTCACCTGGACAAAGTGGCATCAGAGTTCAATCAGCGAGTTAGACAACATGGAAGATATTGCTGATTAGTGAGTCAGACGTCATTGAAGATCCATTCCTGCCCATTGATGTAGAACAGGTAGCAGCTAAATTTGCTTTGCCAAGTGGAGTTGACATGGAGATGGTTGATTTGCAAAATGACATAGAGCTGAAAGATCAAGGAACAGTTACTTTTGAGGATTTGTTAGCAGGGAGAAGTTTCCTCTCCTCACCGCATATGCCCTAAGAGTGAGTGCCTACTTTGGATCCACTTACCTCTGTGAAATGACGTTTATCAAATAATCAAATCAAAGTATGGGAGCCACCTTACTGACAGACACATTATAGGCTGCCTCAGACTGGCTGTCTGTAGCTATGAGCCAAACTACAAAGCACTCACAGACAGTATTCAGTCATAGCCATCAAACTGACGTGAGTGAGTAACATGACTGCAACAGTTTTGCACTCTGATGGCATTGTGAAAAGTGATGCTGCATAATATAGTGCATAGAACTGCACTTAGCTTAATTGCACTGACTTAGAATTTTGTTAGCAAACAGTTCTAAAGTACTGTCTAAAATGCTAATGGTAAATTTAGTTTTACTGAACTTGCATTAAGCTTCAGTGGATAAGCATGCCTAAAGCAATGCCTTTATTTTAGAATTAAATGAAATAATGAATCTTAGAATTAAAGGTATGATTTAAAATTCTTAAAGCAAGACAGATGTGGCCTGTTTGATATACAATTAGCCTACATAAAAGGCCTCAAGTTGGAAGTACAATCTGTCTTTTTCTCTCAATGCTTCAGTAGGCAAGATTTTGCCATTCACCAAGGCTGAGATCAGGGATCTTGGGCTTTAAAAGGTTGGTGACCACTGGTCTAAGAGAATGTTGCATTATGTTTATAGCAAATTAAACAAATGGGGAATTGGGTAATAAATTCACAAGCAATTTCAAATTTAGTATTTCTAATACTTTACAAGGAGACATTCACAAACTGACTATCTGATGACATTTAAGAAAATATTTCACCATGTTCATCTGTCCAGTTCCGTTTCCACCCAAAACATCCTCTTAAACTGAAATGCATTAAGCTTTTATTAAATATGCAATATTTTTTTGTTAATCAATAACATTTACAGCTCATTATTAATCAACTTGCAAAATGATTTAAATCTTCTACTTTACAAAAAAAGAAAAAAACAAATATTAGAAGCAAAAATAACTAAGTATCACACAAAAGCTACACACTGTTAAGCACAATCATTGCCATTAAATTCTAGCAATAACAAGCCCCAACTGAAGTGCTTTCACCACCTCAACCAAACTTTTCTGCCATTGTTGTATGTCATTGTGGTGGAAGAGGTCCTATAATTACAACTCCATTATTTCTGAAGAGTTGCAGTAAGTTACAGAGTGACGTGTCACTTTCCTCAAAGCATGAGGATGCTGGAAGCCACCATGCTGACTGTGGCATTTGAAGCTGGCAAGTTGTGACAAAAAGATGCAGTAGTCAGAAAGAAAAAAAAGACCTATTTGACTGTCTTTGGCCAGGGGCAAAAAATTCTGCTTTGTTGTGAGGCTGAATATAGTGCAGTAAAATGAGTCCTCTGAATCTCTAATAGCAAATTTTGTAGCTGCCTGGGGAGCAGTTGGGGGTTCGGTGCCTTGCTCAAGGGTCTCACCTCAGTTGTGGTATTAAGGGTGGAAAAGAGCACTGGTCATTCACTCCCCCCCACCAACAATCCTTACCGGACCTGAGAAACAAACCCACGACCTTCAGGCTCACCTTCGGGTTACAAGTCCGACGCGCTAACCATTAGGCCACTGTTAAGCTCACAATCAGTGGATCTATAATGCTGCATAAACAAGCAAGCTCCCTTTATTTACAGGCTTTGTGATTCTTTTAAAGGCTGAAATACATTTTGATGTTCAGTTGGCTATCCTGCTATGGCACAGATCTACAAAGCACTGAGATGCCCATCCTTAGTAGACCTCTGATTACTAATTACTCATCTCCTCTTCCATGTAACTTATCTATTTATATTTCTCTGGCAGCTTTTTTAGGTACACTATACTAATACTGGGTAGGAGCCCCTTTGCTCTCAGAACTGACTCAATTCTTCATGCCATAGATTCTACATATTGTTGGAAACATTCTTTTGAGATTCTGGTCCATGTTGACAGGATTCTATCACATAATTGCTGCAGACTGATCCAGGAATCTGAGGCTACAGTGGGTGCAGGCACACCAAAACTGGACAGTTGAAGACCAGGCAATGTTTTCCCAATCTTCAACTGTCCAGTTTTGGTGAGCCTGTGCCCACTGGTTGTGCTCACCAGGATTGTGAAGAGTAGTTATTTGAGTAACAATAGATTTCCTGTCAGCTCAAACCAGTCTGGCCATTCTCCTCTGACTTCTCTCATCAACAAGGCATTTCAGCCTGCAGAACCACCACGATGATGATTTTTGCACATTTCTGTGTAAACTCTAGAAACTGTTGCAAGTATTTAAACCAGCCTGGCTGGCACCAAAAACCATGCCACAGTCAAAGTCACTGGGATCACATTTTCCCCCATTTTGATATCTGTTGTGAACATTAATTGAAACTCTTGACATGCATCTGCATAATTTGGATAATTGCATGAATGTGCAGGAGCACAGGTTTTTATTAAAGTGTACAGTATGTGTGTTACCTAATTTAAGACACTAACAAACAGATGCATGTTTTGTAAAGTACTGTGATATTACCAGTGAGTTTGGCGTCTTCAGGGCACTCAGTCATTATTAGTAACTGTATTCATGCATGCTGTCTCTGACACAGCTGTCTGCGTCTTACTGTGATGAATCTTAAGAGTAAGGTAAACATTAAAATGACAAATTAAAATTTGTCAGTTTACTTAGTGTGTGTAAGTAGGGAGAAATTTTTTGTGATTTTTCACAGCTGTAGTGTAGACCTGTGCCCCTATGGTGCTCAGCACTGTGTGAAATATTATTCGAGGCTGCCGCCAGCTCCAATTGGGCACAAGCACTGTACCTTTGTTCATGTCAATCAGATGCTTTTTCTTCTGCTGCCTTTCCTGCTTTTCCTGCTCAGCTTTCTCCTTCGCCAGCTTGGCCCGCTTGATCTTCTCCTCCATCTCCCTCTTCTTGTGGTTCTCCTTCAGAGCCTCCTGCAGAGGGGGAGAAAGGAAGTGAGAATGAGACTTTGCAGGAGAAAAAAAAATCAAGGAAGAAAGAAATGCCTGTTGTTCCGAGGTATACCAGCACAGTAGGTGCTCAGAGCGCAAAACTGCAGGATGTCTCTCCTTCAGCAGCACAAGAATAACAAACTACATATCACATATCAATAATCAAATGTCAACAGAAATACACTGTAGTGAACACACAATGGTAATACAATTGCAGCATGCTGCCATATGTATTTTATTATAGTATATGCACTGAGAAATCGTCCTAGCTGAGGACACTATTGTACACTGCTGACAGAGACAGACATCAGACACTGTTGTTGGTGACAGAGATAGACATCAAAGAGGTAAAGGAAACAGAAAGACCATGTCAATTCTACATTGCATTCTTATTTAGCTACAGATTTATGGCTTCTACAAGAATAAGCAGACTTGTAGAAGATCCATAGGTGGAGAGAGTGTAAGACCCACATGGCATGTAAGTAAACTTTGACTAAAAAAACTGCATGAGGACAGCAAGATATCTGACCCCCTTTCTCCCGCTACTACCTTAAATGTCCTTAAATGGAGGTTCTAGACTAGATAAGGAAGAGAGACACACACAGGGATAAAAGAGAGAGAAAGAGCCATGGCTATGTAACCTTTAGCGGGCTCATAAAGGCATGCACCCCAGGCACACACCAAGAACATAAGCACTTTAAAGGGGAAGACAGGGTGGAACTACTTTATGTAAGTATTTATCACTGTTTCTGTGGTGTAGTGGTTATCACATTTGCCTCACACGTGAAAGGTCCCCGATTTGAAACCAGGTGGAAACATGCTTTAAGCAATTCCCCCTTGGGATTAATAAAGTTCTTTGAATCTTGAAGTGTGCAACATTATGCTTTGATATAATGCGTGTGGACAGTGGCAGTGTCATCCTCTATGGTTTTTGAAGCACATGTTATACTCAGTGCTGGTACACAGGAAGTGAGAGTGCTGCAAAAGTACAAGTGCAAGAAAACATGGGTTGCTATAGCAGTCAATAGTGGAGCTATTGGTCAAGAACAATGGTATACTCATGGTTCCTGTGTCCTTGATTTACAGAAGGGGTAGAGATATACAGTAAATGAAGACTGAATACATATAAACTATAACATAGTTTGAAACATGCCAGCCATGCATTCAGTTATAGCCTTACCTGTAGATTTTGCTCATTTATAGCTACAAAATTATTCCTCCTGAAAAGAGATTATTAGAATCAAATTGTCTACGGGAAGTTTCTTGCCAATGTCGTCATTTACAGTATACCGTTATTTTTTTTCCTTTTTCATCAATAATTTGGTGTTATTATTTTCATTTGTTGTATTTTTCACTTTCCCCTTCTGCACCATTTTTTATTTTCTCGAAGAACACTTTTGTCTAAAGCGTTGTCTAAAGACAGCAAGCTTATCTAAAGATAATCCTTTTAGAAATTTTTAGGTTGTCTAATATCCACGTGGCCAACATTTTCACTGTTCAATGGAAGGGCAGGAGGAGGGTGCAGAAGCATATTTAATCACTATCTAATCGCCATTATCATCACCATTAACATTATTTGTAAAGTGTTAGATTTGGCACTCAAGTAGAACATACACTGATAGATTTTATTTCACATTAATGAACTCAACAATGGAATGTCAATGAACTTTGGCAGCAAAATGAACTTTGACAGCAAGTGAGGGAGCCCATGTGAGTCAAGAGCATGTGAGACTGGGAGATGGAAATGAGGGTTCTATGTATGTACAGCTTTGCTATGTACTTCGCAATGGTGCTACTACAGTTTTTTTAGACGAATCCTTTTATTGAATTTTTCAAAATTTACACAACAATCACATCAAACTAAAATTCTTTACATAACATCACAAACAAACACAGTACTTAAAGGGGAAAAAAAAAAAAAAAAACAACCGCTAGGTTGGGAGGGGATGGGGAGGGAGCTTTCAGTTAGTGTTTGGAATAAATCTGTCCTCAAAATACAAAAGGAAAGGTCTCCAAACTCTAAAAAATCTGTTAATGGAGCTTGCTTGGAGTATTTGAGTTTCTCTAACTTTAGAGGGGGTGGGGGGTTTGGGGGAGTACATAAAACAACTTGAGCTGGCCTCTGAAGGAGGCTGCTAATACTACCAGTTAACATATCCTCTTAACTTCACTCACCACACTGACTTAGACTCCAATCCGAACTATTATAATAAAATAACATTATCACAAAGTGTGTCATAGCCAATAATACGCAATCAAACAAAGTCCGAATGATACAAGTATAACCAAATGTCTTTGTTTAACTCACCATACATTAATTGGCTATTTGCTGCAGGTAATATTGTTTGCATTAAGGCTTCAAACTGTCTCTTACAAAGTCCATAGCCTGCTTTGGATCTTTAAAGGTCCGCCTCACTCCATCTTTCATGGTGACTCTCAGCACAGCAGGATAGAATAGGCCATAGCGTATACCCTCACAGTGTCTGAGTAGACCACGTACCTCGCTGAAGGCTGACCGCTGTCTTATGACCTTTTGGGTGTAGTCAAGCTGAAGATGTATTTTGTCTCCATCTGGTGTGACAATCTCCTTTCTCTGCACAGCTTTCTTAAGCAATAATTCCCTCTCCTGAAAATAGTGGAATTTCACTATAATTGCCCTTGCTGGTTGATCGTCTTCTGGTCTCGATCTCAGAGTTCTGTGAGCCCGATCTATTACGGGGGCCTTATCCAGCTGTAACGAGTCCTTAAGCAGCTCAGATATGAAGTCGGGAATATACTTTCCTTCCTCCCGTCTCTCCTTCACTCCTGTGATGCGTAAAATTACAGCAGCGAAATCTGGCCTCTAGATCCTCATTTTTTTTTTATTCTAGTACAGCGACATCTTGTTTAAGTTTCACCACCTCTCGCTGCAGAGTACTCACATCATCCGAATGCCCGTTCTCTGCTTCTTCCAGCAAGTCTCAAGTGCCGCTATTCTCGTGCTTACCTGGCCCATCACAGTAACAAATTCTTCTCTCTGTAGCTCGCATTGTGTCTTTATCTCTGTGGCCTTGACCGTGGCTTTTTCGTCTATTTTCAAGAGTAACTCCGTTTTAAGCACTCTTATTTTCGAAAGAGAGCTCATACTAGAATGAGCTCTTGATTAGTTTCTATTCTGCTTTCCGCTGCTTCCACCATCGTGCTCTCCGCCATCTTATCTGGTTTGCTGCGCGTACCGGGCATATTCAATAAACCTCAAAATAGGGCAATTATTTATTCAAACTTGCCTTAAAACAGTCTCTACTCATTTGAGTTATATAAAATCATTTCAAGCTGGTCGAGAATGCGTTTGTTTAAACAAATATAAACAGTTCAGCATGGAGACCAGTCAAACACATCTTCACATGTTGCCAACCAAACCGGAAGCCTGCTGACCAGGGTAAGAACAGTTATCTGCAAAAATATATAGTTAAACAATAATTTGTCTACATGATCGAAATCCAGTGACTCTCTGTATCCAAGTATGTAAATTTGATAAGAAAAATATGGTTTGCAGCCAATAATGAAACAAAACTGTACAAACTGAAATTGAGAGAATGTCCCCAGGTTGTCAGCAGTGGCCACTAATCAAAATGTTAAGGCAAATTAGGTTAGATAATTGTGTTTTCAAAGATGAAATAATCCAAAATCATTAAGAAAGCTTGTCATAGTGGCAAAAAGCTTCCATAAAACCCTTTTGCTTAATTAGTGTACTCAGGCACATTTATTTTAAAGTTTCCTGATAGACATAGATTTTTGTCTGTTTTTATTACTGGAGAAAACATGGCATTTTCATAAAGCTTTCCAGTATACCAGTGCTCTCCTCCACCCTCAATACCATGACTGAGGTGAGACCCTTGAGCAAGGCGTCACAGCAAAAAAAAAAGGCTGCCCACTGCTCCGTGTGCGTGTGCGGGTGCGTGTGCACTTGGATGGGTTAAATGCAGAGCACAAATTCCGAGTATGGGTCACCATACTTGGCCTCACGTCACTTCACTTCACTGATAATTTGGATAATTATAACAAACCATTATCCAGAGCCACCCAAGACATAACATTACAGTCATGATGGGTGATTTCAATGCCAAGATTGGCAGCAACAATAGAGGCTATGAGGAGGTCATGGGTCAGCTGATGACCCATGGAGGGAGTTTCTTCCATCACAAAAGGATACACAAAGCCATTTGAGTATCACCAAACCTGCTGACAGAAGACCAAATTGACTATATGTATATCAGGAAGAGGTTCAGGAGATCTCTGCAAAATGTGAGCATACAGCAATGAGCCGATGCTGCCACAGATCATCATCTACTAGTTGCCAGACTGAAGCTGAAGTTAAGGAGGAACTGGAATAAAGAAACATACCAACAGCAGTGATTTAACAATGTGCTCCTAAAAGAAGCCACCAAGTTGGAAGAGTTTAAGATCACACTCTCCAACAAGTTCTAGATCCTACAGGGGCTGCAAGAAAGGCCCGCTGACAACATGTGGCAAAAATTGAAGGGGGCCATAACATCAACATGTAAAGAAGTTCTGAGCCACAAGAAGTACAACCATAAGGAGTGGAACTTGATAGGATAGGATAGGATAGGATAGGATAGGAAGTTGATAGGACAGGAAGAGGAAGAAGGCATCAGTTAACAACAGCAATACATGAGCAGGAAAATTAAAGGCCCAGGAGGAGTACGGAAGCAAACAGGTCCGTTAGGGAACATGAGAGACCTGTACACCACCATCAAGAAGCTTTCTGGAAAATACAGCATGCCAGAGAGGCCAGTGAGGGACAAAGAGGGAAAGACAATACCTGACAAGGAGTGACAAAAGAGCAGATGGGTGGAGTATTTTGAATAGCTGCTGAAAAGACCAGCTCCACAGGACCCACCAGACATCCAACCAAGCCATTAGCCACCTGCTGATTGACTGTGGAGATCCACAAGGCAGTCAAGAAGCTGAGTATTAGAAAGGCTACAGGACCTGACAACATTCCAGCATAGGCTCTAAAGGCTCATGATGAGATGACTGTAGAGATGCTCTACCCCCTCTTTTGCAAAATCTGGGAAGAAGACCATGTCCAAGCAGAGTGGAAGGAGGACTACCTCATCAAGCTCCTGAAGAAAGGTGACCTCAGCCTGCTCCAACTACAGACAGATAACATTCTTGTCAATACGAAGCAAGGTTTTCAACTGAGTCCTCCTTAACAGGATGAGAGATATGGTTGACCCCCAGCTTCGAGATCAGCAAGCTGGCTTACGCAAGGATGGATCCTGAGCATTATCCTGGAGCAGTCGCTGGAGTGGAACTCACCCCTCTTTGCCAATTTCAATGACTATGAGAAGGCGTTTGACAGTGTGGACAGCCAGGCCCTCTGGAAGCTGCTGAGATGGAGTGCCAGAGAAGATCACAAAAATCATCAGGAACACTTATGAAGGGATGACCTGTAGAGTGATCCAGGGTGGACAAACAACCAGTGCCTTCAAAGTACAGACAGGAGTTAGGCAAGGATGCATGCTGTCACCTCTTTTTCAAACAGTCAATACAGCCCCCATCATGCAGGTGAAGCGTTAGAGGAGGCTGACATAACAATAGGCAAAGCAAAGTCAGCTTTCCACCAGTTTAGGAACACCTGGATGACATAAACCTGACATCATCAAGAACAACATCAAGATCAGGATCTTCAACACCATTGTAAAGCCTGTGCTAATCTACCGAGCTGAAACATGGAGAACCACCATAATAACCACGGAAAGAATCCAAACCTTCATCAATAACTGCCTCAGAAGGATCTTTCGAGGTAGAGATTCTCCAAAGGCACTGGAGGTGGATTGGCCACACCCTCTGCAACCCTACATCCAGCATAGTAAGGCAAACCCTCACCTGGAACCCATAGGGTAATATGAAGGAGGCCAACCAAGGAACACCTGGCCTCGCAACCTGGAGGCAGACAACAAGAGAATGGCACTCACCTGGGGACAACTGGAACAACTGGCCCAGGACTGAAATTTTTGCAGAGATCTCATTAGCGGTCTATGCCCCGGTAGAGGCCACAGGTGATGGGAAAAAAATAGTGATAATTTGCGTTTAAACATACAGTGATGTTATATAGTTTTATTTTACAATACTCGGTTTCCAAACATCATTCTTACAACAAGAACAACAGAGGCTCTTTTTAAAATTACAGTGTGTTTTAAAAGAACTGTTATTTTTTTAACTAAAATAAAACACACACAAAAACACAAATACTTTATAATCTGATGTTCCTGAGCTGTGGTGAGATGCCTCAACAATCCTGTAATAGCAACTCAGTCAGGGCTGTGTCAGGGGTGTCGGGTCAGAATTGGTGGCGACTGAGTATGCCATTCGCCAGCTCAGAGACATCAAAGAATCCAAACTTTAGGGGGAAAAAAGTCTGACTATATGTCAGCCATTCCTGTGAAGTTTGTAGTGTTATCCAGTTGTTGAATCAAGCTGTTATTTTGAGTCACCTGGGGAGTCTCTTCTGGAGTGTGTAACATAAAGTATATTGCTCTGTTTTTTTAGCTAGCATGCCAACACTATCTGGCTCATGCCTAACGTGTTTGACAGGCAGGTGCACATGGTACCAACGCCCCATCAGAACTTCAGTGTACCCCGTTAAAACCTGAGCTCAGTTTTGTTAATATGAGTTTCCTTATTATTATAGAAGTTTCCTCCCAATTCCCAAAAACATGCTGGTAGCAGGACTGGCTATGCTAAATTGACGCTAGGTGTGAATGAGTGTTCAAAAGTATGGACTGACATCCCATCTAGAGTGTATTGCTGTATAAAGCAGCCTATAAAGATGTATGAATGAATGAACATTGGAAGTAACCAGATGTTATAGTTTTGTTCTCTACACTTTGTTTTAGATAACTAGATTTAGTGGGCTAGTCAATAGAGTGTGGAGCCATTTCTGATGCATATACACTATATGGCCAAACATATGTGGACACCTGACCATCACACCCATATGTGCTTGTTGAGTATCCCCTTCCAAAATTAGTCACCACTTTGCCACTGTAACAACCTCCACTATTATGGGAAAGCTTTCCACAGTTCTGTACATTCAGCCATAAGAGCATTAGTGAGTTTGGGCACTGATGTAGGGTGAGAAGGCTTGGTGTACAGTCAATGTTATAATTCATCTTTAGCAGCATTGATATTCTAGGCACTTTAGAAAATCTGTGGCAAAAGTTTGGGGAAAGGCTGATGATCAGGTGTCCACAAAATTTTGGCCATATTATGCAGATGCAAGCCTATATAGTAGCATGCTATGAGAACACAGTGGCAGAGGTGTTTTGCTTTTTCTTTTTAAAAATTTTTCCTTGATTTTCTTCCCAATTTAGTCATGGCCAGTTATCACCCTCCAGTTAGGTCTCATCATACAACAACTACAAACCAGGGAGGGCAAACTAACTGGAAGGTGGGAATTGGCTATGTGCTTCCTCTGAGACTCGTGAAGCTGGCCAGCCACCTTTTCAAACTGCTGCTCATACAATGTCAGGGTACAGCATAACACACTCTGAGGAAATCCACCTGCTTCTGCATGCTAGTATCATTGTGATTCTCTGCTAACATTGCTTCTGCATCTCTTGCTGCTACACTACTCAGTAGTTTACAGCCAATCACTGCAATAGCTTTCCCACACAACACTGTACTGTTGTCACTGCACTGTGTACCTATTGTACTGTGTATTCATTCCTCTGTGTATTTATTGTTCAGTGTATTTTGGTCTGTGTACTTATTGTCTCACACTCATCACAAGATTGTATTTGCACTTTTGCACTTTATGAAGTCTTGTGTACTGCAATGTGTTGCACCCTGGTCCTGGAGGAACAAGATTTTGTTCCAATGTATGTTAGCTATATAGAGGAATGACAATAAAAGGACACTTGACTTGATATTATCAATATACTACTCCTATTAGATTTTTATTTTTAATGCATTCCATCATTCTTATATCATTGTATTAATCTTTTTTAATTTTCATTTTTAAAATTGTCTCTTGCTTTTATGTTACATACAGTGGTCTAATGCCTTCTCAGACAACCTTACTCAAGAAATCAGTAGGCATCAACTACGTGCAGCATAAAATGAATGGGCATCCAATAAATCAATTTAAGCATGTGTACAAGTTGACCCTGAATATGAGTAACTTTGCCCACATAACCTTTGGGCATAAGTCATTAACTGAATATGGTCCATAGTCATGAATACTTAAGCCACATCCCAAATCACATTCTACTGTATTAATGTCATTGGTGTCATTACTACTTATACATGCTACTTAGTGTGCCACATGTGGTTTGAGATGCAGCTGTGAATTCTCTGTGAATGTGTGGCACTCACAGCTGTGAGATTAAGCCATGCATAAGAGGAGAGTGGAGCACAGCCCACTTTACAAAATATTCTTCTGCCACTAGCTTATGGTTCTAGCAGAGGTGACAAAATTCCAAAATATTATATCCAGCAGCTTTAAATATTCTTTAGGAATGTCACTAATGTTGCCACATGTTTTTGATCTTCTTCTTCTTCTTCTTTCGGCTTTTCCCTTCAGGGGTCGCCACAGCGAATCATCACTCTCCACCTATCCCTAT